>BLKR01002146.1:0-218973 GCA_011170035.1 Teleogryllus occipitalis
AAAAATGAAGTCATAGGCTACCGCGGCCAGAGTCCTGTAAATGATCTTGGCTGTCCCGGTGACGCTGCATCGAAGGCTGTGTTGCCGACGTTTCGACCATCTTGTTGTGGTCTTCCTCAGGGCAGAAGATAAATGTTGCACGAGTTTAGAGATAACCAGGAAAAAACAGTGCAAATGAGAAGAAGCACTACTTTCACCCAACGCCATTAATGAATATTTTTGCAGAATTTTTGGGAAATATTCTACATCGCAACAAAGTACGCAAGTGTACCAAGTTAGTTGTGTACGAAATCAAAATGGGAAAATACATTTGTTTTTCTAAATGTAGAGGACATGTTAGAAGCTTCCCTGAATAAAGTTAAATTGATTGTGTCTGAACCAATAGGGAATTCACACTTTCGCAGAGGATGTGGTGTGATCAGTTTTTAATTTTTTGGTCATTTTATTGTACAATTCTGTGTTGAAATTGGTTTTTGCTAATAAACATAAATGTAAATGTGTTGAATGTGTAATATGAAACAATATTCACATAATAACGAAAACGCTCATATCTCACAAGTTTTCGCACCAATTTAAAAAATATATTTATATTTTTTTAATGTTTCGGTTTCATATACCCTTCTTGAATGGTTAATATAAAATCCCTTTACATGACAGCAAATTTATGAATCAAAAAAACCGTTTCCTTTAACCCCGTAACACCGGTTTATATGAAACGCAATCTTTTAACTGCCAATGCTGCAGAAATTTTAATACAATAGATTTGCATCCCTAAACAGATTTCTAGAAATAACCCTATTAGTGGAGCAGTATCCATGTACAATTATAGTGTATGATTTTAAAGTTATTCTCAATTTATATTTTAAAACGTTTTATATATACCCGTTTGACGGTACTTATTTTAAAATCAAATGAAGGTATAAATGTAATAATAAACGTAATCATAATCGTTAGTAAAATCGTATAAATACATCGTCGATAATAAATAATAATCCCTTTCTCTCCTTCTTAACCTGATAATTAATCCCACGCGCAACGCTTCTAGTGAGACTGGAAATCGAAATTTTCCGCGCAAGTAGTAGCGTAATCATTGGCGACCGATGAAGAGCGCCCATTACCGAAATGTGGACAATCTTGTTACCGTTGTACGTTCACTATGGAGCCCATTCTTAGAAAAGGCGCGAAGCGAAGCAGCCTCCGAATTCGTCTACTCAGAGGCGGGAGTTGATGCAACAAGAGAGGAAATGAGACTAATCGCGTGGGCTTGTATTACGAAACACTTAAAATAACATGGCTCGGGTCACAGTAATGAAATGTTCATTATATATTTTCAGATAAAAAGTATAACTGTGTGAAAAGTATGAAACACCCGAATGTATGCGATATTTCTTCCTTTACAGGGTCGTACTTGAACTTTAGAGATGGACAGACATAGACGTCTCTACCATTTTATGCATGGTGACTATTTTGCTAGTGATGGCAATTATCTGGACTTGGAAGCAAATGAATCACGCCAAAAAGAAGACTGGTTGGCAGGGATTAAGAAGGTACCTAGGATAATCGAAAACTTTTGTAATTGTGTGGTAAAGTATCACTTTAATCTTAGTTTCATCCAATGTAATGATGACTCCTCTTTTGCAAGAGACTTTTGTTACGACGACGATGACTTTTGTTACGAGTCTTTGAAGTGGGATATTTGATAAGCGTTCGGGGATTGAAAATGTGTTTTGGACTGATAGTGTCTTTTCAGAAAACCTCAAAAGACAATGTTAGCAAAATGTTGCAACAATCCATAGTTACATCTACTTTAAATTCACCTACTTGCAATTAAAACATAGGTTTCCGTGGTCGGAGTCAATAGATTTTTGGCTGTCAGGGAGACGCCACAGTTGCAACTGGTCCTATAGGGCATGGCGACTCCCAGACAGCCAAGAATCTTCTCACAATAGGTTGTATGTTGAGCTTCTTACGTTCAGGGAGTTTTCAAATCAATTCCAGTTGTTTCATGATGTAAAAGTGGGTGTATCATGAACCTAATTTTTTGTTCAAAATATTATTGTTCTTGTATGCTCTTTCGTTTGTGAAAAGGAACTGAACTCGTATACTCACAAGGAAAGTGCCTTTTTGTCTCGCCCGGTTTTTAACTAAATTTGGCCAAAATGTGAATTATAGTCTACGTTGTTCGTAACAAAAACCATTGGACTGCAAAGCAAAAGGTTTGGTTTGTGAGAAACGGAACATTTTTTAAAAATTCGTATTTTATAAAGTAAATAAAAGTTTATAAAAGTAATTGTACATGGTCAATGTATATGATGAATAAGACAATACCCATTTATAATATAAATTAATTTTGAACACAAATGTTAAAATATCGAAATAATTTGTTCTATATATGCTAATGGATTAGGGCTCTTAATATCTTCTGTTGTCACTTTTGTTAGTAAGACAGTTTACCAATAACAAACGTGAAAATGTTCACACCGATAATTTTGGGAATAGATAACTATTAGGCTGAGAGAGACCTTCATTAATAATTTATCAAAATTTGTATGTAATTTATATCCGCACATAAGCATTTACTAAATTATAATTTGTAACGCGTGCATTGAAAAGTGGTTCTATCTTTTTCGTGCGATTTCCACGGAAAAATTAGTGTAGTGCTAAACAGTTGTGCAAGAGAATTTAAGTTCACTTTTGCCCCTTTACATTGACAACAATGATTGTTAATTGCTATATGCAAATGAGCAGTAGTAAGGAAAATACTATTGTAGGGAAATGTAAGCGGTTAACATTTACTTACAGATTGTTAACAAGCGCCATATACAATAAATCTCGGCAGACCAGTGTAGAGTTAACATCTCATGCTGTTCTGTTATTGTCTATATCGTGTTACAGTACCGACATTTCACCAAGAATCATTCGAGTCAAAAACATAACTTAAGTCTACTCTAGAATACTTTTTGTTGTTATTGTTGATCACTTCAAAATGGACACTTTATGTTCTCTTAACATGTGTGTAAATTAGTGTACATTGTGTAAAAAGTTCCTAAATTATGAAGTTATTTCAAATAATTTTTAATATTGTAAACATGTAAATTCGTAACAAATATTAATTTGCCGATATTCTAACTAAATTAAAATGTTAGATAATATGTTAAATAATGAACTACTGAAAATTCAGTTAGTTTGATCTGTTACACACTGAGTTATGTATGATACTTGTGTGTTTTCAAACTGGTGTGTTGATCAACATAATTCCAGTAAGAGTCATCAACAGATCGTTTACAAGGGATTACATTTTTAAAATTCTAAACAGCCGAATAAATCAAAACAGTATGTCACTAATCATAATAATAATAATAATAATAATAATAATAATAATAATAATAATAATAATAATAATAATAATAATAATAATAATTTTATATACGAGTATACTTTTTTCTTTTTTGACAATCAATATACAAGTTTTCAAAAAAATTGTTTGATTGTCCATAATACATTATGTTTTTAGTAATATGTATACGCATCATTAAGTGTGATAAAAAAATTATATATTTATATCTGAAAATGAAAACAAATTATGATGATATTGTTTGGAATGAAAGTATTAAAATAAAATTACACAGTATTCAGAGATGAAATTATGGAATCAAACAAGAAAAAGTAAAAGATATTGTAGTAAGTACAAACCACATTAAAAATAGATTGGAGAGAACTCAGCAAAACATGTTAAATTAAGCAACATTTAAAAAAAAAAAAAAGAAATTAAACGGATAAAGCCAAAAAAAACACAGGAATACTGAAAAAATTCCTATTTAAATACATACATTCTCACTTCAACGAGAAGAGGGAAGTATGATCTGGGAGGGAGCAGATTATTGTAAAAAATAGTAGTTATAATTCGAAAAATAACAACAATGAAATCAAGTAGAAAATGAATAATCCGAGGTGGAAAGAGAAAGAAACAGATCAAAACAGAAGTACACATAAAATAAAGGCAAATGGAACATGTCATAAAGTATAAAAATGTTTTAGAGTATTCTTATTTTAGAGAAAACATTGTCATGCATTTTTGTGAATAGATTCGATTCCAACATTGTATTAATGGTATTGTGTGTCTTTATATGTGATGTCTCTGAGATTAATCTTGAATATTTTCTGGGTTCATTGTCCAAATGGTAGGGCCGTCAAAATTAAAAGAATGAGCAATATCAAGGTGATATTGAGCAATTGAGTTTAATTTTGTGACTGTCTCCTTAATTTTATTAACATGTTTTCTTCTTTGAGAGCAAAACGTCTACAAGTAATTGACATACTATCACCTTACCATATTACCTATAATAAATAATTTCTTCCAGAAAAAGTTTTCTAATTTAAAATTTGACGTAAAATGAGGAATAAGTTAGCTCTTAAACAAACTTCATTTGGAAATATCAAAGATATAATCTCTTTAACTGCTAAAGAAAATGTAGTTTATTGCGTCTATTTTTGTGACTGCTCCGACTCTAATGTGACAGACTAAACGTGCTCTCAAATACATTATATGAATATCATTTTACACAAATATTCAATTTTCAGAAAATACAACTCATTTCTTACTTCGCAGACAAATGGTTTTCATTATGAACAGCATATATGATAAACATTTTGGTCAGGTGGTTTTAAATTTGAAAAGCACTTTCCTCGTCAGTCGTTTGTCAATAGAATCACTGGACTCGAAACGTTAATTTCCTAATAAATTGCAGCAAATCGATGGAGCAATAAACTTGATATGCCTGTAAGTTGTATTTTCATTAAAATCCCCGAAATTTCTAAAATTGCAAAACTTCAACTTTATTTACTTTCTTGTATTTTGAAATTGTCATACTCTCTTTATAGAGCTAGAGATTTCTTTCTTATACAGACGTATTCTGTATCTAGATATTGGCTTTTATTTATGAGTGGTCAACGAGCGCGATTCAGAAGGCAAAGCGTTGACGTTCAAACTCTTACCAAAGCAAATAATTTAATTTTTGTTTTTTACACTTTTGTAAAGATAGATCAGAATTCACCGAATTCGTCGGGCACAATTGCCATTTTCATGAAAGCTTTTGAATTTACACAAATATATTCGAACCTTTCGCGCTTAGTTTCATTAGTCATTTCAAGTGTCGGCGGATGTGTTAGTGGGATAGAAGTTGCAATAATACTTTTATTTTTTACCGATACGCTATTGCTTGTTATTGCTTTCGATTTGGAGCTCGATATACAGGGTACAACATACCTGTATTTAGAGGATCGTGGTTACGAGGGAAATATAAAAACAGTTGAATGACATTCTCTTATGGAGGGAGTTACGAGAAGGAATGATGGGAGGGAAATATGAAAAGACAGAGTCGAGTAACATTAGTTAATTAGTAAGTTAGTAAATCTGAATCATTAAAATTAGCTAAAATGTAAATGCTTGTATATGCCACAGGCGTTAACTGGTTCTACTGATCTCGGGCTACAACAAACCTTCGGGTCAAAGGCCCTCGGGGTTTTGTCGCTGCTCGATCATTAGAACTCTTAATGATCTTAATGATAATGCCCTTGGTACATAAGTAACTAATACGTAACTGTTATCAATAATACGAGAAGATAATATTTTATGTGCTGCTGTAGGATCAGTTTCCTTAGTATTCGTATTCTAGAGTCTAGATTATACAATCAGCATGATTTAATCTGAGATCTCTCATCATGTGTTCATCGTCATTAACTCTATGATTTGATGCTGGGTTTAATTGATTGCTAATATTCTCTGGTCTACTTTTATTTAGCTGATAGCAAATAAGCACATACGATTATATCCGAACGAATACAAAATTCTACTTTGTGAAATTGAACTGGAAGTGAATAGCGTATTGTTGCCGCCTTCAAAGTGCGCGGAGTCTACTGAAGAATATAGGATGAAAGAAATGTGGGGAAAACCTTACAGGCAAGTAATATATGTCATGTTTGTTAAAAATGAATAAGCATTACTTTCTTATGTAGCTGCTAAACATTTCCCATCCCTTTTCTAATTTTCCCCGTCCCATACTTTAAATCTAGAAACCAGAACTCACTATTACGATGAGGATTTGCTTGTATATATTAACAGTACTGCAAGAAACATAGGCAGAAAAGAAGGGGAAGTGGTCCATACACAATAAGTTTTTTTGCCTAATATATTTCAATTACATCATTATACTACCAGGGGCATCCACACATCAAAACCATTGGGAATTTGCCTAAATATTTATGCCATCATTTTTACATGCATTTATATTATGCCGCCATTTTTCTTTCTCGCCCTTAATTCGTAAGAAGTGAAAGTATTGTAATCTTGCGCCGGAAAACGGCGAATTTCCCGCAGAAAAACTCTTATTGAAAAACTCTTATTGCCGAGTCCTGGTAAAGAAAAAGTGAATAAATCTTCCTATATGTAGTAAATTATTTCCTCTAACAGGGGGAAGGGGGTCTGAAGTCGCCCAGGGTCTTGATAGTGTAGGCAATGCTAGTTAACCTACACCAGTAAGTGCCGAGAAGCCCTCCTGTAATGGGATCGCAACCGTTTGGCCGTAATAGCCGCCTGTAATGGGTTTGCCGTTGCGTGGCCGACAAGTCCACTCTCTCACCTCCTCGCGGTGGCCCCTGGTAATGCATCTCGAGGCAACTCGAGGTGCAGCCAAGAGGGATGGGCGAAAGGCGAGTCTCCGGCGCCTTAAAACGGGAGCATCTAGCTAAGGGAAGGAAATCCCTAACAGAAAAACCCCGGGGACCCCACGTCACGGGGGAAGGGGGTTGGGGGTCTGCAGCCCACGACCCCGCCGTGCTTCTCGGAGCGACTGGCAGCGGACACTTTGGACGAAGCCTCGGACGCGGGAGCGCATGGTGGCGCGCCCCGTGAACAACAGGCCACCATATATGACGACCCTAGCTTGGAACGGTTCATGATTAAGATTCCCTTCGAGGCGAGTCGTTGCGCATATTGTGCCCAGAAAAGGGGTGGAGGCTATATGGCCACTGATCTGAATAACATGGTTCGGCATCACGATACTATCCATAGTGATGTCCCCCTAATCTTTTCATGCTCCAAATGCAGCAAGAATTACAAAGGTAAGCTCTCCGCTTTGAGTCATTTTCCTAAATGTCCGGATCCGAAAACATCTAAAGGAGATTTTATATGTGAGTTATGCTCCGTCAACTTTGCAACTAAATCAGGGCTCTCACAACATTTGCGCCATGCTCATCCAGACGCAGCTAATAAAGCTCGAGCTGCCAAGGCACAACGTAGTGGTAGGACTGCTATGCCTAGAGCAGGGAAAATCTTCTCTTCGGATGATATTACGAAAATGGCTGCATTGGAGAAAGAGCAACCAGAGGCGTCGAACGAGAATTTGGCTGCTCTGCTGGCTAAGACTGCCCGACAGGTGGGTGAGAAAAGAAGAGAGACTTCATATCGAAGATATTTAGCAGCCATTGGAGATGTAGCTACTGTGATTGCTGAATCATCATTGTCCCCATCTGATGGTCGGAGGTCCGATGATTCAGTTAGACCTTCTACTAGTGCTGCTGTTATCACATCGCCTCCCAGGGTTATTAGCCCTCCGAAAACTCCAGTGAGCCAAATTCCTATGCTGATTTCTTCTTCTCCCCCGTATCGAAGGCCTAACCTCAAGACAAGAAGAAAGTCGGTGATCCCCTGTTCTGACACTCTTCCAAAGGGGGCCGAAACGTCTTTACAGGTAGAGATAAGCAAACAGCCTCGTGTTGATTCCCTTCCAAAAAGTCGGCCCACAGACAGTGACCCAGAGGAACTTGCAAAAGTAGACATTACCTCCCCAGAAGCAGATAGGGGGCGATTCCCTTACGAGGAGGCCGCTACAGTTTCAGAAATGAATCAGGAGATTTCGGGTGTGCCCGTCCTCTTTGATTCTGTTTTGTGTTATTGACACGACCCGTTCTGACACCGCTGGTCGGTTAGGATGGGACCAAACTTTTATTGAGTCCCCGGCTGCTATGACGCCCGGGGACGCAACTACTGAAAGTAGTCTTAACAGGGCCACACTAGATGCCACACCTAACTGGAAGGAAAACATTTCAACATGGATAGGAACATGGGGTATTTCTCAAACTAATGTAGATCAAGAAGTTTGAGGTGGGAAATGAACTCAAAAGAAATATTCAATCCCAGGACCAATTGAACGAGACCTATGCCAGGTTGGTAGAGATTTTGGGGGGCTCCTCTGTACCCACCACCACCAGGCCTAAAAAGCCCCGTAGGCATGGAGGCAAACGCGCCAGGAAGCGCTACTCTTATGCTAGGGCGCAGGATCTTTTCAAGAATGATCCAGCGCTTTTGGCAAAGTGCATTAGAACGGGCATTGACTGTACTAGTGTCGACCAACAGCCCCTTAACAGGGATGAGGTTAATGACCTGTACAAATCCATTTGGGGTAATGCGCCCCCAATTCGCCTTCCGAATTAAGAGAGGACGATAAATTTTCGACACCTGAAATGGACCCAGACACAATTCTATATGCGGTGCAAGTTGCCGAAATTAAAAGTCGGCTGGCTGGGATGAAAAATGCCACAGCTCCAGGACCAGATAAGATAAAAGTTAGCAATATATCTTCAGGAGCAAAAATTGAAATATTGTCCCTATTGTACACCCAAATTCTATACACTGGTTTTGTGCCTTCTGGGTGGAAAGCAAATCGCACCATCCTTATACCAAAAGAGGGTAAGGATAATACGTTTGTCACTAACTATCGCCCAATCACGATTAGTTCCCTGCTGTGCAGAATCTTTTGGGGCATTATGGACAAACGCATTCGATCCGTGGTGACGTTCAATCCACGGCAAAAAGGGTTTATTCCTGAACCTGGCTGTTTCGCCGACGTTCAAATTCTTCACGAAGCAGTCAGTGACATGAAAAAAGTAGAGGGTGGGGTCGGCGCTGTGCTAGACATATCTAAAGCATTTGACACTGTTCCTCACGCGGCGATTCGGTGGGCTCTATCCAGGAAAGGGATCCCCGACGCCTTTACCAATTTGGTAATGGACTGTTACATCGACGTTTCCACAGTCATTCAGCACCCCTCGAAAGGCATTGAGGTGCCAAGTCGTAGAGGAGTTAAACAGGGGACCCCTTGTCCCCACTCCGTTTTAACCTCATTATGGAGTGCTTGCTTGAGAAATTGGATAACATGTCGGGATATTTGCTATTGGAAAGGAGTGTATCCGTATTAGCATTTTCTGATGATCTGATGCTGATAGCAAAAGATGCCCCACGAGCTCAAGAATTGGTTGATATTGTGGTGGAATATCTTGGGGCCCTCGGAATGACATTGTCAGTCGCGAAGTGCTCATCATTCCAAATTACAACCTTTGAACGATCCTGGTTCATTGAAGACCCTTGTCTGGAAAGGTTGGGGGAGAGAATTCCTCTGGTCAGTGATGATCATACCATAACATACTTGGGAGTGAACTACTCTATCTGGAACGGCTTCCCATGTAAAGCATCCATATCGAATTTGATGGAAGCAGTGACGAGGCTACAGAAGGCGCATTTAAAGCCCACTCAGAAATTGGCATTACTTCACACCTACATAATGCCACATTACCTCTACCAATTAGTTTTATCGATGCCATCTATGTCGATGCTCAGGGAAGCGGACTGTCAAATCAGAGTGGCAGTCAAACAGTTCCTACACCTGCATATGAGTACTGCAGATGGCTTATTTTACCTGGCCAAGAGAGATGGAGGACTGGGATTGCTGCGGCTCGCCCAACACGTTCCTAGGGTAGCGCTGAACCTAGGGTTACGACTAGAGAAATCTGCAGATCCCATTTGCAGATGGCTGAGCTCCTGTCCGAGTTTCTACCAACGGACATTTAAAACCGCCAAAGCATTGAGACTCAACATGCCCTACACCGAACAAGATTTAAGATCTTATAAGAAGAAATGCGCCGATGACGAGATAGCCGCCTGGGAGAAGCTGGGATCCCAAGGGAGAGCGGTTAAGGCGCATATAAACGATCCGATTGGAAATGCCTTTTTGAAAGACTATAATCTTCTGAAACCTGGTCTTTTTATCACTGCTCTCCAATTGAGATCAAATACCGCTGCCAATAAAACTACTCTTAGTAGAGGAAGGTCCAGAGAGGATGTATACTGCAGGAAGTGCAATACAGCGGTAGAAACTATGAATCACATCCTCGGTCAGTGCATTTTTACGAAACCAGCTAGAATAAAGCGTCATGACGAGATAAAGAACTTTATAGAGGGGAAGATGCTCCGGAAATCAGACACTGTGGTGTCTACGGAAGCCACTTTCTCCGTTGCCGAAGGGGTTAGACTCAAACCTGACCTGGTAATAAAAAGCCGGGAGGGGGTCCATGTGGTCGATGTAACTGTCCGCCATGAGGATGGGTCTAGGTTCCTAAAAGCAGGGGAGGAAAAAGTGGTAAAGTACCAACCAGTCATTCCCCTGGCAGCCCAACTTCATGGAGTGCCCAACGCCAGAATCCTGCCTGTGGTGGTTGGAACCTCTGGGGCTATGCCACGATCAACAGTCAGTGCCCTCAAGACGTTGGGGATCATGTCTCGGGGAGATTTACTGACTATCTCGTTAATTGCTCTCAGATGCTCTATTAAGATTTACACACAATTTGTAAATTACGATGGAGCAATTTAGCATTGCTGGCAGTAAATGCAGAACATGAACTTCTTGGTCCCATGGGGAAGTCTAGGGAACCCAGGGGATCCGACAATGCCTAGAATATACCAAGTTACCACGCCTTTAAGTGGGAAGTGTATGCTATTTAATGTAGCATATAGAAAACTGTGTAGTCAGAATCGATATTTGTAGGTTCTTGGTACCGAAAAATCGTTTGACGGCAAAACGTCAATCTGTTCGTCTTTTCAAACCATTCAGTCGATTCTCTGCAAAACTGATATTCCCAGATTGTTTTAAATGATTCCTAGGGCCTCTGAGTTTGAAACGGATATTTTGGGGGTACTTTTCATGAAGCCTCAAAAACCTTTTCAATTCTTTCTAAAAAAATGGCTCAATATTGTTTATTAAAATTTTTCCGCGGATAGTGCAGAAAACGCTTAAGAAAATGGTGCAGATCTCATTTTCTTTGAAATACCTGAATTTTCGAAAATTACAAAAGTACAATTTTTTGGGTCTTCTTGCTACAACATAATATTGAAGACAGATTTTTTCCTTAATGAAATCTGTTCTTTTAAGACATATTAAAATATGGTCATGTACAGTTTTTCGAAAATATTAGTAGTTCTCGTGTAATTTTGTGTGAATTATATGCAATTTTAATTATTTTTTTCTCAAAAACGACTCCAAATTTTTTCATTAAATTTTCTACGCGTTTATGTCAAAGGATGAAAAAATTATTATAGTTTTATTTTCGGTGAACTATGTATTTTCGAAAATTGCAAAATTTTAACACTTCAAAAGTACAAAATTGTAGCTAGAGATTCTTGTCTTAAATATAATCAGCTTTTTAAGAAAAGTCATGTATAATTTTATGAAGAAATGAGTAGTTTTCCCAAAATTTCCTCTTGAAATTAATTCAATTACACAATTATCTCAAAACACGCTCTCAAAAACTTTTTTTAAAAATCTTTTCCATGAATAAAACAAGGAACACATAAAGAAATGGCGTAGGTCTCAATTCCATTGGCCCCTCTCAATTTTCGAAAAGTGCTTGAAGGAAATCAAGAGGTAGACAATTGCATTTTTAAGCTTTGGCCGAAGATTATGCATCAGAACTGCTGCTTGGTGTAGCAGTAGGGCGCACGGCGAGTTAACTCGATGAAACTGAGTTCGAGACTCGGCGCCTGGAACGAATGTTTGCTGGTTAAAAACAGTTTTGCAGGTTCATGTAGTACTATAATATTGCAAAGCCGTTACAAATAATGCGAGAAAGTATGTTGTAGCACCACGAAATTACTTTTTGCCTTACTACTTACGTTGTAAAGTTAGTTTTGTAATGCTGCGGCAGAACTCTGCGTATTTTTGATATTTGTTTTTATGAAGTTTTATTTTATGAATTTTCTTTGTATGAAGCAGTGGACGGTAAAATTATGCTGCCGACCCCATTTTCGACGATCTCTCTCTCTTTTTTCAAAAATTGCACCAAAAAAAACTTAAAAAAGTAGAATATCGATAATTGAGATTTTTTGTCACTGTGAGAGGCCTTAGTAACGAAAACGTGAATAAATCTTCTTTTAATGTAGAAAATTACTTCTTCTAACGTTTTGTTGTCAGAATCCACGTTTTGTGGGCAAATGTGTTACAGAAAAACTGGCGGCTTGAGCTTAGGTTGCACGGTTGCACAACCCCAGAAAATGAAGATATCATAATATATTAGGAATATACATTTTCCTTTTAAAACATTAATTATTCAAGATATTGCAGCAATATCGATGTATATGCAATCATTTTGAAACTAAAGATCGTCCAACTGGCGCTCTCTCCGGTGTCTGGTGCCTTGCCAGGGATTGCACCACGCTCTTGGCTGTATTAATGAATTTAGTGCTTTTACTTCTTGGTCCTTCGATTTAACACGGGGAAGATACAGCCGTTTGGTTGGGCAACCAGACAGCTGGCGCTGGCGCGCGGCGCGGCCACGGAGAGAATCTCAGGGGATTACCCATATTCTATCTTCGTCTAACTCTCTGCAACATAGTTTTATGATTTTCGCTTGTTATTAAAAGTACACAAGTTCAGTCATTTATTGGTGATATTCAATGCCTTGTTTATGAAACTTGGATTAGGTTTGTAAATTTTGATATTAGGTTTGTTAATCCAAAACGTATATTTGATGAGTTCTTTGTGTGAAGGTGACCGTTCTGGATGGAAGTCCCTTAGGTCCGCAACAGACTACACCGAGGAATGCGTTGCGAGAAATGTGCGACGTGAAGTGTGGAAAATCGAAACAAGGGACGCTTATCGACTCCCACGCACTAGATAGAGTTTTCTCGTTTGCCTCTGCGGAGGCGAAAGAGTTCCTCGCCCGAGTAGGTCAGCGAGCGAGTTTTCTTGGACACACTTCTACTCCTTCATTTTTATATGACATTTAGGCCTTCGTTACAGCAAAGAAACATAAAATAGTGCGTAGAACTGAGTGAGGTTATAATATTTAGCAATAAAAGACATGATAAACAACCAGTTTTTAATTGTTTACTTGACTTTTCTCTTTAAACGGGAGTGAACAAGAAAAAACTTCTGTGAAAGATATTCTTACTTGAATGAAACCCGTTCATAACTAGCAATATGCAAATAAAAATTTGAAGTAAGAAACTTGAAGGGATATTTTGAAATAATTTAATTAATTCATTATTTTCTTAATTCGTATTTATTATTTATGAATTGTGAATTTTATTCGGAATTATTTGATCGTTCAACATTTATTCATAATACAACCAATAAATACAATAAAACCGAGAGGGGAATTACGGAGCTCAAGAAAATATGCACAGATTGCACTGCTCCCTTAAAAGTCACGTACGTTCCAGTTTTTTAGGTTAAATAATGATTTGTATGCAATGCAATAATGTTCTCTGTTTAGACAATTCGCATTAAATAGATGGTTTACGATTATGGCAACAAAACAAGAATTTCACGGGTCAAAGTTACACAAGACCTTTTAATAAAACAAGAAATGGGACTCGCAGGTGATCTCATCGCTAACTGCTGTCCCATTCTCGGCTTGTGGCGCATAAAGGCATTTGAAAACATCGAATAACCTATTTGTAGCGTGTGGACTCAGCCTCGCCGGTCTCTTTCCACATTTCTCGTCGCACATTTCTGGCCACGCATCTCTCGGTGTAGTCTGTTGCGGGCCTTAGTGTTCCCCGTGGCTGCAGCTGGCCGGCCAGCAGTTTGCGAACGTTCTTGTGAATACGAATGTGTGTCGAAGATCATTCATTATTGCCAAATATACCAGAGTAGTGAAGTTTTCAAAATAAAATAATTTTATTTGTGTGAAAGGTGTCGAAGCAATAGTGCTTGTTGCGATGTACCAGAGTCGAATTTAAGTGGCCAGTGGAAATCAAAGCCAGAACCACGTGCGCGGAAGGTGTATATGGCTTACGCCGACCCAAAGCAAAACATTATGTAAGAAGTGTTTCAATATAGACTTTTATTTCACTTAGTTTTAATTGATTTGAATTGCGTACATTTTTACCTATATGTTCGATGGAGGTGCAACCTCCAGTCTGTTGGGGCACCACTCGCCACTGCCGAAAAATCGACTGAAGGCAAACTGTCTTTTTGTCTGTCCGTCTGTGGTCAACACTAGCGCCTAAACGGATCAGAAGATTTTTCCTAAATTGATATTCCCCGACTGATCTTCACGAAATCGAGGCCCTGAGAGTTTAAAACTCATATTTTCGTGGGGGGGGACACTACATGAAGCCGCAACACTCTTTTTTTAAAAAAATACTTCCCTTTTTTATTTAACTTGTTCTTTTAACAACAATTTAAAAAATGGTAATCTAATTTTCGTTGAAATCTCTGAATTTTCGAAAAGTGTAAAAGTACAATAATTTTTTCGGCATCATCCCATAACTACAATATTGAAGATTGAGATTTTCTCAACATGAATTCTGTTTTTCAAAGATATATTTTAAAACAAGGATGTGTAAAATTTTTCGGAAGTATGGGAGGTTTCCGCGTAATTTAGCAGAATTCCGGAAATATTAGCAGTTTTTAAACAATTTTCACAAAAACGGCTCTAAATGTTTCTATTAAGTTTCCTTTGTAAATCGCTTCCTCGTAAGGACACTAAAAAAAAGTGGTTGTCCCATTTTCGGCAAAATCTGTATTTTTGCAAGATGCAACAAAAAAAACATTGCAATAGTGGAATATTGATTATAGAGATTTTGTGTTAAATGCAATCTACTCTAAATAATTATGTCTTTAGTCATGTAGGAGTTTTTTCTGCGCAATTTCTGCTTGAATTTTTAATTTTAAATAATTGTTTCCTCGTGTAGAGTAAAATGCACTTAAAGAAAAGGTACAGGTGTTTACAATCTTTAGCGAATTTATGATTGAGGAGAGCATCTCAATTTGAATTTGGACATGGGCGTAATACTTTATTGTTAATTATGTAACAACATTCCAAGCCTTTTTGGCGTTGAACGTAATTTTCCTATATTGTTTGATATTCGTTAATTCATTGCCTTTTTTTCTATCAGCCAGGAGTTCAACGCCATTAGTATCCGGGTTCCCCAGACGGATCTATCCAGGAACCCGCGTTGTGTAGAGCTGCTTAACTTCCGAGACTTAACGGAGCTTGGTTAAAAAGTTTGGCTTCCGACGCAGGACCCTAATTGATAATAGCGGCGCATAATTGGCCTTTGCACAGAAAGATTTTTAAAAAAATTTGTTACATCTTTATTGACGCAACGCGTCTCCTAACCCCTTCAGGGCGTTGAGCGCTTGTACTTTGGAGTAATCCTCTGTTGACATAGTATTTTACGTCTGTCGAGTCTCGTCGCAGTCGGTTGTCAAGAGGACCGCCAGGTAGCATCTTCGCGTACACGCCTCCCACAACGCGCTCCTGCGTCACTACCCAGCGGCCAGAACTGGAAAGGAATAAGGATAGGGGTAGGGTTTAGGACACTTCACAGGGGTTGGACTAGCCCTTCTGAAGCAGCCAAACTCGTTTTGTTGGAAAAATTTCACAAGAGATCGACGGGAATCGAACCCGGACCTCAGTGGTGAAAGACTAGTGACTTCGCTATGAGCCACGAGCGAGGGTAGAAGAAAGGGAGAAAGAAGAAAGGGAAACGCCAATAGACTAACACTGTAGAAGTTTTATTGAATTAGCATCAATACATCTGGATGCGAAGTGAATAAGTGGATACATTTAATTTTCCTACTTTCCAGTGCACGATTTTTAAAGTTTGTATTGTAGAAAATTGGGATTGTGAAATAAATCGATAAAACTGGATTAAATGTGCCCCAATGTTTGTACTTTATTACCGTTACAAAGCCGATGTAATTATTGTTATCAGTAAAACGATGAGTTAAAGGTCGTGCCCTGAAGGGCAGGAAAATTTGACTTAATCATTTATTCTCAACGCACCCAAAAATAATGACACAGACTGGCGTGCCTTAATTGTCATAAAATGTGGAAAACATTTAAAATAACACTGTTATTTTATTTTATAGAATTGGAAAAACGAAGTATTATCCAAACTTTCTTAAGAGGAGAGAAGTTTTAAGAGACACATTATTCTTGATACATCCGGTAATGAAGAGTATTCTATCGTTAACTGTTCTCACATTACCCGATCTTGTTATCGACTTAAGCAAATATAGGTAAGTGTTTATGGTTACTTCAATCAATTAATTTATTGTTCACGAAAGTGACTCGGAAGTTATTATTCTTTTTTTTTTTCAGGAATATAACTCCAATTGACGTTTCAAAATTAGAAAAACATTTTAAAAAAGATCTTCAAAAAGTGGAGAAACTTTTGACGAAACAATGGTACCCTAAGATAACTTCAATCGTTTGTAAAGAGCATTCAAGAAAAACAACACCCAGTTGCTTTCTACCACACTTCCTCCAGTGTGTTACCACTTTCATCACTGTACAGGTCTAGTTCCAATATTTGTTACCGTTTCTCGCAGCCTGTTAAAGCGAATTCATTTATGCCAACGAATTCTCTGATCCACGTTTTTTAGGTAATCCCTTCCCTCCTAGTACACCGAAGGATTAAAAATTCCCTGGATACTGATGACCACTGAATTGAAGCAATTAGACTGCGTAAAATTTATCTTACATTCTGAAGTGTCATTCGGAACAATGGCTTAGCATGAGTTGCCAACTGGAAATAGCGCCGGCATCGCTAGCCGAATTTCGTACCTACGCTCTGTTTACGAAGTTCAGCAACTCAAGGCACTAAGGATTTTTGAATGGGTGATCGTCTGGCAACCGCTGTTACCAATGGCGCCGAGGCCCTGACCGAAGAGATAAAAGGCGATGACTGACTGCGATGTTACAAAACGAAAGACAAAGTTAACGGATTACTCCATGCACATACACACACACATATCACTTAGATCTAGACTATTCACCTCAGCTACAGCCTTCCCATTGCGACCAACGTACCTGAATCCTCATGCACCCTTACCTTCCACATACTTATCGACCTCTATAAAACAATTTCGAACATTCTTAGCGTAGCTATCAAATTCATTTTTAATGCTGTTGAATCTGCTACAACTACACTCTTTTACAATTAGAACATCATCCGCTGTTAAGATACGAAATTGCCGGAAGCAGCCCTTAAAATTATTAAATGGAATGTCGATGGGTATTATTGACAACTGAATAAAAATATAATTTATCCAATCCATAATGTTTTCTCATATCTTTACTCCTCATCGACTCCAAATTCCAACTTAGGGCGCGACCTTCCATCACCTACACGACTTCTTCCCCAGATGCATCTAACACGTCACTTTTTAAAAATTTCAGATGATTCACAGTAATATGTATACTACTTGTGAACGGTAAACAGAACCATTGTCCATAAACTTAAAACTAAGAACTGAAATGTGAAATACTTCCCGGGAGTCCCATTAACATATATAATATTACATATTACATAATACTATTATCATTATTACATAATATTATTATGTAAGGCCGTAAGGGCTGTGTTGTATGTATTGAAATTAAAAACATTAGTCGTGTTACAACAAATACTCTCTGGCATTATGTTGTATTTGCAGGATCCAGGGTGAAAGGTAAACACCGATGTTTCCTCAGTGGCTTTACTTTGCACCAACAAATACAAATAAAATTAAACAGAACAACAACAAATACAAATTAGGGTGGACGGCGTTCTTGCCATACGGTTTCTCGCTTGATAGCGGTGGCGCCGACCGAGCAGGTCGACGGCCACCAGGGTCAGGTGACGTAGCTACTATCACCCGTTGCGGCGATAAGCTGCCACCGGCGCGCGGCTGCGAAGTGGCTACTGCGGAACAGCACGAAATCTTGGCGGCGCCCACTCTGGAGCCTGGTACGCCACGACCTTGGGCGGTTGTAAGCTGAAGGTTGTCGCGTCGCATCGGGCTTAAAGCGCTACGCTGCCGGGCTCGGAGATTTAACCCTCGCCCCGCGGCGAAGGGGAAGGGGAGGGGCCGCGCCCCTCCACGAGTGGAGCGTAACCCCAACTCTGATTGGGGGGTTACCACGCATTATTTTTAACGTTTCGAAAACAGAGCTCATCGAAAATGGGTCCTGAGCCGTTTAAAAACATACTTTGCTCTATTCGTGAGAAAAAATGGAATAAATGTAAGGAACATTTTTGAGAAAATTTTTTAATTGCTTGTATTGTAATTTTAGGAAGACGCCGAAAAAGTTTGAACTTTTCCAGTTTTCGAATATTCAGAGTTGAACGAAAGTTATACACGCCATTTGTAAGAGTCCTTTGCTCCATCTAAAAAAGGGGAAAATCCAAACGTTTGGAGCCATTTTCGAGAAAATTTCTAAAATGTTGAGCCTTCATGTACTGTACACTCTAAATTTAAACATCCTTTATAATTTAGCATGGTCCCGAGTTCGGCTTGATTAATCGCTGAATATCAATTTTGGAGAAAATTGTCAGAACGGTTTAGGCCTTATTGTTGGCCATGGACGGACGGACGGACAGAGAGACAGATAGGTTCCTGTAAACCAATGTTTTGGTATCAAGGAACCTTTAAACGTGAATTCAATACGAACATTTCATACACAACATGTAAGAGGAAGTAATTTACTTCGCATGTAGGGATTCGCCTTTTTCGTCAAGACCCCCCACAAACGAATTTTTCTAACGAAAAATCGTCTCATTTCGCTGGATCATTTCAATACTTCATCTTACCTACGTAAGTACGTAATACGCGAAAATGTAAAAACATTTAAAGGTAAAATCTTCTCCAGGAATATGTCAGGATTTTCATGTCTTCTTTCTCGGTTAAACAGTCACAGGTTATTATGCAAAAAAGTAACTCACCGTGCACGTCGCGTCTTGAATATGTAAGTTTTCATAATGTAAATAATACTCGTAGTTATTCAGGATTGGTGTTGTGAAGGATTGTTAATGTTGCCATGCTTGTTATTCCAAATGCGCATTAAAATGGTTGTTTAATGGCAAGCAATTGTTTTGCAAGTGAATGATGTATATTGTGGGTTCTTATTTTCCCTTTCGTAAACTTTGTATATTCATTTCCCGTGCTATATAACAATGAATGTCGTTTTGTTGAGCAGGTGGCAGAATTGAAGAGAAGAACAATGGATGATATTTTGAACGTGGTGTCTGACGAAAGTCAAGTTCCGTTTATTAAGATGAATCTGAGATACGAAGGAAAAATTAAAGTATATCCTGATTCGACAGAATTCTACAAAATTTACAAAACATTAATCATAAATGTAAGTGTATATTTTATAAACATAATATGGTTATTTATGATGTTGGATGGTGAAAGTTCTGTAAGTCAATCACGTACTCACTACCTGTTTTATGACTGGCATTTCAGTGTGAAAAACATATTCATTTAAAAAGACTTATTTTTCCAATTTCTCCAGTCGCAGTCTTTCGGTGCTGCATAACTGAACGACATTGAAAATAACTGTGATAGTCGATTTTTCGTGATGGTGCCCCAGCAAATGCATTACAAAAACAACGAATTGCGGATGAGTGTATCAAAGTCCATGTTATATTTTATTTGCGCGTTGTATTTTCCTCGTTAGAAGGTCCTCCACCATTAAAGAACTAATTTTTAGTATACATGTACGAAGTGAAAGAAAACAAAATAAAAAATGTGGATGTTGCAATTGTTTAGTTGAGACAATTATAAATTTACGAACGTATTAAACTCACGAGAAAAAACGTGCTGCTTTGAAGGCAATAAAAATGTATTGGTACATCAAATATTGTATTTTACAAAACATTAGTTACGTACGAAAGAAAATGGATGTGCATCCAAAAGAAGATGGTGCATCCACCCTACTTTCTTCACGGAGCAGACACCGTTCTAAAACTACAGCGGTCGTGATGGCCAGGGATGAGGTCTGGAGAAATGGTTAGGCTTTGCTCTATTGGCGTGCATTTTCGTGTTGTTGCAGAATTTGAACGGGATATTTATGAGTATCTGTAAACATTGGCTACGCTCACATTCTACATTCTAGCGTGCCGCATGGACATGCGATCGTTTTTTTAACAACTTTTATTTTCTATCTGTTCAATCCACTGATTACACAGAGATTTGCAATACTTGTAACTATAACTGGGATAGGGCATAGGCAGGCGGGGAGTTCATTTAGTCGAGGTTCCCTCTTACATTCTTACTGTTCTCTTAATTTAGTGTTTGGATTTATTTATATATTTTATAATTGTGACGTTCTATTGTTTATTTTTTGTTCGTATATTCAATAATTATTTCAATTCGATTTGCATTCTATGAAGCGTTTATGGTGGGCGTAATTTATCCTAGGGGTATCTTGAAATAATTTTGATGTCTTTTGATGACAGTCCTAGATCAAACTTTTTAACACATTCTGCTTTCGGTAGTTCATCAAAAAAAATTTCTGAAAGTCTTCTAATGTATGTATTTAGGTTTTCTATTTTCAGTTCGTTTCGAATTTGTCTATTTGACGCAAATCATGGTGCTTTAATTATGCGTCTTAAAAATTTATTTTGCACTACTTGGATTTTCTCTAAGTTACTTTTTGCGGCCCCACCCCATACAGGGCAAGCGTAAGTAAGCGATGGTCTAACAATTGATTTGAATAAGCTTATTCCACATTCTATGCTTAGTCTAGAGTGGCTATTTATGAGTGGATATAGTTTTGCTATTTCCACGTATGTTTTATTGGCAATTTCTTTAATATGATGTTTCCACGTTAGTTTTGGGTCTAGAAGCACTCCTAGATATCTCACTGGTTGATATTTTTTGATCCATTTTAAATCTATATTTTTAATTTTTAGTAGATTGGGCATTTTAGGTCTTCTTAGCGTAAATATCTTGGGTTGTGATTTAGTGGGGTTTATTTTTATTTGCTATTTTGAGCCCCAATTTATAAACGAATCTAATGATTTTTGTAGAATTTCTCTACCTTGATCCACATCTTTGTTGTGAACAGTACTGTGTCATCAGCGAAACATGCTATTTCTGTTCTTTCCATCTTAGGGTAGTCTGCGACGTAAATGTTAAAGGGGGTTGGTGAGAGCGGTGACCCTTGCGGTAATTCTGCTTGCGTGATTTTTTGATCTGATATGGTATTATTCCCTTTCACATCGAAAGAACGATTTTGTAGAAAACATTTAATTATTTCATATAGATAATGGGGTATTCCTAAATTTCTCATTTTATATAGTAGCCCTGCATGCCAAATTTTATCTAAGGCCTTTTCTATATCAAGGAAAATAGCTAACGTGTGTTTATGCTGGTGAAATGCGTTTGCTATATTTTCAGTTAGTCTTATAAGGTGCTGAGTGGTATAGTAATGTTCCCGGAATCTGAATTGTTCTTTAGAAATTATATTATTTTTTTTCGGGAAACTATTTAACCTTCTATGAATTAATTTTTCAAAAACTTTTCCTATATTAGGAAGTAAACTTATTGGTCTATAATTTGAGGCCAAACTGTTGTCCTTCCCAGGTTTGCTTATTGGCATTATTATAGCTTGTTTCCACATATCCGGAAAGTAATTAGGTCTTAGAACTGCATTATAAATCGCTGTAAGACCTGCTATTGTTGTCCGAGGGAGCTCCTCCAGAATATACGTGGTTATTTGATTATGGCCTGCTGATTTCTTTAGTTTTAATTTAAAGATTATTTACGTGTTTCAGATATAGATATGAATTTTACTTTTTGAGGGACTGTTGAGAATGGAAGAGAGAGAAACTTTTCAATTTGCCTATTTTGATTCATGATTTCCGGGTTGTTTGGTGTAAATGTCGCTTCAAAATTAGTAGCTAAGGCCGACGCTTTTTGTTTATCCGTTAAGGCTGTTAGATTTTTTGTTATTTTTAAGGTAGGTAGTTTATTACTTCCTTTAGTTAATTTTTTAATTGTGCTCCATAGGTGTCTAGATCCTTTCGGTATTTGAGCAGTGAAATTTTGGAATCCATTAATTCTACGTTCGTCTGTGTTTGTTTTTATTTTTCTTTGAGTTTGATTTAGTTTGCGTTTTATGTATGGGTCTCGCGTTTTCTGCCATTTCCGTCTTAGTATTCGTTTTTCTTTAATTAAATTGAGAATGAATACGGGGATTTTAGCTTCTTTCTTATTGTTACTTTTATTTGTTTTCGGCTTGTTGGCCAATTTGCTAACCGAATTGCTTTCGTGAGTTTGTTTATTTCTTTATTAATACTTTCAATTGTTTTTAGTAGATTGGGGTAAGTATACAGAATGTTTAATGTAAACCTAAATTTTTCCCAATTTATTTTACCATTTACTAGTTTAGGTAATGAATTCGTGTTTGTGATTTGGGTTTTTAAGCTTATGATTACAAGACAATGGTCTGAATCAAGGTCTCCTGTTACGTACTGATATAATGGGATATGCACGTTTTTAGATATTGTAATGTCTAGGATGTCTGGAATAATATTGTGATCATAATGATAAAGAGTGGGTTCTGATGGTGCATGTATATCCGCGTTATTATTTTGTAAGAAATTAATAAGTTTTTCTCCTGCTTTATTTGTTGAATTACAGCCCCATACAATATTTTTACAGCTTAGATCTTCCGCAATTAGCATTGGTGTATTACTGTTTAGAATGCCTTTTAGGGTCATTTCTGGGAACGTTTTATTTGGTGGTTTATAGGCCGATATTATTATCATGTCTCCATGAACTGAGCTGATTTGTATGCCGACCGTTTCTAAGTTAACGGAGTACGGTATAATTAGTTCATGATGGATGTTTTTCTTTATTATTAACGCAACTACCCCAGATGCCTTTTCTGCTGCTCTATCCTTCCTGTAGGTTTCATACCCTGGAAAGTTAAATTTTAGATTACTATAATAATGGGTTTCGGTGATACATGCAATATCTATTTCCCAGTTTGAAAGGAAAAACCTGAATTCATTTTCTTGCCTTTTCAGCCCGTTTGCATTTCAGTTTAAAATTTTTATGTTATTTGCTTTCATTTCTGGCATTAAACAGCTCTTGGAATATTTGTTTGCATATATTTTCTATGTGAGGTATAATAGCCGCGATTACTTGTGTTACTATTTCTGTAATTTGGTTTTTAATTATGCTTGCGTTTGAAGTAACAGTTTGCGAGAAATTTTGAATGCGTGATCTTTGTGGTAGACAAGGGAATTCTGACCTGTTTGGTGGCCTTGCTTCGTCTCGTTTATCTTTTCTAGCATTAAATGATTCAGGCCCGGCTCCTGTTGCCCATGGGTTTGATATTGGTTTGGCCCTCACTGAATGAGAATGAAAACTACCGCGTTTGACTGTTTACTTGAATGCCTGGCAGTAGTTGGAGGTAGTTGGCGGTGTGCGGGCCTAGACAGTTACTACAGACGAGGGTGTACATTTACTGATTTTGCACTCTGAATAATGGTGCTTACCCGGGAATCTAACACATCTAGTTTTTAAATAACAATTAGCCTGCGTATGCCCTATCCTTTGGCATTTTTTACATTGATAGCTTTATTATTTACTTGAGCCTGGAATCTTACAATACAATAATCAAAACGTTTAAGATGTAAAATGTTTCTAGAATTTGCTTCGTCCTTTAATTCCACTGCACACATATTGATAGACTTTTTTTTTATTATGTAGCTTAGACACTTTCACATTATATTTTAGTTCAGTTAGACCATTATAAATTTCTTGCGTTGAATATGAATAAGGAATGTCTTTCATTAATACTGAAAATGTTTTTGTAAGAGGGTATCTGAAGGAATGAAATGGTATCCTTTTTATTTATAGAATTTTTTTAAGTTACGGTAATCTTCAATTTCCATTAGATTAATTTTCACTCCATTATTTTCTAGACGGGTGTTGAAGTCATCTTTCACTATTTCTTTGATATCTTGTAAGATTAGAGGAAAGTTTTCTGCATCGCGCACTATAATTGGGGGCATTTTCGGTTTTTTCGGCTGCTTATTTGTGTCTGAATTTACTGCATATCTTGAATGAGTTGGAACATTATATACATAACCAGAAGTTTCAAAATCAGTCGTTTTTCTTTTACTCTCGTTCATTGATTTACTAGTTTGATTATCACTATTTGAGTTTGACACTACGCAGTTCTCGTCCCCTTGCCGGGCGCGTTTGTACCTGTTAGGTTCCGGTGAGTCTGGATTTGGGTTTTCTTTTCCGAAGAACCTACTTTATCCTGGCCTTCATGGATAATTTTTTGCTGTTGGGGGCTCGTCTTTTCTTGAAGTGGTTGTTGGTATGCTGCATGTAGAATCGCTGTTGCAATTTGATCATCCGGTGTCCACACGAGATGCGGGAATTGAACAAGATTTGGATTTTGTTGAACAAGGTGATGTTGAAATCTCTGAGCACTGTTTTGCATTAAACTGTCACTTGAACACTATTTGAAAACGTTTCACAAGACTCACTGGTTGGAGAATTATGTAGTTTTGTAGAACTAACAATTAGCTGCCCCGGGGCAGCTACTCTCTAACATTGACACAACCTTTCCTTCACTGACCGCGAATGCAACTGAACTCGCAGTAATGGTTGCTCGTTAGAGTGCGCTGCTCCATGTGAATCGCTCGAGAGATCGCCAACGAATGTTCACATACGATCGTCGCAACAGAATAGAGCAACAAAATGTCACTTGGTTTCATTGTAAAACACTATGTGGCGATATTCTTCAATGCGCATACCGGGAGCGGTAGCTCAGTGCATCAACTGATGTCACTGCAGCGCCTTTACGGGGAGGTCCTAGGTTCGAGTCCTGACGGCGGCAGGATTTTCGACACTGGCTTTTCAGCTAGGTAGAATTCAGACGGTGTCTGGAGGAGACGTCTAGAGGCTGGCTGGTCTGATCGGTAGTTTTCTGTGGTTTCTCCGTTCGACACCAGGCGAGTGCCAGAGCAGTACCCTAACAAACGGACCGCGCGCGATCTTCCCTTCCTCTTCCTTGTCCTATCACTTCCCCTTACACACACACACTTACACTAACATGCACTACACTACCACATATTCCGGGAGACCGGTCGGAAGCTTAGAGCTTGTCCCGGCTGGGGCGGTGCCCCGCTGCTGGGAGAGTCCTGGTTAGGGGAAAACCCAAACCGAAGCCCTAGCCGACAGTAGGTCGGCGTCGGATCTCGCCATCCAGCGGGGGAAGATAACCACCATCTCCCGAGAAAAAACATGCCCTACACTTACGGTACTAATGAACAAAGCAGTTAACGCGCCCGAAAACATGAAAAAAATCAATCAATCAATCTCAATGCACATTCTTCTTTCGTGACACAGGAAATGAGATACTCAGTGGCGAGTCTTGGATGAACTTCCAGGAAACCATTCTTGCTAATATTCTGGATATGAAATCGGCTTTTAATTAAGCTGCTTGAGCCGTCCTCAAGTGCACCAGACTAGATCCTCTACACAGCCATGTTCAGACTCTTAATAGTATGATCTATGCTTGTCTACAAGGCGCTGACAAACCGCCAATATGCTAAAAAATAGAGAAAAAAGATGTCGGAAACATTTGACCAGTCATTTGGGGTATGATAATAAAAGATATGTGCATCCTAGCCAGAATTCACTGCCTACCCAGTCTATATCCATGAGCTTTTAAACAAAACCTCCAATAACTCGCCTAATGATGTGTTTTTCCATCGACGCTCTTCTGAATGCTCTATTTTTATTTCATGATAATGTAAATTTGAGAATGTTCTACATTGGTTTTCAAAGTGAATCAGTCTTCGAAGTTTCAGTTTAAATTTTCTTTCTGCAGAAAATTATTAGTTGAAATGTGAACTCCAAGCAGTTTCTTGTTTTCTGGTAACCTGTCATTTGAGATATTAATAGATTCATTATATCATTTCTTTCTCGACAAATGTCAGAGTAAAATGAAATTTTGAACTCTGATTAGGCTTGTTATTCTTATTTCGTGGACTAATAACCGTAGATTAGAGTTTTAGTCCCGCAAACAAATCATTGCAAGATTAATAAGTAAGTGCATACGAACGCATCAGCCACGAGAGTTTCAAAGATTAAATAAAAATTTGAAGTGATGTTTGTGATCGAAGATTCTCAATTTTACTGTGGACTTTAGATTGTGAGTATGGAAATTGTCTGCGTATAAAGAGGAACTAACTGAAAACATTTGTTTACAGATAGATGCAATTGCGTCTAACTTGACTCCACTCCAAATACGCCTCAACCTTCCGTGCGAAAGAGAAAAAATTCCAACTCAAGTGTCTGAGACCTATTCAAAACAGTGCTGCGAAAAATTGCGTGAAACTGCCGATAAACTCTATGCATCTGTTCGGGAATATGTGCAAGATGTAGGTAAGATATATTTTAATAACATTCTTATTTTTAAACAATTACAGAGGTCATGACAAAAACATATTAATGTATAACCTATTCGTATTGACAAAAATAGCAATGTATGTCTAGCTGTTAATTTCTGTTGAGGTAAATAAGTTTTAAATGAGAATTTTGAATGGGTTGTAGCCAAAATAGAATGTCTAAATTCCGTTAATTTAAAGGCTTAGTACTGAAAGTGTGCAGGAATCTGTATTTCAGTATCGAGGATTTCTACGTTAATATGTCCTTGCCATGGCTTAGTCTCTCCAGAGCTCTCTCAAGAGAAGTTAGTGTATAAACGCACGAAAGTTTGTGATTTGTTGCATGACAATCAATGGATGTGGAAAATATTTCATTCAAAAACTCTTTGACAATATCACTTGTGTGATATAAAACCCTTCCTGAAGGCACAATGAACAGAATTTCTTCGATGAATTGTTACCAATAGTGGATTATGCAACAGTAATGGCTATAGGTTCACCAAGAAAAAACACAACCATGAAATCAGCTATATTTGGGAATGAAGGAGTCGAAAAATATGCCTTTTGATATGTAATATCCTAATTTACAAAGTTTTTCCTTATTCATAAATATTTACCTTAGTAAATTTGCGCTTGATTACAATGAATCTTGAAATTTTCGGAAAAAGGGGAGAACTTAATATGAACTCCAACAAAATTTGCAAAAAAAGTGGTTTAATGAACTCATGCAATTTTCTTTTTTTTCTTCTTTATTATCAAACCCTTAAAACACAGAAAAATGTAAAAAGTTTCAACCAACAATATTCAACTAATCTTGCTTCGATTCATTCCTAGACATCATTGTCCTGCTTGCTTCCTGGCCTCTAATGAATCCTTCTCGTTTCTCATGAGTATACACTTTGACAGCAGCCTTTGTTACTTGTTTAACACACCTCTATATGGACTCTCCATGATATGGCCACTTTGGAATTTGCATTGGTTCTTCAATGAACTTTCTTATTTCTGAAATTTTGAGTTTACAAGTAAGTGGAGGTTCATATATTTTTTCTGACCAGGCTATCAGTACCAAAAGAGAAGTTGTATTTGTATTTACTGCAGGTGTTTTCCTGGACCGAACAGATAGGTCTCCTGGTGTATCATCATCTTCATTCCTTAATTCAATTATTTTCTGAACCCATGCTTTCTTTTCTTCTTGATCTTCCGAGCATGAAAGTGTGTGAAGCACCATTTCACTAAATACGAACCACAATGAACGTTGGATTGTTGTCAAAAGAATATCTGCTACTGCCTTCAGAGATTTTAGGAGCTTTAATTGGTAAAGAATATGGCAAGGTCCTTTCACTCGAGGGAGTTTTGATTTGATTGTAAACTCCAACAATATATTCCAGAAGAAGTTGTAATGTCTTCAAGTTCTTGCCTTCAAGGCCATGTTTTGAAACGCATATGCTACAAATCCTATTTGCAGTTGTTAGCTACCCAGAGTGGCTTACAGTACCAAATTCTAATAATACCAGATCATTTGGAAATACATCTGTCCTTATGGCATGAGTTATCCTGTAGCCATAAGCCTGATCTGTAGAGAGATCTGTGACAATAATAAGAAATGCTTCGTAATTCATCTTCTTACCTCTTCTGCTTTTTAATTTGTCTTCTATGCTCAGTTAAATTTGGTAATCCAAATTGATGCCGTCCAACAGATTCAACCTTCTCTCTTTGATTAATCTTCTTCTTCTTCTTCAGGGCTGTGACATTCGAATTTAAAATTGGCACCACAGAACAACTATTTGCTACATCACACCTTTCAAGTACTTTTGGATAAATATCCTTTGCAAGAGTGGCAGCTGGATAGTTTCAGACATTCTGTCCACGCTGCTCTCTCTTAGCAAAAGCCCATATCTTAGAACAACACGCAGAGTTGGGAATTCAGAAGGCAGCATTTCTCGACCAGTTCCAATAAATTTACTCATGTGAGTGGAAGGTGCCAGTCTTGTCTTCTTTTTACTAGCCATGGTTTCGAATTTTCTGATTTTGCAAGTGGAAGAAATTATTCGAACCTGGAAAAAGAAAAAACTGTATATGATATTCATAAAAAATAATTAAAAGACATTCAGCTGCAAATGAGTATTGTTTGTTTGAAAACTTTTACTAGTGGCTAAATTTTTTTTACAGATATTGTAATATAATATGTGTATTCTTTAAACGTATAAACAGAAATAATGATAAGAAGGTATTTATTGAGAGAAGAAATTATTTATTGCTGCGAATTTGACATAAAACGTGAAAATATTACTAATTTGAAGTAGCTTTTTATGAAGTAAGTCAATGTAATTCTCACTTCTTTTAAATATAATTGTGAATCGCTTACCAAAACATAACTTTTTGACCCCCTTCATTTTTGAAAAGAGGAATTTAAAAAATCGACATGCCCTAATCAGCTAAGGCAATAACTTTTGTTGTCACCCTTTCCCTCTATCTCACCTTCTTGGGTTGATCCTCTAATATCAGATTATTTATTAACATTGTTATTAATAAATTTGTTTCTAAAAAATTATAATTGGGTATTTATTTAATGTTTGTAAAGCATTCTACAGCGTGCACTTTTGCACGCTTTGGTTGGTAGTGAAAAAACGCCAGCTGAAAAAAATGAGAGATTTTTGGTGTGTCTTTAGAAATACAGTTAACGTTTAGAGATTCCTCGGAATAAATATCACAGACTTGTAGGATAGCGGAGTGGAAGATGATCCCTTTTTGCCTTTAAACCAGTGAAGGGAAATTTCATGAAGCAATGTTACACACGTGACATTTGATCTGTTTGGTTGGTGATCATGAGTTGGTGTTGAGAGGGTCACATTCTAACACAATGAAAGCGATTATAGGCTTCCGCCAAACATCAATTCATGATGAGTTGCCCGCCAATCATGGGCAAATGTCATAAGTGGGTAATACTACGTGAAATCGGCCGAAAAAAACATGATCCCCTCCGATTAGTCTAAAAATTAAAAATTGTATGATTTGTTCAACGATAGAAGCATAATATTTAGTGCGTACGTTTGACATTTCACCTTGTTCATATAAATATATATATATATATATATATATATATATATATATATATATATATATATATATATATATATATATATGCCCACCTAAGATGTTCCCTTCAATTTTCTCCTGAACCGTTGCAGATACTGAGATGCGGTTTTCACTAAAACTACTATATGCAAGGGGCACATATAGTCATGCATAACATTATTCTATTGAATTTTTTATTGCAGAGATATTGACCCAACTTCGATTTTTTAAATGGAACCCTATAGATTTGTTTGGCTCATCATAACAAGCGTGAAGAGACGAGTTCATAAATATGCATATCGCCATATGTTACATAACAAAATTTTCGAGAAATTAAGAGTTTTAAAGACGCACGCCGACTGCTGCTTTCCATAATCTGAACGAGAAATTCCGGGTGATATGCGGCGAGGCCATTCCCTTCCGTTGCGTCGACCCTGCGGTAAATGTATTGATGCAATGTGCAAAGGAGCTCACGAAAACCCGCAATTTTCTCTTTAAGACTACACCCTCTCAGTCCTGGAGACAATGTATTCACCCATAGCCATGTTCTGAGTAAATCTGTACGCCACAAGGTACTATTTTTTAATTAATGAAATACTACAAGATTTGAGAAAATATTTGAATTATTAACCGTAGAGAAAGCAAGGCAAGATTGGAGAGTGAACATGTTCTGAATTAATAAATGCGTGTGCTGTCAGAAACAAAACGTTTACTCTTTGAAAGACTGAAAACCTTTACCGCAGGGTCGACGTTTCTGGAAGCTCAGAAGTGACACTCTGCAGGCGAGGGTTCGCTAAAACTCTGGAAACGTTTCTCAAAAGGAAGCATATAAATCGTGTCCAATGATTCTCCAATGCTGCAACTTTACTTATCTAGTGAATTATGTAGCGCAAGCAGCAGCGGCAGCGGGCTGCTCGTCGCTCCGGCTTGTCCTGGAACAAGAAGAGCCATTCGATGCGGAGCAGTCATTCGGCGTACGCCAGTGGCTGGCGATTACTGCCTGCAGTTCCATTTGCTGGAAATCCGCGGATAATAACGGAAAGCTTCCGCGCGTTCCCAATCGAGGACGCACGCTACTCGATCCTTGCGTAGGAGGACCACAGCCCCAAATAATCCTCCCGAAAAGCAGTGCGGAGGCGTGCGGTCCGCTTCCTCAGTCAACTCACGGGTGCCGGCCACACCGCGGCCTGGGCACCAAGCCACCAGAAGTTGATTGTTTGATTGGTGATTTTGGGCGCGTCAACGGATAAGGTCAATAGTCATAAGTGCAGTTCATGTTTTATCACGGGAGCTAGCTGTGGAGGTGATGACAAGTCCACGTTGCTTCCTAAGAAACCCAGAGAATCAGCCATTTGCAAACGCTCTTTTACTTTAGAAATATGAAGGTTGCCAGACTACTGTGTGTTTTAAAAGAAATTGCCACGGAACCATATTTTATAAAATGGGATTAGTTAAGAGCGTTCTGAATTTCAAAATGCTCTTCTCGAAAACTTTGATAATGTAACTTATCATGATCTTCCCCTATGATCCTCAAATAGAAAACAAAAGTTGTTGCACGTATTCAAATTAGTTCGTTGCGCCTTCCTTGTCAACGTTCAAATCAATATTATTCACCCCAAACGCACAGTATTGTAAATTTTTGAGCAATTCAAATCAAGCATTTATTATGTGACAAAAATAAAATAAACTGGTGAAAAGCTTTTACATAATTACCAACTCATAATTTCATAAGTTTGTTAAAATTGAAGCAAGTTTTTGACGTTTGAAATTTTGCTCCTTAGTCTGATTTAAAAGAAAAATTACTTTGAATTTACATTCAGATAACCGGCAACAAGAAATGATAGCACTCAAATGGTTTTGAATTTCGCGACAAATGTTCAGGAATGGATGCTTCATACAGAGACAAGAGAGAATGTTCACAACAAGCATGGCTACGATATGCTTAATTACAGAGCACTTATTACATGCAGTAAACAAAAAGTATTGTAATCCAGCAGCAGAATTTGACGATTTTTTGCCAGAAAAACTCGTTTTGTGGGGTCCTCGTATCGAAACATTTAATAATTGTTTTCCCCATATGTAGTAAATTACTTCTAACACGTTGTGTAGTCAGAATTCATGTTTTTGTGACTCTTTGACACGGGATAATTGGTTTACGGTAAAACGTTTGTGTGTTCGTCGGTCTGTCCGCCATTTCGTCCGTGCTTAACACCAGAAGCGTTCTGACGATTTGGTCAAGGGACGATTGAATGTGAAATTTCTTTCAACTACAAAATACATGTTGAAGCATCCAGGTGTTTAATTGAGAATTTAGTTTCATTATTCTGTATTTGAATTTTGTATTTAGGTATATCTGCTTACAAACGTAGTCTGCACTGGTTTGGGTTAGCAAATGTGTCAAGAAAGGCAGCATTTCCTTTGTGATCCTTTCAAACGAGTTATCCACATGCATCTCCCAAGCATTTGAAATGCAAAAGCGGCTGATCGCATTCACTCGACATCTGTGATTCAAATAACCTGTTGTACTCAAGACTGTTTTATACTACAAGAAGCGGGTTGTTTTTATTTCTGAACAGAAGGTTGAACTGAAGGTTGCTCTTCCAAGGATATGAGTATATGTTCTTTACCAATTCATCCTCTGGTTCTCCAAAAGGATACGTTGAAAAGTGTGTAGAATGAGGACCGTAGTGATAAATGGAGTAGTGCAACTACCAATGGCCGGTATTACACTGTAAAAGATCTTCGTCAAAGATGTTACAGATTACACAGATTAGTTATTATACAACACATCTTCGTCAAAGATCTTTTATAAAAGAAAATATGACAGTGTAATAGCCAATATTTTATAAAAGATTTCTTATAGGACACATTTTCCCGAGAAGTGGAAAATATGAGGTTTGAAAAATGCCCAGTTCAGGAAGATAACTTTTTAAACTTCCAAATCAGAGGACTCAATTTCGAAAGAAGGAAAAACGACAAAGAAAATTGAATGTTTCCTCATCCATCTTCAAACAATTCTTCATACCGAAATTCTTTAATTAATGCTTCACAATGTGCAACCCATGGCCTCAACATGTATGAATACCGGCCTCACCCTCAAAAGTTTCTTCTTTACCATTTACTTCGTCAGCATTAAACACAGATTAGTTATTATACAACATAAAATAGCACAAACAATTATTTGTGCGTCATTCATCGTAAATCGCGAGAAAAACTACATAAAATATTGGACGAAATGTAATACGTTCGTCAAATTTCTTTGTCTAAGTTTTCTCGTCGAAGTTCAAAGAATTTCCACGAAGTTCATCAAATATATATATCAAATATCTTGTACAATGTAATACCGACTCAAGTTCCATAGTTTTGCACAACTTTGGCCTTTCTTCAATCACACCAGAATTGCACTCTGAGAAGAAAACGGAATGTTCTCATGGATGCAAAGAAAATTTGCTACATTCTATAGTATATGCTACTGTTAGTAAATACAGTAATTCAGTGTAAAAAAAATTCCCTCATACATTAAAAAAATATTTGAAACCCAAAAGTATGAAAATTTCAGTATTTTAAATGGCATGATTTTCATTTCCAATTACCGTAATATCAACAAAATGGTGTTCTTTATGACAAAGAATACCCGTCAAAAATTTGTCAAGTTTTTATCATTATTATAATTATTAATATAAATGGAGGTTTTTGATAAATGGCGCATCTAAATTTTTATTTTATAGTATAGTAGACTTACATTTGAAAATATTTTAATAATAAAGTAATTTTAGAAATTGAAAGAATATTTTTTTAATAAAATATTGAACGCAGATGACAATGAAGTTAGGTAAGATTAGAATGGTAAAAATTTACATTTTGCCATGCAAATAAGTTTTAAAAATTGTTCATAGCATAACCAAAATTGTTTGAAATCTCACCGAACGTCAACAAGGAGGTTTCATAATCAGCTGTAGAACGCTTCAGGGGATTGCCGAACAATTTAACTCCAAAACAGTAGTGATCAGTTCTTCCTTATAATAAAAGGAAAAAAGTGGCGGGTGTGCGAACTTAATTTACGAAACGGTGTGCAAAACAAATTTAAACATAAAAAAATAAGGATTATATATATATATATATATATATATATATATATATATATATATATATATAGAGAGAGAGAGAGAGAGAGAGAGAGAGAGAGAGAGAGAGAGATTTATGCCATCTTTCCGTTTTTTGTAGCCTAGGCATTCGTCCCGGAATTGGCCGTATCACTTCGTTCTTCAACATTTCAGCTGCCTATCGCAAGGGGCCCAGGAGAAAAGCGCAAGAGTAGTGTTAACGACCTTTAAGCTTCAGTTTTGGAAGATGATGTAATGACAAAATGTCACATCTTGTTATAATTAATTTTCACTCATCTCTTTTTCAGCAAATGAATATGAAGAATTATGTGATGTCAATTTACGTGACAAAGTGAAAGAGTATATATGTCATCATCGCATATTCGAAGATGCCTTACAAAAAGCACATCATTTCCAGAAAGAAAGAGAAAAACTTCGAAGTTCTTTGAAAAATATATATTTTTCTGTCGGAAGGTAAAATCTCACATACAGAATAACTAATTTTCCCCTCAATTGTCATACATTCCTCATTGATTAGTGTTAACGACCTTTAAGCTTCAGTTTTGGAAGATGATGTAATGACAAAATGTCACATCTTGTTATAATTAATTTTCACTCATCTCTTTTTCAGCAAATGAATATGAAGAATTATGTGATGTCAATTTACGTGACAAAGTGAAAGAGTATATATGTCATCATCGCATATTCGAAGATGCCTTACAAAAAGCACATCATTTCCAGAAAGAAAGAGAAAAACTTCGAAGTTCTTTGAAAAATATATATTTTTCTGTCGGAAGGTAAAATCTCACATACAGAATAACTAATTTTCCCCTCAATTGTCATACATTCCTCATTGATTATTTCTGTTATTCGATTCCAGAATATCCCTATCATTTTTAATAATGTTTACCTTACCGTTATTTAACATTCCTGAAAACATATTTTTCCTAATATGTGGAAATAGCTCTGAAACGTGTCAGCTACATTGTAGTGTTTGGGTGTACAGCAGTGGCAGCTCATGAGTATTCGCACGTTCGCATGTGCACACCCAAATAATTGCGGTGCAATGATTATTAAACATTTCTTAACATGAGGGTAATACAAGTCCTTTCAGAGCATTTCCGAAACATGGTATTTCAATACACGCGCCGTTCGGAAACTGCGATTGACAGTCCGCCGCCAATGCCCATTGTGAGAGCCAGCTAGAGCACACTCGGCAAATGCGAACGAGCCGACGGAGTCGTTGGCTACCGCGGGGCTGGAGGGGAAAGAGGGGGAACATGGTGGCTTATGGGCGGTTGGAGCACACTCCGGACCATGCGGATATTACTGCGCAGGCGCGACCTCTGGAAGTGCCTTCACATGTCGTGAAGATATTACACTCGGTAGCACAAGTTTTTAAGAGAAGTAAGTGTGGCATTGATCGAAGAAAGTGTGAGATATCTCTCGACTTAAATGAGCTCTCACCCCTTCCAAAGCAATTCTTCGGTAGCGCGCGAAACGCAAACGCACTGCTCAGTGTTGCATTCATAATTATTGTGTTAATCGAATGTTATTTGCACATTTTAAAGGGAGTTGTAATTACAAATCCATTCCTAAGCATGTGAAAACCAAAATGTATCGTGTAAACGTACGTTGGAGGCTACTTTTTAATGCGTTTTGAAAAACCGAAGTTAGAGCGTTCGTTTTTCTGCGAGGTGTGTTTGTACAACTGACAATGAATAGCGTCAAAAATATTAAAATAACATCAATGAAAAAGTCACAGAAAAAATTGCTGAAAAGAAACAGCATTTACTGAAGCGACACAGACTTTGTGTTTCGTCAGTCAGTGTGCCTACGCCGTCTGACTTTGCCGTCTGGCAAACTATCCAAATTTTTTGACTGTTGGGTACAGAAACTTGTACTTTTAACCTTAAATTTGTACAGCGAGTTTATGGAAAATACTCCATAGCAAAAGTGCGAGTAAAAAAGTTTCAAATCAATGTGTTTCTTGACACCCTTTGAAAAACGTTCTGGAAGTGCCAAATCATGCGGTAACACGACACAAGTAGTAAATATTTCGGAGGGGTCCTTGCCGAGCGAAGTCGAAACGAATGTTATGAAAAGAAATGCGGTCAACCCTTGTTGGTGATAAAAGGAGCTATTCAACATGTTATCAAACTTCATAAGATGCCTTGTTTCTAATTGTCATTATTTATGTTAATGAATATATGTGTATGCTTGTAATGTATGCCTGTTTGTCCGGGCATGTGTGTGTCTGTGTGTGTGTGTGTGTGTGAGAGAGAGAGAGAGAGAGAGAGAGAGGAGAGGGGGAGGAAGGGAGAGAGCAGAGAGGCGTTGCACACCCTAATAGTATCTTTGTTCTTCAAATCTTTTCAGGCACACTTGTTTTCAATAATTTTGACTTAAATATCGAGACTTTTGTTAGTTTGTGCAATTACTGGTGCAGACCCCAGCGTGGTTGGTATTAATTTGCAGACCCCAGCGTGCAAAGTAGTCCAGGGGCTTACGGTCTGAATTCCTACTTTGAAAGTTGGGGTTGGATTTCTATTATTCCTAGAGAATTGTTGCCTTAATTTTTTTTCCTGAAACAGAGCAAAGTGCTCTTATAAATATGGTACACCTCTGGTTTGCATGAAAACGTGTTAAGTCTCAAAAATGAAATCTTCGAAAATTGGAAACTCGAATCTGTTTCTTTTGTGGAAGAAATGATTTTTTTTAAAAAAGCAAGACGAAGTAGGGTCAAATACCCGGAATTGGTTATTAAAAATTTATTAAAAATATTTATAACATTCTTACATTATTTCCCTTCAAAATACTCTCCTCCTGCATCTACACATTTATTCCACCGTTCATATAATTGTTGGAAACACTCTTGAAAGCCGTTTTTTGAAAGTTCCTTCAGCCGCTCCGTCGCATTTTCAATCACCTCTGACGAATCAGCAAAACGATGTCCCTTCAATGCCATTTTTAACCTTGGAAACAGGTAGAAATCTGGTGGTGCGAGATCGGGAGAATATGGAGGATGTTCCAGAGTGGTAACATTATTCTTGGCAAGGTATTGTTTCACCATTAGGGATCGATGTGCTGGGGCATTGTCGTGCAACAAACACCAGTCATTCTCTGCCCATTTTTCAGGTCGTTTTCGTCGAATTGCATCTCGTAGCCGTTTTAAGATCTCTGTGTACAATTCTTTATTTACTGTTCTCCCTTCAGGAATAAATTCATAATGAATCACTCCACGGTAATCAAAAAACACCTCCAACATCACCTTACCCCGGCTTCTGTCCAAGCGAAATTTTTGTTTTCTTGGTGAAGTTTTTGACTTCCATTCAGCGGACTGCCGTTTTGTCTGAGGGTCGTAAAGAAAGCACCATGTCTCATCACCTGTAACAATTTTGCGCAGGAAGCTGTCATCTGCATCAGCCATTTCAATCAAGTCCCTGGACATGGTCACTCTCATTTCCTTTTGCTCAGGGATAACATTTTTGGAACAATGTGCAAGCAAACACGATGCATGTTCAAGTCATTATGAAGAATGCTGTGAACACTCCCATGTGAAATACCAACTTCAGAGGCAATAGTATTGATGGTTGTTCGCCTGTCCGCACGCACAATTTGTCGAACGCGCTCAACATTGTCGTCTGTAGTGGAAGTGGAAGGCCGCCCAGTCCGAACGTCATCTTCAATTGTTGTGCGACCGTCGCGAAAACGCTTATGCCACTCGTAAACTGCTGTTTTCTTCATCGCAGAATTTCCGTATGCTTTTTTTAGCATCTCAAGAGTCTCCGAGGGTGATTTCTCCAGCAACACACAGAATTTAATATTGCCACGCTGCTCTAATGACGACATTGCACAATCCGACGAAAGAAAGAAACTACGATCTACAATATTAAACACCGAACGCACGGAACCAACTACAACTGCCTGCTAACCTCAAAAGCACATTCACTACCAGTTATGCCAACCTCACAAACAAAAATTTCCCTTTCAGCTAACAAATACTTGACTGTAAGCGACCATTCCGGGAACTTTTTGACCCTACCTCGTATTTTTGTTTCATTCAATTACTATAGTCTAATACTTGGGCAATCTCTGTACATAACCGTTATTTATAATACGAGAAAGTACGTTCTGTTGAAGCACCACTAGTTTTCTTGTAAAACGTACAAACATACTTCAACATTGGCAAACAATTGTTGTGCGGCCAAAAGTTACTTGTTTCGATGAAAATGAATGCCTTGCTTATATGACAACAGTGACTAAGGCCGCATGTTGTATATTTAATGTGCTGTTTAACAAAAGTTCCACGAAAACCTGCCCTAAGAGCAAAGAAGTACGTCAATAAATTGTCTTCACTTAGTATTTAAAATAATTATACATTGATATATTTCGAAATGACAAAATAAATTGAAGGTAATAAACGTCATTCCATAAAGTACATTTAACTTTTCGAAAATAGTATTTGCGCAGTTGCTCCTCCATTTTTCCCGGACATAAAATAATAAAAATATTATTTTTGAAATGACAGGAATTAATTACAAAACAGTTTTTGTTACTTTACATTTATTATTTGTTAGAAAAGTATACGGATTCTGCACATCAATTTTCACAGTGAAACCTTCATTCAATTTGCATGTTTGGTGTGTGTGTAAGAGACAGAGAGAGACAGAGAGAGAGAGAGAGAGAAAGAGAGAGGGAGTGAGAGAGAGAGGGAGTGAGAGAGAGAGAGAGAGAGAGAGAGAGAGAGAGAGAGAGAGAGAGAGTGTATGTGTACGCGCGCGCGAATTCTACAGTGCGTATTATCGCTTTGTCCTAGTACAAAATGAAAAGTCAACTATGGAATTGATTACAGTTTGCTTTGCAGCAGGCTTTCATGGGTTGGCCCCAGCGCGGGGACGCGCTGCATCTGGCACGCTGTGAGGCGGTGGCGCATTCTAATTGAGGTCACGGCGCGCCGCCACACTGCTCAATCTATGCAATTGGGCGTCTGGAGGAGCACGCTTTGTAGAGACGGATGCGCGTCTCACTGCTAAGGCGTTTGGGGAGGAAATCTATTCACAATGCCCGGTTTTGCTCAATTCCTTTTTATCTGTATTGCCACAACTATTTCCAGAATGTAGATAAGAACTCGTTTCTGGGATTGTTTGAATTTAGAAAGCATGGAATATAAAAAAATCGCTAAAGTTAATACAACATATTTGTTTTATTAATATTAAGGCTACACACAGCCGACCTTTTTCTTATATATTACTAATTTCAAATGCACGCAGAAAATGTAAAGAAAATTGTGCGTCTCCCGCCATGTCAGATGCGTATATGGTTTTGTTAGATACCCAGGAACTCCAGGAAAATCCAAAAACACTGACACACGTTCGATTTTGACTGAATAACGCAAATATTTGATTGGATTATTTCACCAAATTGCACGAACGACTCAATTCTCAAAAATAGTGCGTCACTGCTTAGGAAACAGCTGGCGTCATGCGACAGCAAGACTCCAAGGAACAGGTCATCGACAATTAAATAATTGCTTCTCAGTTTTTGCACAGCGATTTTTATTGCACAGCTATTGTGCAAGAATTTTTTGATTCATATGCTTTGTTAAGAGTCATTGTATGTATTTATACTATAATACTTCGGTATTCATGAATATTCTTTTTGTTAAAATGTTTAATTTGTTGTACTGTACTACTGCTTTCAGTTTTTTATTCTTGTGCAGTGTGCGTGCTAATTTTTGGAAAACAATTTTGTGTGATTTTGTTCAGCATCATTTTTCCTAATGTAGGCCACTAGTTCCCAACTATTTCCCCTATTAAAGTGGAAAAAACAATGGTTTTTAAATTCAATATTTGACTTTTCTCATTAAGGGGTGTGGGGGTGTGACCACTAGTTTGCAACCCCGAGTTCGCTGGCTGAAACGCGCCTGGGAGTTCAAACTCCACGGGAACAGTGGGTTTTCAACTCGTCCAAGAACCTTAGCTGAGCGCATGCAGAGTTGAAGGGCTAATTTTCAAAGTGACGAATCTCTATGAAACACGACCGGCTGATTTCATCTCTAAGCCAGCACTACTCAGAGATCTCTGTAGCGGCTACAAACGTCGTTCTACGAACTACGTACCCTAGGACCGGGAGGTCCTAGGTTACGAGTCCCGATGGAGGCGGATTTTCGACACTACCTATATAGCTAGGTCGAATTCAACCCTTTCTTGCCTGGAGAGGAATTCCAGCGGGCAGCTGCTCTGATCAGGAGTTTTCCGTGGTTTCTCCGATCAACGTCAGGAAACTGCCGTAGCAGTTCTCTAATATACGGGTTACTGACCACGCACAATATTTTATTCCTCTTCCTTGCACTATACACTCCCCTTTCATACACATATCCACTGCATTACCGCACATATTAGGAAATCAATCGGAAGCTCAGAGCCTTCTCCAGCTGGGGCAATGCCTGGAGAAAGAAAACCCTTGAAGCAGAAGTGTGGATCCATCGGCGGAGGAACACCTTCCGGGATATAACATGCACTACACCTACAGGATTAAAGAGCGAAGAAGTTCGCATGCCTGGAAACACGAAATACTCGAAACGTTTGTGTCCGTCTGTGAAAAACCCCTCACGCCTGAACCGTATGCGTAAAATGGATGTACCCAAATGGACATGACTGATGTCGGGTCCGATCAGATGATTCCGCAAATTTGAAACGGATCTTTTAATCACTGGGATGATATTTTACAAGAAGTTTCTAGAACATTTTCAAAATTTCTGAAAAAATCTCCAAAATATTTTCTAAAACGTTTTAGCTCCAAATGAGAAAATTAATGTCTTACAATGGCATAGGTTCAATTTTCATTTAAACCTGTAATTTTAAAAATGGCGAAAGTTAACTAATGCTGCTAAAATAGTACATACCTTCTCGCAATATTTCTAACATTTGAAATTTTCGAACATTCAGAGTTCAACGAAAATGAGTTCTGCGTCATTCTTTTTAGCATCCCTTATTCAACCTGTTGAAAATATTTAAAGAAAAAATGTTGGGCCGTTTTTTAGAAATATTTCTTTTATAACTTGCTTTAAGCAGAAATTACGCGAAAACTATTTTTTTTTCAAACAAAATTGTGATGTTTTTTTAAAGCGGCGGCGATAGTGAAACGATTAGGGTATCGGATTGTTATACCCCAGTTTGCGGGTTCAAACCTGATCCGTGGATTTTTAAGGGCCGTGGATTTTTAAGAGCGAAAATATTCTTCGTACGCCTTCCTTCGGAGGGGAGGTAAAGCCGGCTGCCCCATGTTAGTAGATTTACTGCATGTAAATGATCCTCAAGCCTAAATGATGCCTCTGAGCTAAATTCAAATCGCCTGTTTCGTCGCCCATGTAATACCTTCTTTCTCCCATGGTTGGTGAAAGGAGCCGTAGCGTGGTCAGACGGAAGAGCAGGCCTCATGGCCTGAGTCTCGCCACGAAAAATAAGGCACATTCAATTCAATTCAAGATCTGATTTTTAGGATAGATTTCATTCAAGGCAAACATTTCTTGAAATAACTAAAGATCTGCCTCTGAACAACTAATTCCATTCAGGAAAAATCTATATTTGAATATTGGAATTGTAGGAAAACATATGAAACTTGCATTTTCGAAAAATCAAGGATTTCAACAATAATGAGATCTACGCCTTTTTTTATAGTTCTTTGCGCTATCGGAGGACAAAGTTTAATAAATAATTTGGAGACTCTTTTAATGAAATTTCGAAAATGTTCATACTTCATGCAAAGTTCTTCCAAAAAAACAATATATGTTTCAAACTCTCGGACCTGGAGTGCATTCAGATAGATCGGGGAATACCAATTTTAGAGAAAATCGTGTGAACGTTTTAGACAGACGGATGGACAGAGGGAAAGACAGACAGACGTTTTACCGTCAATCGGTTTTTCGGTTAGGGGCCCATAAAAGATGGATTCTGACTACATAAAACGTTAGGAGTCGGTCCGGTGGCCAAGATCGCTGAGGCAGTAGTGTCGTAGAGATCTCTGACCAAAGGATTGCGGGTTCGAGTCTCGCCTCGGGCATGGTTGTATTTGTCTTCGTCCTTTAACCCCTTATCATCACCATATCAAATTATCTTCATAGTTAGTTCCAATAGTGATCGTAAATGGCCTTGATGTTGATGGGACCTTAAATAACAAGAACAGCAACGTAGGGAAAGTAATTTACCACACTTAAGAACAATGTATATCGACTTTTTCGTTACCAGGTCCCGGCATTTAAAATTGTTTTTTGTTGAAAAATCGCTGATATTCGGGGCTCGATTACTACACTTTCTCTTAATACGAAGTAAGACGAGAAAGGAACTAGTAGTGCAGCTCATACTTTCTCGCATTATTTATTACTACGCAACTTGATACTTCTAAATGAATCTGGGAAAGTGTCTCCAACTAGCAAAATTTGTTTCTCCGCGCCGAAACTGAACGGATGGAGGCGTTAGCATTAACAAAGAAAAGCAACAAGAGATAAATAAGAACAACTTCGTGTTGTCTTGACAAATTGAATGATTAACATTAACAATATAGTCAAATTATTTTCGGAAATTTTTGCGACTATGTGAATTTGAAGTGAAAGAGAATAGAGAGAATCAGCGCAAAATTCGTTAAAGTTGATAAACATCGTTTTTCCCTTGTTTGTAGGCATGTGAGAAAAATGTTTATTAACATTTATTTATTTGTTAGAAACTCAAGCATGTTAAATTTAAATTTAAATAAATACAATAAGATAACAATTTGCACTGTGTGTTAGCAATGGTATTCCAAAAACTGGAGCGAAATTTAAGCGATAACAGTATGAAAATCGTGCTTCAAGTGAAAAAGCGAAAAAATTTATTTTCTGGAAATATGGAAAAAATTTCTTTTCTGGAAATATGGAAAAAATAACACACAAAAACGACGAACCCATAGAAATCTCCACAGCGCCGACAAAAAAAGGGAACAAATTTTTAAAAAAGTCGCTGAACCTAATTTCAGTGAGATCACTGCACCGATTGATTGATTTTTTCGTGTGTCCGGGTGCGTCAACTGCTTTGGTCATTAGTCCCGTTAGTGTAGTGCACGTTTTTTCTCGGGAGATGACGGTGATCTTCCCCCGCTGGATGGCCAGATCCGGCGCTGACCTACCGTCGGCTAGTGGGGTTTCCCCCTAACCAGGACTCTCCCACCAGCGGGGCACCGCCCCAGCCGGGACAAGCTCTAAGCTTCCTACCGGTCTCCCGGAATATGTGGTAGTGTTGTGCAGTATGATAGTGTAAGTGTTGTGTAAAGGAAGAGGATAGGACAAGGAAGAGAAAGGACAGATCGTGCGCGGTCCGTGGCCCCTTTGGTAGGGTACTACTCCGGCATTCGCCTGGTGTTGATCGGAGAAACCGCGGAAAACTACCGATCAGAGCAGCCGGCCGCTAGAATTCTCCTCCAGACAGCGACTGAATTCGACCTAGCTGAAAATCCTGCCGCCGTCAGGACTCGAACCTAGGACCTCCCGGTCAGAGGCGCTGCAGTGACATCAGTTGATGCACTGAGCTACCGCTCCCGGTATCACTGTATCAAATTATCAAATAAAATTTATGAACCTGGCCATTTTTTCTGTTTTTTTCGGTAATTTAAAACGTGTGAGTTCAGAGCTAGTTTTTAGTGGTGTATTTCAATATCCCTCCATTATAATACTTCATACATTATCATAATACACTGAAATCACTATAGAGCGTTTTGTGCCTGAAGAAAAAGGGTGTGACGTTACAACGCCCTTACTTACAATGTGAATTATGTTGGTTCGTGTGGTGGTATTGAGCCTTTTTAAAACCATTATTCGGTCAGACCAACACATTTATAAAAAATATTTTCGATTATACGAGTTTACAATTGTCGTTTTTCTTTGGTTTCTTTTCCCATCTTTCGATATATTTGCATCATTGTATTATCGCTAATCAGTAGATTTGAGGTGAGTTCTCTTTATATTTATACATTGCAGATTGGACCAAACATTTCTAACCCAAGAATTTATGAACTGTGTGGAAGATTGTCATTCTTATTTGGGGTCCCATTTAATAAGTATACACAGAGAGGAAGCACAACGGTTAGTATTAAAGATGAGTCGTGAATGAGACAGAATGGAGAGAACAATTACATCAATCACATAACGAAGGAAATAAAATAAATTAAAATAAACAGTAATTTTTTGGTCGTAATTGTCTAATAGTTTCTTTTTCATTGATATTACGATCCCATTGGTTTAAAGTCAGTTAGTCTTCTAAAGAATAAATGTCTTTTAATCATATTAAACCCAAAATCAATGAGATCGTAAAGTCAATGAAAAATAAAATTCTAAACAATTCCTCAAAAAGAGTAGGTAATTTTGCATCTGATAAATCATGCTAAATACTAACGTTTAAGTATGATTACAATAATATAAATTAAATTATTAGTCATACTTTTATTGTAGGATTGATAAAGTTTTTCAAAATGTAGAGAACAAAACGCACACCATCCCAAAGTGCACTGAACAACTAATGGAAATGACTGAATTCTTAAAATGGGCAAGAACTGAACTTATTAAGGAACTACGAGAGAGAGCCACAGAATCATTCAGGAATCTTGTGCTTCTAATGGATGTAACAAACATAAGTGAGGATCATATGAAATTGAATTCAAGAAATGTGCGATGGTTAGAAAGTATTTACAATATTTTCCAGCTACAGAATTCTGTGAGTAAACCTAAACTATATACGTTTTAAAATAAAAATGTATTAATGCAATACGAAATGTTACTGAATATTGCAAAATAACTAGTAGTGCTAAAATATCACATATTTCCTTGTTTTATTTGTAACAGTTATGTAATATTAGTATCCTCTTAATTCTTCTGCCATGTCGTTGAAACCTTCTTCAGCAAAAGAAACTCGCGACTTTCGAATTTTTAGTTTCTGAAAGTTCAGAAGTTTTAATAGAAATCGGACTCATCATATTTATGTTAGAGGTAACGCGGGGAAATATTGCTTGGGTTGAAACATTGCCACAACTAAGAAAAGTTTAAATGCTGGGGACTGTACCGTAAAGTTATTTGATGGCTGTATTTCCCTAGTTCTTTCTCTTAGAAACAGTGTATACAATCGTTGGTTGCATTTTGTTACATTTGTACCTAAATGACCGTAAGGTATTGTGACGCAACTGAATTTCCCTGTCGAATCTTTGATAATTTTGTTTTATCAAGTTGAAATAAGTGCCGTTGGTAAGTAAATAACCCACATCCAAGGCATGTTATATTGTGACTTAATGTTTATTATTTATAAATGAGACAGTATGTAAATGACATGTAGACCCTACTACTTTGAGGTTAACATTGCCATACTGGCTGTCTTAGTCCCTACTTGTATATTATTTGAGAAGTACTTACATTGCAATAATTGACTTTGGAGGGTTTATATATGATTTCTGATGCATATGACTTACAAATTGTAAGCGTAGATTAATTAGATTTAATATCTAATAACTAGCTGGTTCGGGCTGTTATACCCAGCGGTCAGCGTATCGGGCTGTTATACTCAAGTTTGTTGGTTCAAACCCGATCGAAGCGGTGGATTTTTAAGGGTGAAAAAATTCTTCGTACGCCTTCATTCGGAGGGGAAGTAAAGGCGACTGTCCATGTTGTGGATTTACTGCACGTAAAAGAACCTCAAGCCTAAAAGGAGCCTCTGAGCTAAATTCAAAATCGCTTGTTTCGTCACCCGAGTAATGCCTTCTTTCTTCGCAATATGGTGAAAAAAGCGAAGCGGAATTTACGTCGCCAAACGGAAGAGCGGGTCTGATGGCTCCAGTTTCGTCACGTAAAATAAGGCATTAAATAACTAACTTTGTTATTTTAGCCACACTTGCACTGTATGACACATGATATATCTATCAATAAAAAAACTAACATCTACGCTCATGGAAGTGGAAAATTTTAGGAAGATGTCAAAAGTGGTAAATTAAGTACGTAAAAAAACAAGTGAACTGTATGGTATTAGCAGGTTCACATTATGAAGCCACGTACAAATAAATAAGACTGGTAGTGTTGGTACTCATCGAAGAAGAAAGACTATTTGTCCATTCTCAGGTAAAACTGAATGACTGGGGTTTGGTCTTGATCACCAGAACAGATAAATGGTTGTTGGAGATAATATTAAAAGCCTTGGGAGGAAAAAAACTTTTCAAAGATCCTCTACCTAGTAGAGTTGGGCTTTTTGGATTTCAACTCCGGTGACCAATATAAATAAGCAGACGAGTTGAATAAAACGTTCATGCCAATAGGGCACAAGCTTGCACGAGAGAGATAATTACGGATTATTTTGAGAATGTAAGAAATATAATAGAGGAGCTGGGATTGCTTAATCAACCAGAAAATATATTTAATTCATATGAGTCGGCTTTTAAATCGATGCCAGAATACAAAAGATTTTATGCGGGCGAGGGAGGAGGAAACACTACCAAGACACATTATACAATAAATGAATAATGCCCACCTGTTAATGTATACCTTTCTCACTCTGTGGTTTACAAAAGTGCACAATTTTACAGCACTTGGTGCAATGGTGGATCAGAGTCGAATACATCTGTTTCCCATGTGGTTGGATGACGTCAGCACAATTTGTCGACTGATGTAGAACGACATTTATTGCTGAAGCTTTGAATTTTGAAGGGTAAAATTTCTTGATTCTGGATGTCCATATTTCACATATCTCTTCTGAGGTGGTGAATATTGCTGTCGACTATAACATTCAGATTTTGTGTTTGCCTGCACACACATCACACATCCTGTAGCCCTTAGATATCGGTGTCTATAAAAGTGTTAAAGAAGCCTTTACGTTCCCATTATGTATCTATAGGATACTAAAATGTTGACAAAGCAACATTCCCAAGCTTGCTAAAAAACGATCAAATTGGCTGTTTTTCAAGAGACAGCGCTGCAAGTGGTTTTGTTGCCACTGATGTTTACCCATTACATCCAGTATTGGCAATATGGGATTGTCTATTGTTGAAACTTCAACTCTGGTAGAAAGTCCTACTGAACCACAAAATATTCAAATTCGTCCTCCACACAACGCACAAAATTCGAGTGTGCTCTCCTGTGTTTTCTGAAACTACAGACGGCACATCCAGATAAAATTCCCATGCATCGCATACAAAGGCGCTTTGCCGAAAACCTGACTTCCAAGGAATCAAGAGAAATTCCGCAGTAAATCGAGATACATCAGAGTTTTCAAATACAAAAAGGAATATATCAAAACTTCAGAGAGTGATATTGAAGGGTTATATTTATACTTAAAATGATGACGGTGTGAAGGTGATGATAATCCCCTTGATAGATGGGGAATGCGTGGTGATGAGTTCGAAGTAAGTCTTGTTGGCTGGTTTCTGATGAAATGTATTTCAAACTCCATGGAATTGAACAATCAGCACTATGTTGGCCATATAATATTTCCACATGAAGATGACTGCTTTAAAATTAAATGCATCTGTAGACGCATAAACTATTTCACATGGATAAAGATGAAACATAGGCTGTCTGCTACTTAATATATGCTATTCTTATTAAGGTCAATTTTATCATGTTATCTCATCCAATTCCTTGTAAATTGACATATTGTTAAAGGCCTGATGATGGAGGCACAACTCGACATCTGAAACGTTGCCATGCTATTCTTGTTCAAGATACCAATTTGAATGTAATAATCATTTATGTTTTAATAAATGTAGTTCGGACTGTCTATAAAAAGAAATTATTGGAACTTTTATTAAGAAAGAAATATTTGATATGGACATATGTCGTAGATGAGAGTGTTACGCCAAAATTTGATATTGTTGCTAAGCTTCCCAGACCAAATATAAAAAAGGGGAAAGCACTTTTCCTTATCACATTTGATCACAAAATCAAATAGTTAATAATAAGGGTGGATTTTGATGACCTAAAACATCGCCAAAAATGATCAATAAAATGCATTTAAATTGCCCTAAATGCAAAGAAAAATGACGTAAAAAATGTTATCAAAACCAGTTCGGATGATCAACTCAAACTGTTGGATATGTTGCCGATGTAATCGAGACTTCTTCCTTTCGTTCAAGTGAACTCAGCTTGCAAACTTTTGGTTTTGACTGTTCTTTACCAGAAAATCTCTTCCTTTATTTATTCCGAAATCGGCTGAACCGCCAATGACGCTGACAGGCGTCACAGGAATCTTAGATTGCATACTCACAATGGTTGACATTACAAAGTTTGAGCGAAGAAATTGAATAGGCTACCAGGCACTCAGGAATTCTACAGAGAACATCTGTTACATCTCGTAAATATTATTTCAAGCAAGTGCCATTAAAACGACATTACAATTGATGAAATCAGCAAAAAATACGCTAAAAATGACGGAAAAGGTTAGAAATAACTTAGCCGAAACCGACGAAAAATGTTAAAAAAGACTTACAAAAATGCGTAATTTCGTTTTGTCATAACATAAAATGAATTTCTATAATAAAAGACATTTTTCTAAAGGGAAAATAAGAAAATGACATAATATTAAAATCCACCCCTAGTTAATAACACTTCTCAAAGCAGCATTTACACCTTAATAGGGTATTTAAACTGTCAAAAGCCAAAGACTAATAAACAAAATTTGTTCTGTAGTGTATTTGGTTTTTTGTAACCTAACCATCGGTCACACATTTAAACATTGCTTGGAAATAAATGTAAGTGGCACTTGTTTGACTTCTGCAGGATAACATTGCCACTTTGCTTGCATTTTCTAAAAAATGATAAAATCTTACAAATTGTGGAAGCTGTGTCTTCAATATTTATAATAAAATTTGTATTACTGTGACTGATTATATTGTCAAAATAATGATTGAAGACTGATGCAACAAAGCAGAGATTTACAAGAAAAAAAGATATGGCAATGTTATTACATTCCAGAAAAGACTTTTTAAAATATTTCTAAGGAGCTCTTGGGAATCACACACCGACGTTTGCTATAGGAAACGGGAACGGAGATCGCATGACTTTGCCGATGGTATTCTGATTACCTGTGAAATAATATAAATATTTTGTACGCGAAAACGTTCAAATTTTTACCCAAGACAGTGACATTAAATTACAAAATATACTGTATATCAAATGTCATTGCAAAAACTCGAAAAAAATTGTTACGATTCTAGGTGGTGAATTAAAACTCTGATATTATTTTAACAAAAACGTTTATTTTGTTTCGTAACACAATCACTGAAAACATTTGATTATTCTTTATACGTCACATTTCTCTTCATTATTTATTTACACTACACTTCTCTTGATTATTTATTATACATTGTTCCCTTCTCTTACACTGTCGCGCAGTCCAAAGCACTTACCACAGTTCGATGCACTGGCCACAGTCCACGTCATTAAGCACAATCACTGCACTGCTATTCACCGCGATGCACACACTTCAGAGCTCAGCTTCCATTTCAAACATAAGACTGACTCGCGGTCGCCGGTCGCCGCGTATTTATAATCGGCGGGTGTCGTCGAGAACTTCCTGAACATTGCAATACGCCCAGAACCCTCTGGGACTAGCTAGTTGGAGGACTGCAGGCCGATGACGCCATCCGCGCACACAGGTAGTTCGTGGTGGTGCCGGCAGATGACGCAATATTCCTTACACTACCCCCTCCTTAGATGCGATCCGTCTCGAAGTGCATTTGGTGAAATCATGAAGATACTTGCAGCTGGAGCCTCTAGTGCAGTTGGAGGTTAAGAAGAAGTGACAGTCATTTGTCTTCTTTGGATATGACGAAATTCCATGGTGGTAGCTGCAGACTAAGATGCTAACCCCAGTGTACCGGAATAGTACTTCCAACACGCTTCTCACTATTCTCCAGTTCAGTCCATCAAAACCACATCCCAGTTTATACATGGCAATCTTCTGGACGTTGTCTTGCAGTACTTGTTGGCGTAATTCAATCAGAGTATCCCTAAGATTTTATAGGATGCCTTGTGATATGATTTACTTTTTGTGACAAGATAATAAACATATCGACTCACGTCGTGTAGTTGCAGAACCTTCCTACTATCTGGTTGTTGGTTCTTTAATTGTTCTTTTCTCTTGAATACAGCAGCAACACCTCTGGCCATGTCTAAATCCTGGGCGACAAAATGCGCCAATGCATATTCCTGGGGTACTGCAAACAGATCCTGTTGCACTTCCATTGTTACACCATAATGTGCTTTATGCTTTTCACTATAATGGGACATAAGCGCGTCAAATGTGAACTCTTGCATGTCCAGCTCACAAACTCGTGCGGTCTTTTCTTCATCATCATTTTCATTGCTTCCTGCGTACGGGGCCAGCCGATTCGAATGGACGACTCGTGGTTTTCCATTCGGCAATTTTTTAATTCGGTAGACAACATCATTTATCCCCTTCACTACCTCGTATGGTCCTTCCCACTGTCGTTGTAATTTTGGACACAAACCGTGGCGTCGTTGGGGGTTAAACAACCAAACATGATCTGCATGTTGATAACCTTTCCCTTCAGCTTTGATGTCATACCGGTCTTTCATCGTGTCACTTGCGATTTGGATTCTTTCACGCACTTGGTTATAAATTACGTCCATTTTCCGTCTTAGGTCATTTGCAAAGTCTCCGTTCGCTATTTCTTCATTAGTTTTACAACCAAACTGTAGATCATATGGTAGACGTAAATCCCGGCCGAAGAAGATATTAGCGAGTGTTTGCCCAGTTGTCTCATGAACCGAGGAGCGATAGTCTAGAACGAAAAGATGTATGTATAGGTCCTAATCGCCTTGGTGATGTGACACGACCTTCGCTAAATATTTTCCCATTGTTCTGTTCATGCGTTCCACCATTCCGTCTGACTGCGGGTGTAGGGCTGTTGTTCTTGTGTTTCTTATTCCAAGAAGTTCACCCACTCCTTGAAACACTGCAGATTCGAAGTTCAATCCTTGATCTGAATGTAATTCTAGTGGCACACCAAATCGGCTCACCCATTCTTTAACCAGTACTTCGGAGATAGCAGTGGCATCTTGGTTAGGTAGGGGATATGCTTCAACACACTTGCTAAAATAATCCATGGCCACGAGTATGTATTTATTTCCATCATTTGACATTGGAAATGGGCCAGCCAAATCAATGGCAATTCGTTCGAAAGGACTCCCGACGTTATATTGCCTCACCTTCGCTCTTCTCTTTTTATGTGGCCCATTACTGGTAGCACAAACTTGACACTTTGTGCACTACATATTTACGTCTTGCTTGCAATTAACCAGTAAAATCGTTCGCGCATTTTCTCTAGTGTTTTCGTTATACCGAGATGTCCTCCCGAAGTTCCATCATGCAATTCTCTCAATATTTCATGCACCCTTACTCTTGGTAACAATATATCGTCCTCTTCTGAGAGCCATCTTCACTTTCCAGGACTCATTTAAGAACACCTTCCTCTTCAGTAATCGAATCCCACTGCGCCCAATATGATTTTACTGCTGAACAACAGGGAGCTATTTCTTGCCAACTTGGTGTCTGTCCTGCTATTTTCCATTTCCAAACATGTTTCAATTCTGTGTCCTCTTTCTGATCTTTCTGAAGTTCTCTGGGTTGCCATTGGTCATTACTGTCAGTGTCCCTTAAGGTAGGAGACATCTTCTCTTCCGCATGACAACAATGTATGCAATTTTCAGGTCACGGTCTTCTGGAGAGAGCATCCGCATTCCAGTGACTACTTCCGCTTCGATGTTCTATTCTAAACGTGAATTCTTGCAATCTTTCAATCCATCTGGCAACTTGACCTTCCGGATTCTTGAAGTTCAGCAGCCATTTCAAAGCAGTATGATCCGTTCTCAGAAGAAATTTTTTACCGTAGAGATATTTGTAGAAGTGCTCAACGGATTTCACCACAGCAAGTAATTATCTCCGGATTACACAATAGTTGCGTTCTGGCTTTGATAGCACTTTACTATAATAACCGATTACTCTCTCTTGTCCATCTTGTATCTGTTGATAATACCCCTCCAATGCCAACGTTACTTGCGTCAGTATCAAGTACATAATTCCCTTGAGGTAGTGAATAGCTCAATTTAGGGGCACTCAGCATGCGCTTTTAAGCTTTTCGAAAGCGCGCTGGCAATCTTGATCCCATTGAAACAAACGCTTTTCTTCGGTCAGCTGAGTCAGCGGTTTTGCGAAGTTGGCAAATCCCAAAACATAGCGGCGATAATAGCTACATAGACCCAAAAATCTTCTCAATTCATGTTTATTCTTTGGGACTGGTCATTCTTTTACAGCTTTAACCTTCTCCGGATCAGGTTCTACTCCCGTGCCAGATACTACATGTCCAAGGTAATTCACCTGCTTGCGAAATAATTGGCATTTCTTTGGGCTGAGTTTCAAGTTCGCCCCTTCCAACCTCTTGAACACCTGTTCTAGGTTATTGATGTGGTCCTCGAAAGATTTTCCGGCAACAATTATGTCGTCGAGGTAGACAAGACATGTCTCCCACGATAGACCTCTAAGCAAGGTTTCCATCAATCTTTCGAATGTAGCTGGAGCATTACACAGTCCGAAAGGCATTAATGTAAACTGCCACAAACCTGATCCGATGGTAAATGCAGTCTTCTCTCGATTTCTGGGATCTAATTCTTCTTTCCAGTATCCTCTTTTCAGGTCGAGTATCGAGAAGATCTTGGCCCCAGAAAGCGTGTCCAACATGTCAATACGGGGCAATGGATAGCTATCTTTCTTCGTTACATTGTTGAGCTGTCGGAAATCGACACAGAACAGAGTCGACCCATCTTTATTCTTTACCAATACGACAGGAGAAGCCCTCGGACTGCTGGATGGTTCGATTACGGTCATCCATCTTCATCTCTTTAATAATCTCATCTGCTTATTCGTTTCTAGACAGAGGTAATATTCGAGCAGCTTAGCGAATCGGCATGGCGTTTCCGGTGTCTATTCTGTGACGAACAATATCAGTCTTTCCTTTCACACCATCACTGCATTCAAAGACATGCTGGTATCGGCGTATTAGGTCTTCAGCCTTATGACATTCTTCCCGAGATAAGCCTTTACAGGCCTCTCTAACATGATTTTGCAATCTTTCAGGAATTCCTTTAGGTAATGGTTCAGTACGGCTCACATTTTGCAAAACCGAGGATACCGTAGAACAATAACCAATTACTGTTCCTTTTCTTAACTTAACAGGATAGTGGTTCATTATTCTCACAGGTATTGTTTTATTCACTCTGACCTGTTCTTTGGCTACTAGAATTCCTCGACCAATGTCTTCGTCGTGACTTCAGGGTTCCAGGATAGCAATCTCTCCAGCTGGAACGTCGCCCTCGTGGCTCGCTTCTATAAACATCTCGCTACGCTCCGTCAATATTACGTCGTCAACCGTAATAACATTCACGGCAATGTTGTTACGCGATTGTAGAACCACCTCCACTTCGTTGAGTCTCAGCACACCGTGTGGTAAATCTAGCTGACACCCATATGTCTTCATGATATCCATTCCTAAAATTGCTTCTTCTTCTTCTATGTCAGCGACTAGGAGACGATGATTGAAAGCAACAGTTCCAATGGCAAGGAGGGCATCCATCTCTCCAACAACATTCGCCGAGTCACCAGTGGCTGTTCGGAGCTTCCATTTGGAGGGCATAAGATGAGATAACTTGGCAAAATCGGTTCGTATAATGCTCTTGGTTGCACCAGTATCCAGAAGTAAGACACATGGCGTCTACGTAATTTACGAGTGCACATACGTAAACACGGTCAGAACGGTGTCGAATAGACGTGTATTTTGTAAGGTGGGGCTTTTGTTTGACAGGTCGATGGATGCCCCCTTCCATCAACCTGCTTTAGTTTCCCCGCTCGCTGCTGCGTTTACAAACAGCCTGCTGCTCTTCTTGTTGTTTCAGAGGACGGTCACATCGACTTTTCACGTGCCCTAATTCTCCACAATTCCAACATCGAGGTTGTCGCCTTTTGCCACAAGAAATGCGTACGTCTACCAACCTCTCCGCCATTGCCTCCAAATTCTTTTCGTCATATGTATCGACGCCGGTCTGCAACTCTCGCACTCGTCCGTCACGTTTCGATACTCTTTTTGCAACCTGGAAGTCTAGTGCTTGACTTAATGCGTCAGGTAAGGTTTTCGGTCTTGCCAGTCTTAATGCCTGTTGGGTTTCTGCATGAGCGCTTCAATAAAGCACCGGACGGCTGTGCGTTGCAGGGAAATTTCTGAGGCATCAGGGTCCCAAAGGCGCACCAAACGATAAATATCAGCTTCCAGTTCCTGAAGACTCTCTCCAGGCTTCTGAACACGATTCCTTAGCTGGGTAAAATACATGTCTTCCAGGTGTGCCTGCCCGTACTGTGTTTCGAGTCTCTTGACAATTTGCTCGAAGTTTGACCGTTCATCGGTCGGTATTGTCTCTAGAATATCAACGGCGTTACCACGCAAAGCCAAAATCAGGGCCGTAGCACAATCTGTCGCGGACCAGCCATTTAGCGTTGCAGCAGCCTTGAATTGTTTCAAATAATTTGACCATGAAGAAGTGCCATCAAATGTAGGTGGTTCTACTCGTGCTTTTCCAGTGGCTCCCGTACGGTGGCCACTCGTGCCATTTCCAGTGGTTTCTGAACGATGTTTATATTTGATTTTTCCGTTAGGGGAGTAAAAATCTTCCGCTTCTCTTCTAACAGATTTAGTAATTTTTCCTCATTCTTCAGAATTTTCTCATCTATCTTCTCAATTTTTTTCATTTTTTCTTCGTTCTTCAGAATTTCTCTCAATTGTCTCTTGCACCAATTTATTATGAGTTATTTTTTGTTCTAACTTTTCTTCCAAAATTCTGGAATTTTCTATTAATTCCTCTTTTAAAATTCTGTAATTTTCTGTCAACTTCGCTTCTAAAATTCTGGAATTTTCAGTTAACTTTCCTTTTAAATTCTTGGAATTTTCTGTCAGTTTTTCTTCTAGTATTCTGGAATTTTCCTCTCTTAATATTTTGGACAGGTCCGAAAAGTTCCCTGTTGTCTCGAAGAGAAAATATTCTGGATCCTCGCCTGCTGCCTTCATCGCGTTTGCAAGACGTTCTTGTAATATTGCTTTCGTGCCAGTTGTGTCCTGATCCCTCTCTTCTAACTCTCTCTTCAATGCGGCCACTTTCAGATCCCGTAAGGTTTTTCTGAAACTCATCTTGTTTAAGTTTTAATTCACCACTCGTTATACCCCACACCTGACACCAATTGTTACGATTCTAGGTGGTGAATAAAACTCTGATATTATTTTAACAAAAACGTTTATTTTGTTTCGTAACACAATCACTGGAATTACTTGATTATTCTTTATACGTCACACTTCTCTTGATTATTTACTTACACTACACTTCTCTTGATTATTTATTTACGCTACACTTTTGATTATTTATTTACACTGTTCACTTCTCTTACACTGTCGCGCAGTCCTAAGCACTGACCACAGTTCGATGCACTGACTACGGTCCACTACACTGACCACAGTTCGATGCACTGGCCACAGTCCACGTCACTGAGCACAATCACTGCACTGCTATTCACTGCGATGCACACACTTCACAGCTCAGCTTCCACTTCAAACATAAGACTGACTCGCGGTCGCTGGCCGCCGCGTATTTATATTTGGCGGGTGCCGTCGAGAACTTTCTGGACTTTGCGATACGCCCAGAACCCTCTGGGACTAGCTAGTTGGAGGTCTGCCGGCCGATGACGCAATCCGCGCATACAGATAATTCGTGGTGGCCGCCGACCGATGATGTAATCCGCGCATACATGTAGTTCGTGGTGGTGCCGGCAGATGACGCAATATTCGGTACATTATCGTACTAGAAAATTCAAAATTTTTAATGAATACTGACCCTAGTGGCAAATATGTTTTCCTATTGTGCTCTCTCCTTATAAAAGGCTTAAAGAAAACTAGTAGTGTTAAAACAGCACATACACTCTCTATTATTTTTAACTTAATTCAGAGATTTACATTTACATTACAAGATTTAGTTTTCAAGAGCAGATTTCATTAATGAAAAACTCTACATCATTAATATTGTAGTGTTGCAATTTTGATGTTTTTTGCAACTTTTGAAAATTTAAAGAGTCAACCGGAAATCAAGCCTGTACTATTTTGAAGCATCATTTGATCCACCCGTGGAAAATATTAAAGGAAAATTTGGAGTAGTTTTTGAATTTTTTTTTAAATAAAAGTTTCTTCAAGAAAAATTGAAGGCCGGATTTTATCGATAATCAGACCACATAGAATTATTACTTGTTTTGGCATTGAGAAAGAAAATCTGATTCTCAGGCACACTGCACAAAATGTTCTATTATACCTTTGTCTAGGCTAACTGAAATGAGCCGCGTCTCGGTCGCAGTGACTGCCGTTTCGGCCAACATGTTGTGACCTTCCTCAGGAAGTACTACTCTGAGGTACAAATGTACACGAAATAATGCACTCTTTGACGTTATTTCCCCGTAGTGGAAATACGTTTGATAGTTACACCGATCTTTGAAATAATATTTAATATAATTTTGCACACTACTTCGAACTCTACAGAAAATCTTTCAATATATCTGTAACAGGTAAAGAAAAAAAATTTGCAACAAAAAATTACATGTAAAATTCAATAAAGTAATGAAAAATGGTTTATATAATGAGGCACATCCATAACATTTCTGCCACCTAAGATGCCGTTAAGAAAGATTTTTATTTCGTTACATCGTCTTGTTTTTCTATTCTTTTATTATTCCTACTATTGCTATTTCTCTCCTACTATTTTTGCTCTCCTACTATTGCTATTTCTATGCAATGTTAGCACATTTCCGAGGTAGCATCCTTAGATTTCGAAACAGTCCCCTGATGCAACACGAGATAATAGGCTTCCAAGATGTCTTCTAGGTATATCAATTGACGAAAACCATTATATAAACAGACCATATTTGCAGTTTTCAATGTGCTTCTACTGGACTTGTGCTACAATTGCAATTGTAGAAACATCCATGAGCATTCATGACTTACAAGTAAATTGAGTAAAATGAGCATGTGTTTTTATTATTAACGTATGTTATAATTATGTTAGTTTTGTGATTGTTCGTAGTATCGTTTTTATTTTACATTATTCTCTTTGTGTTTCCTTAGCACATCGTGAAATATAGACAAGAATTAGAATTCGTTTTGGGAAAGAAAACAGAGTTACTCAACAAGAGTTTGGAAGACCTTACTCCAAGATTAGTCATAATAGAGCTGATGGATGAGATAGACAATATAGTAGAATACTTACCGGTAAGTATACTTCAAAGGCAATGGCAATATAAATCGACAGAGAAATTAGCGACGCTACAACAGCAATTAATTCGTGTAACTGTGATGTAATTATAATATTAGTTGAAAGAATATATATTATTGATGGTTGGAGACGCTTTTGTAGGTTCACCTAATATTATAATATTATTACATCACTGATACAAATGACACGAATTATGTTCTGTTGTGTGTGAATTATGTGCTGTTGCAGCATATATGCCCGAGCTGAGATTTGAACTTGAGCATACAAGTTCCGCGATCAATTGTCTTATCTCTTACACCACCAGCGCTGCTTACCCATAATAACAGGCACATTCAAAAATTTTCTTCATTTGGAATGAATTAATAAAAATTGGACATATGCTATCTAATTCGTTATAATAATAATAATAATAATAATAATAATAATAATAATAATAATAATAATAATAATAGTTTGCGAATTTATCGCAAAAAGCTAGGCGAATTTATCGCACCTAGTTATGCTAAATAACGCTGACAAGTATACTTTCCAACGAGGGAATGCTTCCTCAATTCTGAATATTACCGTAGGCTCCACAAAGCTAAGTACGAGTGTCAAGGATTGGAAAGTACTTGAGGACGTGTCACTTAGCGACCCTTTGTACACACAGTTTTCCGTCGCTACAAATCAGGGGTATCATCCTGATGTGGCTAGATGTAACAAAGACAGGGCAATCTGGAATGTAAATAGGTTAAACGAAGACAAGGCTCAGGAGTCCCTGGAGGAATGTAGGCTGATGAAGAGCATTGGCTGGACGAGAAGCGCAGAATTTCTCGAGGAAATAGCTAGGGAAACTAAAGATGTAGTGGTAGCTGCGTGCGATGAGTCGAGGACGCAGAGACCCTAGGAGCAAGCTTCATGTCTACTGGCGGACGCCTGAAATTGCGGAGCTCCGCAAGAACTGCAACAAAACGAGAAGATTAACGACAAAGAAATTTAGGACAGACTGCAAAGCACCTAGATTAGACGACCCACGCTTGGGTGAAGAAAGTAATAGGCGACCTTTTTCCTATTAGGGATCGCTGGGCAAGACAAACACCGAGCATCTTTTCCTTGGACGGAAAATATCTGTTTACGTTGGAAGAACTGCAGAGTGCCGTGACGACCATGAAATATGGGAAAGCGCTGGGCTTCGACGAGATCCCGAACGACATCCTGATAATCGTATCCGAAATGCTTGTTATGTTCAACTGCTGCCTTAAGAATGAAACATTCCCTGCGCGGTGGAAGAAACCGAACCTCATTCTTCTCCGGAAGGGCAATAACCACGTAAAACAGACTACTTCTTTCAGACCGCTTTGCCTTTTGGATACTATGGACAAGCTACTTGAGGGTCTAATTCTATCAAGTCTTGAGTTACATCTGGGGCAAATTTTTCTCCCAGACAATACGGCTTCTGGAAGGGACGACGGATGCCATCCTGAAGGTGGTCAGTATTTCAGAAACTGCCAAGCACGGTAATGAGAAGAAGAAAGGATTCTGTGCGCTAGTAGTCACAGATATAAGAAACGCCTTCAACTCTGCTAGATGGAGGGACATAATTGAAGCACTAATAGACAAAAACGTCCCGGAATTCCTCCTGAGGATGATCGAAGATTACTTTCACGAGAGAAGAATAGTGTACTCGGACTCCTCAATCGTAGACGACGTGCCTTGTCGACTGTTGACCTCAAGGTGCGAGGCTCGGCCCGCTTTTATGGAATATCATGTATGACAATCTGTTACAAATTGACACCCCGTCACACACGAAGCTTATAGGCTACGCAGATAATACCCTCATCATCTCCCATAGCAACGACACCGACTTGCTGGAGATAAAAGTGAACGAAACCCTTTTCAGGGTAAAAAGGTGGCTTGATAAGAGACTTCACATGGCTGTGGAGAAAACTGAAGCGGTGTTAATTACGGACCGGAGAGAATTTCGTTCCCTAAACATTCGACTGGGGGACGTGAGATAACCTATTTGGGAGTCGAGATCGACCACAGACTCAGCTTTGGTCCGCACATTAATAAGACTGCGAACAAGGCAACGAAGACATGCTCCGACCTCTCCAGATTAATTCCAAATGGGGGGGTCCAAAAGAGGCGAAACGTAGAATAATCTCTTGTGCAGTTCATTCCCAACTGTTGTATGCGGCCCCAGTGTGAGCTGACAAACTTGGTAAAGCTTGCGTGGGATCGAAGTACACGCAAGTACAAAGGAAGTTGGCGCAGAGAATAGTGTCACCCTACCGCACGGTCTCTGACAGCGCAGTACGGGTATTGGCTAGTGTACCTCCTGTAGACATGTTGGCGAGGGAAAAGAAAGAGATCTACGAAGAACTGAAGCTATCCGACCCCGTTCGTGACGGACCTCCACACAGGAGGAAAGAAGACATCAAAAAGAGGGCATGCACTTCTCTCCTGGCAGAATGACAAGTGAGGTGGGACAGCGACACCTAAGGAAGGTGGATCTACACGATGATGCCACGTATCGAACTGTGGTTCAGCAGAAACCATGGGGAGGTAAATTACTACCTTTCCCAAGTGCCCTCAGGACACGGGTGCTTTAAATCTTATCTTTTTAGATTTAAAAGAGCAGCTGTCCCAAATGTGAATTTTGTGGATACGAAGACGATGATGCCATGCATACTATATTTATATCCGTACGAAGCTTTGGATGTGGATGTCTCCCTGTCAAACATGGTGGAACTCATGCTCAAATCAAGAAGAGAGTAGGGCATAATTCAAGAGTTCGTCTCCTTCATTATGAAAATGAAAGAAGAAAGACTCCGTAACTAACTGCGGTTACAGTCCAGCTAACTGCCTGTCTCTCCATGAAGTAATGTCTAGCGACGGTTTCCATGGAGAGAAGCATGGGCGTAAGAAGAGAGGGGTTTAAGTGAGGGAGGGTCCCACACAAAAGGGATCGCCCATCTGTTTCCCTAACGGTGCATAATGTATTTTTCCGATCGGGATAATAATAATAATAATAATAATAATAATAATAATAATAATAATAATAATAATAATAATAATAATAATAATGACGGAGACGGCGGAGACTGCGGAGACGGTGGCGGCGATGCGGGAGAAGTACACTACGGCGATGCGGGACGGAAGAGTGGAGACCGTAAATGATCAGGTGACAACAGGCTTCACAAGGTTGTTGCAGGTAAACTGTCGCAGTATAAAAAAATAAAGAAATCGAGTTTTGGAATTTAGTAGATTCTTGTGCTCCTGGTGTAATAATAGGAACAGAATCCTGGCTAAAGGAAGAGATTGCTAACTCTGAAATTTTTCGTCCGAATTACAGGTCTTTTAGGAGGCATAGAAATACTAGAGGTAGGGGGATATTTATTTGTGTTAAGGACGCAATAGATATAAGGCGAAATTGGTCAGTAAAGAATTTGAGATAATGGGAATAGAAAAACGTGATTCAGGGAGTGTATTAGAAATTATTGCTTGCTATAGGTCACCGAATGAAAATTACGGGATTTTGGAAGCCATTTCTGAGAAAATAGAAAACGACAATAGTCATCCTATAGTTATTGCTGGTGATTTAAATAGCCCAGACGCAAATTGGCAAGGCGCCGTGAGCGAAGCGAAAGAAAGTGAACTTCAGTTAGTGAAGAGACTCGTCTGAGAAGGGGAATTAGCGTCGGTAGTAGATAGACCGACGCGGCAGGAGGCGCTTTTAGATGGTTTCTTAATTAGGCCGCGAGAGTTTTTCTTATCTTGCCATGTCGTTGATGGCATAAGCGACCACCAAGCGGTGTTAGTAGACTTAGACATAAATATTTCACAGAAAAGAATTTCTAACAGAACAAAAATATGGCAGTTCAAGAAGGCTAGTACAGAGGGGCTTCAACACTACGATCGTTTTCTGAGAATGGACGTGGGCATGGAGGAAATTTGGAACGCGTTTAAGAGCAATCAAGATAATGCATTGCAAACGTTTGTGCCGTGCAAATTCTTAAAAAGTAACTCAGATCCAGAATATTACAATGTGAAACTTCGACGCATGAAGAAAAAAACTAGAAAGGCTTTCAATAATAGACATGTTAGTGAAAATCATAAGATACATTTTCGTAATTGTTCGAAAAAAATAGACCAGGAAAAGAAAATTGCGCAGGAGACATTCTTAAAGCATATGCTCGACAGGGAGGAAAATAATTGGTCGGGGTTTTACAAATATGTTCGCAGAAGAAGAAATAAAGAATTTCTCATCTTTAGAGATACCAAGAAAACGTTACTAATAGATGATCAAAAAACGCATTTAATGACTACTTCAGTTCCGTTTTTAAAACAAAATATCACCATACTGAGATATCGAGAGAGCCTGTACCAAATAAGTTTATTAAAGTAGTAAATACATTGTGAAAACGAATTAAATCTATGAAAAATGGAAAGTCGCAGGGTCCAGATGCAATTTCCACTGACATAATTAAACTCGGTGGAGAGGCAATACTATCGTATCTTACAAGATTATTCCAAATTTTGATCAACAATTCAAGCGTGCCCTACGATTGGAAGTTGTCCTACCGTTGTTCCAATTTTCAAGAGTGGTGATAAGACTGTTTTAGCCAATTATAGACCGGTAAGTCTCACGTCAGTGGTATGTAAGCTAATGGAACACTTGATAACTAGCTATGTTAGACAAGAATGGGAAAAAGAATGTCTATTCTTTTCTACTCTGTCTATTCTCTAAAGGACTGCCTAGTTTTAGAAATGATTTCTCTTGCGAGAGTCAGATAGTGTTATTGTTTCAGGATATAGCAGATGAAGTTAATAGTGGGAAATAGTGGTGGACGCCGTAATAATATATTTTGCGAAAGCATTTGATGTCCCACACAATAAACTGGTTCATAAATTAATTCAATCGGGTATTGACACCAGAGTTGTGGTGTGGATTGATGAGCTTCTTCGAGGTAGAAAACAGAAAGTCCGAGTGGGACAACAATTTTCAACACTAGTAAAGATAACTTCGGGAATATCTCAAGAAAACGTTATTGGACCTCTCCTGTTTCTCGCGTTTGTGAATGACCTGCCGGACAATTTATGTTCGAAGGTACGGCTATTTGGAGATGACTGTATACTATATCGAGTTATTCAATCAAAAGAATACGAGGATATTTTGCAGGGTGATCTAGATAGATTACATTTATGGGCGGAAAAAAATGGAATGACAATAAAAAGTTCGAAAAGCAAAACCATCACGATTGGTAGGGGTCGCAAATATAGTGAAACACAATATGTTTAGGTAACGAAAATATTCCAAGAGTCTTCTCCTGTAAGTACTTGGGAATAATTTTTTATTATAAACTGAGTTGGGAAAAGCAGGTAAACTGTGTCGTAGGGAAAGCCTGGAGGTCCTTGCATTTCACTATGCGAATACTAAAAAAGTGAAAGCGAGATAATTAGCTTATTTTTTATTAGCCACATTTAACCCACCTCCCTCAGCAGAACATCGCAGATCGAAGAGCGCTAATTAGTAAAAACGGAAAATATATCTCACGTGCTAAACAAAATGAGATTAAAGCAGAAGTAGAGGTACCGTTAGAGACGCAAAGGAACATTGAACCTGCAATAACTCCAATACCACAAATTCCTATCCAACCACAAGGCAAGATACTCTGTTCATTGAGCTTCCAGAGCAAGATATGCCTAGAGCTCATCTACATGATGACCTTCAATGGACAAACAATTATCGAACATGGGGGATGGATCCTCATCTGAGACCGAGAATCCCAAAACAGCACAGTTCAAAGAAACTGGTCATACTAGCCTAAGTAGCAAATAAAAAAATGGATAATGAGACCTCAAATATGACCATCTTGACTCTACAATCTATTGTATGGCAGTTGCAATAGTGAGGATGAATGGCGGGAAAATGTCTAAAATCCAATCAACTTGGAGTTCCCAGCAACCGCAAAATGACCCCCCATTGAAAATTCGGTTGCGAAAACGGATCGAACGCCTCAGATCAGATATTGCTACATTGGAAGCTTTCCAGAGAGGAGATAGAAGTAAAAATTTAAGAAATAAAATAGTGTATATTAAGAGGAAACTCCGCATCCACTCACATTAAAATAACAATACAAGTCTTCTCGATTTTATCGATACCCTAAAACAGCAACTGTCTAGAGCCAACATATACACAGATGTACCAAAAACCTAAATCGAAAAACAAATAATTTCTCAGGAGCCAAAAGAACTTCTACAGAAGACTAGGAAAAGAAAACACAGAAATGAATATCCTGCCAGACAAAGCCGCTGTAGATGAAGTTTGGAGTGAAATATGATCAACATACTTAAATGTCAACGCATCGTGGTTGGAATAGATTTGAAGTTCTGCGACGAATATCATAGAAACCACAACCTCTCAAATCACTCAAGATATCCTACAGAAAGTTATACAGAGACTGTTCAATTAGAAATGTCTGGGGTTAGATGTTCTACATAGCTATTGGTACAAAAATCCATCAATCTCTACGGGAAGATCCTAAATTTCATCAACAACTACCTGAATTATTCCGAAGAAATGCCGCATTATCTTTGCGAAGGTGTCACATTTATGAAGCCCAAAACTAGTGATATTGTAGATCCTATTACATACCTTAACTCTTTTTTATAAAATCATAACAAGTTGTCTATCGATGATTATCGAATATCACTGTATAGCGAATTCTGTCCTGACTGAAACTCAAAAAGGATGCAGCAAAGATTCCCTCGGATGTAAAGAACCACTTATCATTGACAATCAAGATCATTGTCTCAAGCATGTAAGAAGAGACGCTACTTGTTCACTTGTTTTATCGACTATAAAAAGGCCTATGACATAGTTCCGCCTGATTGGCTGCTCTATATAATGTCACGGTACCGTATTAATCCAACGATAGTGAATTTCCTCAAAATCAACATGGGAAAATGGAAGACCACTATCCGCGTCGCGGCAAAAAATGAAGCAGTGATCACCAGTAAAATAAACATGAGGCGTAGCATTTTCTAGGGTGACAGTCTAGGCCCGTTCTGGTTTTGTCAAGCCATGAACTCACTCTCAGCACTCCTGAAAGATCTACAAACAGGATTCGAACTGAAAGGCACTGAGAAGATCTATATAAGGTACTTAGCCTAAATGGACGGCAAAAAACTCTACTCAGGTACAATGCGTGGCCTAAACATGGAAATAAAAACCACTGAAGAATTTTTCAAACATTGATTTGCAGTTGGGGATTGATAAATGCAAAATTCAAAAAATACAGAAGGGTAAACTCGCCAATGAAGCTAGATATGAAACTGAAAGTGCAGAGGTAATATCCGCTCTGGAAGCCAATGTATTGGTTTACAATAGGGATGTATGATAGTACATCACAAGCTGAAGGGAACACTAAAAATTGAGCTCACGAACCGTCTCAAGGCAGTTTTAAGAACATTCCTCAATTCTAGAAACCTCACTGTTGCACACATGCACTCTTCCCATTAACACATTTTAGATGGATATTCTCAAATGGTCCTCAACGGATCTAGAGGAAATGGAAAGACTGGAGCGAGTCCAAGTGACACGTGTTGATTGCCACCACCCAAGAAGCGCTATTCAGAAGATGACACTGCCGCGATGAATGGGAGGGCGTGGTATCATAAAGATGACAAACCACCACGCCAAGCAGATAATAGCCATGAGAAAGTATTTTGCAGGGAAAGCGAATTCTTCTCAACTCCACAAGTTGGTTGTTCAGGCAGATGACATCTATACGCCTCTAAATCTAAAACAACAAAATATATTTTCTTGGCAATGATAAAGCATTCTGTTTCTGGGTACCACGTGTCAACCACCTGTTAGATTTATGTTCTAGCCTGATAGTTTCACATTAGAAAGATTTGGTTGGCTGTTGTTGTGAAAGTACTTCTTTTAGGGAGCGTAAACATCGACACTGCATAAAGCATTCACTGATTGGCACTCTGCACAAGGCAATGGTATAGGGACAGATTTCAATCTCGCCCCCTTATATTTGGCAAATGCTCAGTTTCGACCTGAGTACACAAGCAATGAAAGCCTGATGCAACAGGGGTGTGGAAAGGAGTTACATGGCACGCCAATTAACTATCAGGCTAGAACATAAATCTAGCAGGTGGTTGACACGTACCCAGAAACAGAATGCTTTATCATTGCCATTGAAGACCAGGTCATCGCAACAAGAAATTACTGACGACAAATAAGAAGAGACACCTCCGTACTAAGTGATGAATGTAGAAGGTGCCGTGCACAGCATGAAAACATCCAGCATATCCTTGCCGGTTGTAGCGTGTTGGCTTCCATCGCCTATAAATTTAGGCATGATAATATGGGTAAAATATTTAATGGACGGTTAGCAAGAAAATAGGGACTTGAGTTTTGTCATGTCCCATATTCCAATTACCATACTTCTACAATCTTGGAAAATGAAGAATGGAAGCTCTACTGGGACACAAGCATTATTACAGACCCCACAATTTCAAACAATAGACCAGATATAATAATTATAAACAATCTCAAGAAAACAACCATGATAATCGATTTTGCAGTCATCAACAATACCAATCTTCTTTCTGTTTTTAACTTGAATATTCAGAAATATGTACCGCTATCGCAAGAACTATCAATATCGCTATCGATAGAGACTTCAGAATAACGGCATACAACCGATAATCATGTCCACTACATGATTAATATCAAAACAAACAGTGTAGGCAATTTAAGTGTTGGAATTGCCATTTTCATGCGTAGAGCAAATATAAAAAGCAGTAATACAGACAGCTGCAGAATAGTGAAAGAATGCCTGAGATGTACGGGATAATTGGGACACGATTGATTGAAATGTCTAGAGAGTGACATTCGCTCGTGACTAGTCTCTGTTAAATCGACCGAGTCTAGACTAGCAATGGTTAGGTTAATGGTTCTGCACAGAGTGAAGAGGGTGAAAAATTCCAATGATGACGATGATGATAATAATAATAATTAATAATAATAATAATAATAATAATAATAATAATAATAATAATGACGGCGCCTGATGTGACCCAGGGCATTAACTGATGTCATTGCAGTGCCTCTGACCGGGAGGTCCTAGTGTTCGAGTCCCGACAGTGATGGATTTTCGATACTAGCTAGATACCTAAGTAGAATTCAGACTCTGTCTGGAGGAGAATTCTAGCGGCCGACTGCTCTGATCCGTAGTTTTCCGAGGGTTCTCCGATCAATACTACGCGAATGCCGGAGCAGTACCCTAACAAAAGGGCCACGGCGCAAATTTTCCTTCTTCCATGTCCTTCCTCCACCCCTTACTTACACACACGTATGCACTACACTACCACACATATCAGTAGACCTCTCAAGAACACAAGAATTTGTCTCGGCTGGGGCGGTGACCCGCTGGTGGGAGATACCTAGTTTGGGAAAACTCGCAAGTCTACGTGTAGGTCGGCGCCAGATCTCTTTATCACACCGAGGAAAAGCACCCCCATCACCCGTAATTAAAACATGAACGTGAACAATACAATAACGGGACCAATGACCATAGAACTTGACACACCCGGAAACATGAAACAATCAATCGATAATAATGATGATATAAATGTTGTGTGCATATTTTTTTTAATTTTCAAGAAACGCTAATTCATTAAAAATATGCATCTTCAATTACAAACTTTGTTGAAATTTTGCTAAAATTAGAGAATGTGATGTAAAAAATATAAATATACAAAATGAATATTTTCAAAATGTGCTTGTTTTCATTTTGTACTGGTTCAGTTAATTTTGTCTCGTTAAAACAATGAATTCGTTATTAAATTAAAAAATATGGGAAGCCACAGCAGCACATACTTTCTCGCATTGTCTATAAGTCCTCCACTATATTATACTACTACATACACCTGCAAAACTGTTTCACCCGGCAAATATTTATAAAAAAATTCCTATATTTCGCGCAATATTACAAGAATTCTTCACATATTTTTGAATAATTGTACATGACTTTATTTCAAGATCTGTGTTCAAAGAACAGATTTAATTGAGGAAAAAAAATCTTTATCTTCGATATGATTGTTTTAGGAAGACGCCCAAACAAAATTACACGGCGGTTTTAACGAACATGAGACCTGCAATATTGAAGATAGAGATGTACAATTTTATATTAATATTTACACATTTCATTATTTTAAATATCATTTTGATTGCATAATTTAAAACATTCAACAAAGCAATAAATACATACGAGCATTGTGAATTTTTATAAAATGCAAAGAAATATATATTTTTTCTAATTTTGTAACACAGAAATTTAATAATTTTATGACAATGTGAAGTAAAATTTAATATAGAATAGATATCATTATCAAATTTTAAGTTTTTCTTAAGATCACTTGTATAAAACATTCAACTAATAAATTGAAATGTAGAAATAATTGCACCACAATTTGGACATGAATTACCGTCATTGAAATCTCTACCTTTTTCATTTCTTGACATATGGATTTCCTGTACACTATAAACAATTTTTTTACAAAGAGGCACATTTTCAATACACTTTCTATTTATTTAAAAGGCTTCTCACAATAACAGGATAAGCTAAAGGAAGTCTTCCGCAGGAAATGTTAATATATACATTTTGATCAAAATATAATATGACTTTAGTCCGCCAAGTCCTGCAAAAATATGGACAATACCGAAATCGTAGCTAGATAAGCCATAAATTGATGAAATCCAGTTACTAATATTTACGCATAGCGGGAACCCCCTGTGTCTGATCTTGTTACTGCCGCAAGCACTTCATTTCATTTTTCCTAGAATTTATCTAGGAACTCTCTTGTTTGCACGTTTTTTTTTGCTAGAAATCAGAATCTACTACTTGAAGAGGTATAATAGAAAACACCTCCATATTTAAATGGTATACATTTTACAAATATTTTGAAGAGCCTGGTCCCATTTATGCTGGAATAAACGGATTAAACTTTTTACAGGATATTAGAAAGTTCTTACGGAAATTGGAACATTTTGACGAGGAGGTAACATGGATAAATAAAGAAGAAGCCCTTTTCAAATTCCCTCTTTCAACGTATCCTGAATTGGATGAACATAAGGTAAGATAACTCTGTTATTGCATATAATTTTATACTTTCTCTCGAGAAAGTCGAATTTCTTTTTCATACAGATATGGAAAATCACATGAGTGGATCACAATTTTTCGACGATAACTTTGTTGATAAACAAAAAAATTAAATTGAATTCAATTGAATCAATATATTACAATCAGAATTACATTTGTTGGTAATAATTCAAAATCTGAGAGATAAATGCTAGTGATAAGCCCATTGTAACGTATTGAACAATTGAACCATAAATGCAATCCTGCGACAGTTTCGAATTTTGATCGTATCTAATTCTTTTTTACGATATGTGTTACTATATCGTATTGTTTTTAGAAAGTCAGTGTTTGGTTATTTGTGTCCATTCAAAAATAGCAGTTCTATGAACATGTTTGTATAGCGTTTCGATCATCAGATATGTTTTTCGGAAACATTCTAAAATCCTTATATTGAATTTATGAAATAAGGACTAGCCACCATTTTTTCCTACCCCATCAATTAGTCTGAAAAAATGGCTTCATTCGTGTAAGTCTATGACTGCAGCATTTTTTATGCTCCAGCGTTTACTAGCGACAAAGGTTAGCGTTTACTAGTGCCCAGGCCGCCACGGACGCCTTCTATGTATCAATGATTTTTTCTTCTTTTTTTCAGAATTATATTCTTCCATTTGCAGAATTATTAAACATGATATACAAATGGCAGTTCACATATAAAGTGTGGATGGAGAGCACTTTAAATTATTTTCAATATGAAGAAGTTGAATCACAAGCTGCTGAATTACGAAAGTGGGTCTATGATGATTTATTCTTGAAAACGTAATACTTATTGCAAATTCATGAAAATCTCTCTGACTTTTATAGGACCATTGAGAAGAAATGTACGTATTATGCTATTAAGTTTAAACAGGGCGATGAAAGTAGCACTAAACGCTTCCAAGGAAATGTTGACGATGCTGACTTAGCCAATTTGCCGGCTCCTATGAAACTATGCGTGAAAGCTTTACAGCAAATTGACGAATTCGAGGTAGTATTCATATCTTTCTTATTTCTATACTACATACTGTTCATAAAATGGAGTCCGTTCCTCAAATACATGTAGAGTATACTATGGACACTTCAGCAGTAGTAATTTTCTCAGGCTAGGCAATGTTTGATGTGTTAACGCTGGCTGCCTTACTTCTCTGCAAATGGTTATTCCATTATCAGGAATAGCCACCTCAGGTAATCGCTTCGTACACAGCCATAAAAGTAAATTTAAGATCTAGAAAATACATTTTCTGTAAATCACATATTTTGTGCTTATTACTTACATTACTTATTACTTTATCGTATTCTCCATATTGTGATTAACATGGGTTGCGACCGTATGGTACGGGGTTAGGGAGCTCTGGGTATGAATTGATGTCACTGCAGTGCCTCTGACCGGGAGGTACCAGGATCTGAGTCCCGACGGTGGCTTGATTTTCGACACTAGTTAGGTAGTTGGGAATCCAGCCGCTGTCTGAAGGAGAATATAAAGAAAGCTCCATCCATAATAACCAATTTCCCGCCCGTCTTCGTAATATCCGTCTGAAATACTCGAAAATCTTATCCACTGTGTTTGCGCCAAAAAAATGCAATTTTTTCACAGAATGTTTCTTCTTTTTCAGTCTTTTTTGAAAAACATAAAGTTCCTCTGTAGTCCAAATTTAAAAGCCAGTCACAGAAGAGAAATTCACAAAATAACGGGAATAGATGTTGAAGAGTATGCAGAAGGAACTTTGAAGTCTATGAAGGATCTCAACCTTTCTGAACATCTGGAGGAGTAAGTATCTCTTCGGCTACATGGCAAATCGATTCAATTTGAAAATTAAAATTTAAAATTGATCAGAAGTTGCAAACAGTAATACCTAAATGCATCACAAATTTGACATTGAGTACAAATAACGATATATAGAACTAATTTAAAATGTTTCTGTGTTCTGATACGTTTTCTCTCGTGTGAACAAATGTACTTGATTAGGGAAATAGATGTCTGCGATACAAATGTCATCAGTAGTACATTTTTTTCTGATATATATTATTAACATGCGCATTCCTGATAGAAACTACTGATGTTATAATTTCTAACTTTTGCAATTTTCAAATATTCTAATAGTTCAACGAAAATTAGATCTTCTCCATTCCATTAAGCATCCATTGTTCTATCCTTGGAAAATTTCGGAGAAAAAATTTCGACATGTTTTATAATTTGCTTTAACTCCAAGCAGAAATGACGCGAAAAAACGCGTTTTTTTTTAAAAAAAAATTCTACATGCCCTGTTTTTAAAAGCTGATTTTTAGATTTTTATTAAGGCAAACATTCGTATCCTCAATTTTGAATTTTTGAAATGTCAGCTGTTTGTAATTTTCGAAAATGGAGAGTTGGCCGAAAATGGGACTATCGCCAATTTTTATACTGTTCATTAACACATACGGGGAGAAAATTTAAAGTAAACATTTGGAGTGTTTTTGAGAAAATAATTATTTAAAAATTGCGCAATTGTATTTCGTAAAAACTACTCACGTTTTCGATAAATTATACATAACGTTATTTCCAGATCTGCCTTTCATTAAAGAAAAAATCCCTACCTCCAGTATTGCAGTTGTAAGAAGACGCTGAAAGAAATTGAACTTTTACATTTTCAAAAAATGGGGGTTTTCGACGAAAATCACTACACCGTTCTTTCAAGTAACCTTCCCGCCAGCCGAGAACAAAGTTGAATAAAACAAATTTCGAGCCATTTTTGAGAAAATATTTAAAATGAAATTGAGACAAAGAGTTGGAAATAAAAACTAGTGAGGCTGAACCGCAACATTTTCTCGCACTATTTGTAACGGCTACAAGATATTATAGTACAATATTAACCAGCAAAAGTATTTTCAACAAGTAAAAAGATTTTCTCCGTGCTGAGGATCAAACTTAGATTTTTAGACTTGCACTCATTCACCGCCTCTGAGAGCATAAAACAAATTTTCTTTTAAAAACAAGTTGATCATTTTCATTTACGACTTTCAAAAAGGAGAGATTTACATTTTCCATTATTTGAAGATCTAGTTTCCAAAATATCCATTAAAGAAAAAATCTGTATCACCAATATTGTAGCTTCGCAATGCTAACGTTTTGTAATTTTCCCAAATACAGACAGTCCCTTTCTCTATTCGAGTAAAAAAATAAAGAAAAACTTTAAAGATTTTTTAGAAAACAATTGTAATGTTTTATTGTGTTGTTATGTGAATTAATTAATTGTAATGTGAATTCCCAATGTTTTACGCAAAATTACACAAAAACTCCTCAAATTTGCGAAAAATTGTACTTCAGCGAAAATTTCAAGATCTCTTTGGCGAATAGAGTTGTTGAAGAAAAACATCTCAATATCTTCATCTCAATATCTCTACAGTAGTTGCAGGAAGACGTCGAAAAAATTTAGAAATTCAGAGATTTTGACGAAATTGAGACCCGCGCCAATTTTTAGCAATCTTTGCGCTAACCGAAGACGAAGTAGAATCAAAAACTGTAAGGGCACTTTTGAGAAAATTTTGAAAGTGCTTTTGAGGCTTCATGTAAAGTATCCCCCAAAAGTCAAATATCGTTTTAAAACTCACAGGGCCTCTAGTTCTTCCAGATCGATCGGAAATATTAATTTTGGAGAATATCGTCTGAACGGTTTAAAAGCTTGCGTTGACCACCGATAGACAGACGGACGTTTTGCCGTCAACCAATTTTTCAATATCAGGGACCAACGAAACGAGGACTCTTGACTACGGCGAGAAAGTAAAAGTTGAGTATGAATTTTCTGTCTGGGATTGTACAGTATTGATAAAATCCTTTTAGAACTGGGATATCGAAAGTCCGTATAGTGTCACACTCTTCTACTAATGTATAATTATTTATTTAATATGTGGGGAACAATATGTATTATAATTTTTATTCAGATGATTTATACTCCGCCCTAAATGAAAAGAATGCTATGGATACTTTTCATTCTTTCGACCTCTGTTGAAAAGTATAATTTCATAATTATTACATTGCAGGTTGCAGAGTATATTCGAGGGAGCAGAAAAGGACATGAATTTGAACAAAATGCAAGAAAGTATGTTCTCAGAATGGTCTGCTGCTAAATTTGAAGCCATTACAAGAGAGTATTAAATACGCTGAACCCATTTCATTAAGTAATCAACGTTCTCACCAACTGTTTGAATAAAATCGAGTACATTTTTTGCATTTATTTAAAATACTAACTAAATCATATATAATCGTGTATTTATTGAGTCAGGCCAGTGTCAGTGGTCAGCAGGCTCGGTTTTCCGCGACTTCCCTACCCATTGTGTTCAAATCTCGGACGATCCCTGTAGAATGGTGCTAACAAACAGATTTACCCCAGATTACTTTGAAATTTTCCCCTTTTCCGTGCCTCCTTCCACAGTCCGCTAATTGTTTCCTATTTCACCTGTCACTTAATCGTCCACATTATTATACCTCATCGGGCATTCTCTACTGGAAAAGACCACATACAAAAATCGATCTGATCATAACACTGGGAAGACTAGCCCGTTGGCTTTGATGTATTGGTGGAGGTTGTCCTTGGTGCAGATCTATTGGCAGCATATCACGTTAGTGGACACCAAACGTCTTTTTTCGGGTCGAGATCTGGGAAAAAGTTGTCGAAGGAATTCGATGAATATTATCTTCCTCAACGTGACAGGTTACTGCACGATGTATGTGAACATTGTCATCCCTAAAAATAAAATTGGTCATAGAGCTCCACCGAACAGGCGTATATGATTGGGAGCGACATCATTACTGGGGCTGTGACTGGCATGGACATCAGTGAGAGGCAATCCAGGTTTATCCCAGTAGCACATGTAGCACGTGCTACGGGCCTCGCGCTTTGGGGCCCCGTACTTTTCTAAGGTACAGCATTTAAAAATGTCTCACTAGTGAAGAAAAAAAGTTTTTCAAAGTGTGTGTGTGTGTGTGTGTGTGTGTGTGTATATATATATATATATATATATATATATATATATATATATATATATATATATATACAACGTTTAAGATTTTGTTTTGTTTGGATACATTGTTACAGTATATATTACAATTAGAAGAGAATCAGCTGATTCCCTTATGTTCGAACTTATTGCGTTAATGTTGCTTTGAGTATTAAAGCTTTATCCGCACGATTTCAATTAGATACCGAACTTATCATTCTCATTCCTAATACAATCACATGTCAGTATGTGATGTATTAAGTTATATTATGACCAAATGTCGGATCAGCTGTTAAGTGTGTTGATTAACTTTATATGCATAAATTAAATCAGCACGTACGAATTATCAATGCAATTCTCAAAATTAAATGCTTTCATAACTTGAGAATTATTTTTTGATTCGTTTATAATTTACGCGGGCATCTGACGTGAAGTTTGTCTTTCATTCCACGAGAGGCGCTACTATTGCCATGCCTGGAGAGTATACATTTCATGTAGTATATCATTATCGTCCGCTATTGTATCATTACATACTGCCTATTTGTGTCTATTTACATTTATTGTGTCTTATTCACTTCAATTTTCATTCAGATTTCTCAGAATCTTGTACATATGTGTGTTAATGTTTCATATTCTTATAAATATTTTTTCTCAGGTGCATTTGCATATTTTAAATGTATACGACATTTTCTCAAATAAAACGTGACGATCTGGTAGATAAGGTAGAAAGATTTTCATCTTAACCAGGGAAATAGGCATCTAAAGGCAGTGCTTGGTTTAGAATACCCAGTACATTTTGGAGTTGAAGTTGTAGATAATAACTGATTTCATCTTCTTCACTTTTGTATTAAATTATGTAATTATATTAAATAATTACATTTTATGAAATTTTTTTACCAGAAAAGTGGCATTTTTGAGTCAGATATATTCCATTCTCCTGTGATGATTGAAAATTTTGTTTTTAACGATGGAAATGGATATGGATTTTTCAATCTGTAGATTATGACCGTGAGTCGTGAGAGAGATATCAGCGAAGCTATCCGTCCGGTTCTACTAAAACAAAAGCGAAGGAGGAGAAATTAATAAAAGAGGCAATATTTATAATTCTAAAATTGACGTTTTTCTGCAACTAGCCGAGTAAATCTTTTCAAGTTTCAAATGAAACTTCAAAACCGTCGAGTTCAAATTAAGTTTTGTCAGAAAATAACAGAACCTTTTACAACATCGAAGACGAAAATTCTCAAGATGAAAAGCAAACACGGGTTCACGAAAATCGCGATTGTAGCAGCCTTTTTTCGATTTAGGACAATGGCCGTTCAAGTTAACAAAATACGAGCAAGAATATTGGATCGCTAAACTGTCAAAATATTAATAGCGATTTTACAGGATTAAAAAGGTGCTGTGAAAATGAAAATAAAACGAGATTTTGGCAGAAGTCTTTTTTTAAAAGGCTGATAAATTGATGAAAACAAAGCAGGAAATAAAATGGCTCTGCTACTTGCCGAGTTTGTTGTTCTTTTTTTGCAAAATTGTTGGTTCCGATAATTCTCCATCTACATTTATCGAAGAAGGCTTCGATGATTTGCAAAATAGTAATCTAAAATCGAACCGACATGAAGAAAATGTTTCACTCAAGAAGAATTTGATTGCCTTGTTAGCTCGAAAGAAGAAAGATGAATGCGAAGACGCAGTAATTGTTGATGAAATAGAGGAAGTGAAACAATATTGGCGAAAAATGTTCTTCAACGCGTTGTCGAGGTCACAAAATTTTTGGCAGAACGAGGTCTCGCTTTTTGAGACAGTGATGAAACAATTGGTTCTTCACAAAATTGTAATTATTTAGGAATACTGGTATTAATCCCTAAATTTTATCCTTTTGTGTGCTGCTTAATACTTACGAAATAAAGGGACAGGAAATACTTGTAATATGTTACCTGCTTTGCACATTGTTTAAATTTAGTGGGACAACGTGCTGCCGTATCTTGTTCAGAAACCGCTCGTTTTTTTTATTTTTGCAGAGAATATTTACGCGTTCTTTTCTGCTTCCATTCATCGATGGAACTTCCCGAGAATGCACTTTCGTGTAATGCCTAATATCGTTTTCCTCTGCCTAAAATATTATCCGATTATAAATGGAGTGCTCGGACAGGGGCTACTTCAGTTCTATACATAGAAGACAGTGTCATCATGAGTGCTCTAGAAAAAATTTTCAACGATTCGAACTGCAAAAATAAGAGTAGGTACCAGGCTAGAGGAAACTTCCAAACTGTAGAGAAATTGGATTCTGGTTAGATGATTGTTCTGTGGGATCAAATTTTGTCGAGGTTTCAGTCAACCAGCGTTTCGTTACAATTACCGCATCAAAATCTAAATTCTGCTTGTGCATTGTATGATTCCTAGATACGCTGAAACTATTAGACCCAGTTTTACATGTATTGAAGATAAGGCAAAAACAATAACGTCTTGCGATCATTAACGTCCTGCAATCAATCAATCTTGCGTCCTGTACATTTACAACGAAGAAACAAACGAATCGACTTGGATTTACATCACATGACGACGGAGAATCAATGGGGTCATCTGAAAAATTCAAAGTTGAAAGTTTTTTGTTATTATTTATTTTGTTATTATGCTCCCTTATCCTAGAGACAAATGGCAAATTGAGGGACTTGTTTGACATCTATCGTTACCTTGAAGAACCTACGTCAGAAGAAATCAAAGACGGTTAGTCAAAATTGATCAAAGCATCTCCCGATGATGTGGAAAATGAACTAAGTGAAGAGATGATTTAATTCAGTGAACTTTTGAAAACCGACTTTAATTTCAGAAAGTGAGCAAGACTATCATGAATTGAAGTTATAGAAGATTATACAGGGAAATTTTCTCTGATCTTGTTTTCCCAATGTTGAAATCGTTTTGAGAATTTACTTCTCGTTGATGTATTACGAACTGTAGTGGCAAACGTTCTATTTCAAAATTGAAACGCATTAAGAGTGAAACGAGAGTCAGTATGAACCGAACACGACTGAAGAATATTTCTTTGATGATTTTTGAACACGAACTACTCACAAAATTGATACAACAAGAATAATCGACAAGTTTCCAACTGCAAAATTGCGAAAACGTGTGATTAGATGAACAAAGTACAATCAAAATTAAAAATTAATCACATTGTCATGTTATTAAATGTTTATAATTTAATATTTATAAAAAATTAATATATTTATTTCAATTATATTTGCAATATTTTAATATTTCGAATACTCCAGACAAATTTGACCTCATCTGTTATGTCTTCCAATAATACTTCAAATAATGGTTCCTTTCGAATAAAAATATTGTTTTCAAGCTTATTTGTTAAGTTAATTACTAATAAATAAAATTAAAAATATTTCATTTAATCTGTAAGCACGCATTATTTGGACTTTAATGCCTACTAGACACGATTTTTTTACTTCAAAATCATATATATATATATATATATATATATATATATATATATATATATATATATATATATATGATTTTGGAGAGATATTGATTTTGGAGATCAGAGTGGAAGTTGCTTGCCTTTCACTAAGGAGTTCGATTCCCGGACAATCTCAGGTGAATTTTTTTTCCGACGAAACGAGCTTCGTTGCTTCTTAGGGGCGAATTCAGCCCCTGCGAAGTTTCCTAACCCTACCACTGTCCTAATTCCTTCCCAATTTTGGCCACTGGGTAGGGACGCAGGAGCGCGTGTAAAGAGCGCTTGCACACGAAGATGCTTCCAGGAGGTCCTCTTGACAACGGACCGTGTATTCTTACGGACACCCTAACGTTAAAATCAATAATGTGGTCGCTAATGATCTTGTAAATAATACGACATTCAATAAACAAGCCATGTTTAGATAAGGATCGTTTAAAAAATATAATCGGAAATGGGTTACATTTCTCACACATCATGCACTTAACTATGTCTTTTAAAAAATCTATAATAGTATAAAATATAAAAATAAAGTAAAAATACAAAATATGCAACAAGTCCTCTAAATTAGTCCTTGCAGACTAATAGAGGACGTGTGCCATGATTTTTTTATTTGTAGTTGTTCTATTTATTCAAAATACACATTTAACAAGGTTGTTGGTGCAGGGTCTTGGTACCGTTTTAAATAACAATCGCAGTGCGCTGACGGACCAAAAGGACAAAGGGGACAATGAGACAAAGCGCGGAAAGCATGGCGAAGACGGCAAGGGGACAAAATGAAATACTGGGTACAAAATGGATAAAATTGAAAAAGGGGAGAAAGGGACAAAATGGGGAAAGGAGACACATTAGACAATGGGGACACATGGAACAAGGGAACAAAATGGAACAACGGGACAACATGGAACAAGGGAACAAAATGGAACAACGGGACAACATGGGACAAGGGGATGAGTGACAATGAGAAAAAAATGGACATAAGGATAGAATGGGACAAAATGAGACACTAGGACAAGGGGACCAAATGGGACAAGAGGACAAATTGAAACAAGATGGACGTCAGGACAAAAAAGACAAGGGGACAAAATGAGCCAAGGGAGCAAACGGAAAAAGAGGACAAATGGGACAAGTGAAACTAATGGGACAAGGGCGAAATGGACGAAATGGGACCAAAAGGACAAGGGGAACAAAAGGGACATATTTATCCAAATATCTATGAGCACTGGTAAAATCTAAACCCGGGAGTACTCTAAAATATTTTTAATGGACTCTCGAGCATTTTAACAGACGTTGCTATGGACGCGCTCCTAAAGCGTTGTCTAGTTGGTTGGCTGCTAAAGAGCTAAGCTACGTCGGTAAACACCCACGTAAATAAAAAAGAATAATAAAATGGGCCCCGCATGATAAAAGTGCTACAGGCCCCTCAAGTCGTTAAACCGGCCCTGCATGTACTACCTCTTAAGACCAATAATTGTTTGGCTAATTATACCTAAATTGTCCCTAGAATACATAAAATTATTATATTTTGACACCTGAAATCTTACTTTCTGACCTCAAGGCATTCATTGCCCATGATATTAAATGAATAGGACAGACTTCTTGAATTGTGGAGATTACGGCGTTTTGTAGACAACAATGTCGTTAAAGTTTTTACAACAGTAAATAAAAATTTGCTTACTAGAAGAGTTGGTAATTAGTGATACATATTCCATCAGTGTGTAAATCCTGTTGCATTTCTTTATTTTCTTCTTGACATCACAAAAATCCATATAGCGGGGAAGAAAGTGAACCCGTACTGGAAAGTACTGGTTTATAGAAATATATCCCTGTCGGCGAGAGATTTAGAAGATGATGCCTGTGAAGATAAAAAGAAATGGAGATTAGGTAGCGAGCAACGTCGACAGCTGTGAATACTCGCTTTACTGCTACTGCTACTACTACTGCCGCTACCGCTGCAACTGTTGCTGCTACTGCTGTTACTGCTGCTACTGCTGCTGCTACCGCTGCTGCTGCGAATACTAGTACTACAAGTACTACTACTACTATTACTACCACCACTACCACTACCGCCACTAACGCTACCACCACTACCACAACCACCACTACCACCACAACCACCACCATCACCACCACCACCACCACCACCACTACCATCACCACCACCACCACTACTACCACCACCACTACCACCACCACCACTACCACTACCACTACTACTATTATATACTTTACCATTGCAAGACATTCTCACTACTATATTGTTTTTGTTTTGTTAACTACACCAATTTGAGAAGATGAGTGTTACACATTGTCAGGAATGCCTTTAATGCGATCATTTAAAAATAAACAAACCTCATTTGGTCCTTTAGTGTAAACACCTTCGTAATAACAAAAGAAGATTCTGTATTATCTCGTAAATTGTGAATACAAGAAACATTAACAAGATGTTTGAGAGAAAATGTTTCTTGCACCGGAATCATGGGCAATTGCAGTTTTTGCATGTAATTTATGCATGGAATCTAGCGGTGAATCATGTAGTTACGTTCAAAAACCCCGCAAGTCAATGACTTACAGAGTTTCAAAATCAAACCAAAACTTAGCAGTGTTCTCACGACCATTCCATTCATCTGACTTATGAGATTTCTACATGGGACAATGCATCTACGCTGCAGCTTCTATTTTCTCACAAGCGAAAACGCATAAACGAGTGACTTGCGGAGTTTTAAAAATAACCGATTCATTTGTGAAAAAACTCAAAATTCAAACAGTTTCGTATATAATGAAAAACTGACATTTGTGCTTTAAATTCTCGCATAAAAAGTTGTGCATTTTGTGACCTTGCAATAGTTAAAGCATTGTCTTCTAATTATATTTATTAATTTGCAAATTAGATCTATTACGTTAAATACATTAAACTCTTTTTCGCAATTTATCAATCACATTTAAATACAAATTAGATTGCCGTGGTTTTCACTAAAAAGCAAGTAGGTAAGTTAAATTAGATTAATTTGCACTTGATTTAAAACAGAATAGTTGAGCTAATAGTTTTACGATGGTCCATGGGCAGAGCACTTACTTCCCAAGAGTGATCCCGGATCGATGAGTGAACTCATGGAGCGATCCCAGGTTCGATTTCCAGTCGAGGCAAAAATAGAGTTTTAGCTTTCCTGTAAAAATCGTCTCAGTTTCTGTAGCTGTGTGACACAGAAAAGCTTAGGCAAGCGGGGTTTGCTAGTTGCGGTGAACGGAATACATCATGTTTGCCACATGTCTTTCTTACCCCAAAATGGGAATAAACTAGGGGGACACTGTTAGCTAGCTGGCAAAGTCAGACAATCGACACAAAATGCCAAACATTTAGATACATGGTTTTTACACTTCTCTGGGATCTCCTTTTTTATTTTCTTATTTACCAAGAACTCGTGTACGCATTCATGACATGGCTACCATTCGCTCTACTCTCTACACTCTCACTATTAACCTAAAAGCCTTCACACTCGTGGACCCTCTCCAATCATCGACATGTCCATCCACGAACCAACGCAAACATGCTGGCAAGCGCAAACTAAACACATATAGAGTTGCCCAAACTGACTCACTCATGGACAACGACATTCTCACTGGGCCCACCAAAAAGATACTAAGGGCCGGTTGTATGATGTAGAGATATCTCCAGGAATAGTTATCTCTAGAATTGCTTTTCCCGAGAAAAACAACTCGTCCAGTTGTACGACTTAATTTTATTCCGGGGATATCTATCCCGTGTTTATCCGAAGAGGCGTCTGTGAAAGAGAAAGTTGGTATTGCATTCGTTAGTGTTTTGTTGAAATATACCTTCTTTGCTTTTCATATTTTGTTCATTTCTGCCTTGTTTGCGCCAATATTGAATCGCAATGTTTCCTTGTGGGTGTAGCGTTTGTGCGTGGAATTGGGCGATATTGTGTGTTGAAAGTTCCGATTTGAAACCTTGAAGTTCCGCCTTGAAATTGCAATAGTTCCGAAGCAATTAAAGATATTAACTACTGAAATAAAAATTATTTGGACTTGGTTTTGATAAATTAACATAATACAAGTATCACACAAATTCGTCTGTGGGCAAAAGCGTCATAAAAATCACATATTTTTTAATCAACCTGTTTTGAAAAATGAGCTATTTCATGTTGGGTTGAAAAATTGATATTTGAAATTTTTTTCTCCAACTTGTGACATGAAAAATACATTTCACTTTAAACAATGATTATTGTTACACTGTTTGCTTTTAGTTAATGAACCACACATTGAACTAAAAATACAAGAATGAAAAGCAGAGAGATATCGGCTGGTACACAACAACACTTATTATATAATACAGTCATCAGTAATACTTTGCTAAAAAGAGATTATTAAAAATGTCACATTTTCATTTTTTCTACTATTTACTCATTTGGTGTTTGATATTTAAATTATTAAAATTATTGAGCAATACCTGATTACAAAGTAAAAAAATCTTATATGAAAAATACAAAATATCTTATATGAAAAATATACTGATCAAAAAGTATAACACAGTAAAAACAGATAATTTTGTTTATGCATCATCATTTCATGGAAAAAATGAATTCTTTTATTATACTGCAGTAAGTCCACGTGGAATTGGAACAAACAATTCTCCTAATTACTCTCAGAAAATGATTCAATCTATTATAGAGCACTAGGCAGCTAATCAAAAAATATCACTTATTATTTATGTATACAATGTACAAATGTAAAATGTATATTTACCTCTCTGTCTGATGATTTAAATCATCCTTCACAAGATCCAAAACCCTTAGCACTGTGGATTTGGATAGACGAAATCTCGTTAAAAACTCATCATCGTATTCGTTCAATAAATCGGGCATGGAACGATACCTTCTTAGTTTTCGCGAAGACAAATACACCCGGAACAAGAATTCATCATCGCTATCCGAATACTCCATTGCTATACAGCTGCACACATTACACGCGTTCTCACTGCTGCTTATACTTTTGAGGTTATTTCACGTAATTCATTGAATATCTCAGCAAAAATAGTGGAATAGTTTATCATCAGTTTATTCCGTGAATAAGCACTATTCTCTCTTCGTACAACCGGCTTTTCCTTTATCCATGGAATAAAATTTATCTCGGATTTACCCCGAGTTCGTACAACTAATCGTAGTAGATAGCCATGTGCGACAAATCTGGTTTTGGTAACTCATTGGTAACTCCCATCCAACTTCTCTGTCACGGACGTGTTTAAGCTTAACGGGAGGTTTGCCGACGTGACCAGTGAGTTGGACACCCACAAAAAATTACGGTCATTTAGGAAGGCAGAAAGACCATTATTTGCGTGGTCACTTTACACCTCATCAACATGTTGACAAACTCCTAGGTGCTGCCCAAAACAGAACATTACAGTCTCGATTCTGGTCGACTTCAAATAAATTAGACCAGCAAAGAGACAATTGAAGTTGCATCAGAAAGCCACACATGTTAAACTATTTGAGCTCAACTTTCTCTCAGAAAAACATTTCACACGGCATTGTCGTCACCTGAACTTTCCCGCAAAACATGCATTAGGTAGCGAGCTTGCAAAACACATCCTTTCACATCCTCTGAAGTGTCCTGCTCAAGATCCATCCCCACCCACTCCTAGTTCTCTTCAATTTTCCGGGCCCTCTTTTGATCGAATTACCTTATCCCCTCAATCTTATACTACCTATACCATTATTCATTCCTATCCTCTTGTCACCCCACCTCCTTCACTCCCTGTAATCTTTGGGACACCATACTTCCTTCAATCAAGCACTCGGGGGTAAAAATGAGATAAATAAATAGCAACTACAATCATATGCAGCAGAAAAATATCCGCGTAGGTACTACTGCAATATAATCCACCCTAATGTTCAATCTCAAATACAATTGAATTTATCGAGGCTGCATTACAGTGTAATCGAAGTGAAATTAATGTTCTTGCTTTATAGAACATTCGTTACCTCATAATGAACCACACACTCTCCAAGTTGTTATCTCGCAGGATCCTATTGTAAAGCAAGGGAATTAAATAAGGGACTTGCAAATGGAAGTTCGTCTATTCACGTGTCTCGTATATAGACGGTTTTCAAGAATTACGATTAATCTTACGAAGGGACTATAACAACAAAATCCAACACCATACTTTTCCCAAACAATGTTCGCCACGTTACTCGTTTCCAAAAGTTCTTCCAGTTAAATACTCAGTAGTCAGACAAAAAAATATTCGGCTAGTTTAGATGAATTGCCGAACTGTGTATTAAAAACTTGTGCCCCTGCGTTTATACACCCGTTTGCTCACATTATTTACAGAAATCACTCAGTACTCACTTTATGTTCAGAAATATTTTCAGATATTTTCAAAACATCAAAAATTAAGCGGCGTTTTAAAAGAGGCAACAAAAATGAAACTCAAAACTATCGGGCCAATTTCTCTTTTCTCAGTTTTCTCAAAAATATTAGAGAGGCTTTTCTACACGCGAATGCAAACTTTTCTCAAGAAAAAATGAAGCGTTTTCTGACTCACAAAATAGATTTAGAAAATCAAACTACCATTTTTTTCTTTTCATAAATATGTTGCGTCATCAATAGATAAAGTGAAGCACCTACTCAAATATTATTAGATCTTCCGAAAGCTTTCGTCGTCATTGACCATAATATTTTGCTCTCAAAATTACCTTCAAATGCAATTCGTACCGTAGATTGAATATCCTCATTCCTTAAACATCGATCGCAATGCGTAAAATCACCGTACTGGCACCAAACAACTACCCATCTCTCCAACACTCATCTCTCCAATTCTTTGCCAATAGAGCATGGGGTTCCGCAGGATCGATCTTAGGACCTATTCTTTCTTTATACGTAAATGATATTCCCTCGTCCTTTAGAAACGGAATAACATTTCTGCTTACTGATGGCTCGGATGTTCTTTGCAAAATAAGAAACAATAAACACTATGATTTCAGAAGATTGAAATTAGTTTCGTAATATCAAAGGAATACGGTTTCAATGCAGTTTTGCATTTCAAACTGGCAATTGCAAGCGCTAATAAAAATGAAAAATATGCAATTGGCTGATGTTAAGGTAACCAATGTTTTGGGTCTCTCCATTCAGAAAAAACTAAAATACCGTATAACTGATTTAAATACTAAATTAAATTCATTATATTACGCATTCAGAATTCTTTCAAATTCAGTCACCTTCATGCAGCTCGTTGCGTGTATTTTGCAAATGTACATTCCCGTCTGAGATACGGCATAATATTCTGGGGAAGATCAGTCTATAGTACCAAGACATTTAGATTGCAGAAATATTGCACGAATAATAATCAAGTGCCATTCACGTGATTCCTGCAAGTCTCTCTTCATTGAGCTTAGAATCTTACCATTGCCTTGCCTATTTATTACGAATCTGTAATATTTGTCAAAACTGACATTCTCAACGGTGGGATAATTTTTTCATGTAATATTGATAATTATAATTACAGAACACGTCGTAAAAATTACATTCATTATGTGTCAGTATGAACAGCTCACTACAAGAAGTCCACATACAACACATTGCCAGATGACATTAATCAATTAAAACTGATGCAGAAGTTTAAGTAAAAAGTAAAATCTTTTCTTCAGCATTACTGTTTCTATACGATCAGACTATTCTGACCATTAAAAGAAATTAAATGTATTTTAACAATGATGTAATGCATTAGTTCACATTTATATGGTACGATTTTATAAAGACTTAATATGCTCATAACAAGGAATGTACTTCATCTTTTGAGTCGATGACGCCATCTCGATCAAGTTTTTGGCCAGCCCCTTGTGTTGCTTTTGGAAATACAATTGTATATACTACATTCACTTCGGACAAGAAAATGTGTGTCTCATATGATTCTCATTGTGACGAGAAGGCTAATAATTCTCAACTGATGAGCTGCGACTCACAAATCGAAGTAATTGACGAAATGTTTCACATTATTGTGAATATATATAACACATGTGATTGTTCATGTAAATTTGAAGAAAAAATCGAAGAAATAGAAATAGAAATATTTTATGCGTGCAAGGACACACTAATGACCCCAAATTTCATCTGCAGAAAGCATCATATAGAGAAGAGTTTTCAAGAGAAGGTTCAAATATTTATTGTATACGTTTTTCAATATATTACTTAACCGTTACAAATAATGTGAGAAAGTATATGCCGTGTTCGCCAACTGGGCTCTTCACACAGGCTGAACACCACTAATTTTACGTTTAAATGCATTTTTAATGTATTTTGAAGTCAGATTGGCATTTTTTAAATTTATTTTTTATTAAATCTAATATTTTCATGACTTATCCAGACATTACAGAGAGAGAGAGAGAGAGAGAGAGAGAGAGAGAGAGAGAGAGAGAGAGAGAGAGAGTAAAGGGTTTTGTAATATAATATTGCCATTGTAAGTCAATGTTCTTAAATGCAACTTTTCCGAACCCGAAGCGAATATGCTATTTGGAGTTTATTGCACGTAAATGTAAAATGAGCAAGCACAACTGTTTTATCCCTCCGAATATTCACTGTAGAGCATGTGAGGGCTTTTTGTGGCGTCTCCTCGTTTGTGGAAGCGTTGGTTGTCGCTCCGGTGCGCGCCATCCGCTCGTGAACTGCCTCTTCACGCTGGCTGAGGCCAGGGGCGCCCCCTCCCCACCCCACCGCTGCGCGAAGTAATTGCCTCCGCGACACCGCCCGCTGGAGAACGAGGTCCCGGCCGCGGCCCCGGCCGAGCAGGCGGAAGTCCCGCCGGATAATTATTGTCAATCTCAGACTCAGCCTTCGGTTGCTTGGAACTGTCGCGTGACAGCTGCCAGACTTTCTTCAAAACAAGCTCGCGCATCCTATTTAGTGGGCTTGAACAACTCGCTAGAAAAACGAGGCGAATGTCTGCATTTGGACTTTTGTCGAATGGAGTGATATTGCTGCATAGAGAAGCTGGGTTTGGTATTTTACCTAATTTATGATTCAATGTAACTTAATACACGAATCTTTCTATTAATACTGCTTCTCATACGGCATAATATATTATTTATACCAACTTGAATATTTCTCGTTTTCCATAATAATTATAGAGGGTTCTATGGGCCAACGATGATGCCGAGTTACAGAACCATGTGTCTTAAGCAAAGGACGCTTAAAAATTTGGTGAAGGTTCCATTTTCGACCGTTATCGACCAAAAAATGCGAGACAGTGTGTGCTGTTTAGCACCACTACTTTATAAAACATCGGAAAAGTCGAGTTTAGCTGAGAGACTGGTGTTGTAAGTTGTACTTGAATGGCATGCTGATTCTAAGAACCTGAGTTCGACCCCGAGCGGGGAAGACTTTTTGCTGGTTGGAAAAACTTTTACAGGTTCGAGTAATATAATATTGCGTAGCCGTTACAAATATTGCGAGAAAGTATGTGATCTTGTAGCATCAGTAGTTTTTTTTATCCACGTAAATTATTTTTCACGCAAATCGCTTAACTCCGTTATTCTGCAATTTGCTCTCCCTGAGCTTGAAAGGTCTACGTTACAATGTAAGTAAAATGCACACAATTTTGAACCTAATAATTATCTATCTACATATGCTGATGTCGTTTAGTGTATCTTTAGTCTGCACCTGTCTTTGCACATTTTGTCTGGACGTACTTTGTACCTGAAAATACCAGCTTATAAATAATGCATGTTTTGATACGTACAGATTTCTAAGTAATACTATTTCATATCCTATATTGTTGAATGCGCAGCGTTTACTACCTTTATACCTACTTTCAGAATGTACAATTTTCACAAAACAATAAAATGCACATTATTTAAAATAATTTTTACTGCATTTCTCCTGTAATGCTTTCTGTAACGTTTGTTCCCGGCCAATCAATTTTAAGTTCCGAAGAGATTTCAGAAGTGTAATCATTTTAACAATCATACTTGTGTCCTATAGTTCCAAAACCTGTCTTCCCTAATTTGTATCTTTTTTTTCACAAATCAAGGAAAGCATATCCCGTTTTTATGTTATAATAGTAATAATAATAATAATAATAATAATAATAATAATAATAATAAATGTTTCCTCCTTTAAACTAGTATTTTATAAGACAGAAGTGATGTACAGATGCTTACTAAGTTACTTTGTTACGAAAGATTATTGTTTAAAATTTTAATATTGGAGAAAGCAAGTTTTGAAACTATAACTCGGAGATGCTAAGGTTTGGAAGAAAAAATGGAATAATATTTCGGATTCAGAAAACCAAAAATCTTTAATATAATATAAATTTTGTATCATCAGACTTCGCATACAAAGTAATATATTTTTGAATAAGTAGTTTGACATCGTTGGGTAGTAAAAATTATTTTAAAAAATTAAAAATACTCTCATGATGGCCAAGTCTCATGATTCATCATTAATTCATGATTCATAATTAATATGAAACATAATTAAATGATTCAGACTCTGATCCATCTAGCATTGGATCAACGTTTCATTCAATCAGTACCTCGGACTTTTTCGGTACCTTTTGCATTCAGCTCCCCATTTCTACCCATGTAGAAAGATAGTTCGGCTCGATTTTCAATGTATCACCTAAATGTTTGGTTACTAAATAGTTAATTTCATTTAATTTTGCATCTTTCCTATAAGAATAATTTTAGGTTCAAGATAAAAAATGTGCCTCACTTTTTTCAAGTTCTGTGGATCACTTTTTTTCCTTGTTTGTGCATTTGACCCTAAAGTTATGGCTGCATTATTATCTAATGTTTTTAAAGCAAATTGCGCTATCGAAAATATATATCGGCATATAACAGAGCAATATGCTGTTAGGAGAGTGGGCAGAGCATGGACACGTGTGAAACGGAAATTGTTTTTTACTAACAATTATTTAAACTTGCTTTTGTAACAGTGTCGAGCGAATTCATCATCCCAAAACCAGACTTCACTAATTTATTACTAATTTAACTTGAAGGAAGGAAAAAATTGCCAATTATAATAATAGATTTGCTTTGTACAGAGTCTCAGAATAACTTTCACGTCAGAATAACACGTCACCCACAGTTTTTAACTGTTTTGACGAAAAATAAATAAATAAACTTAGCATTTTCCAAAGTCCAAACTTTTAAATAAATAAACTGTAACTACTAGGTATGTAGAGGGTCGAAGATCAATTTTCGCTAAAGGAAACGTGATATGATTGATTGATTCAGGCGCGGATCCAGAAAGTATATTTGGGGGGGGGGAGGACTTTCTCTCACTCTTTTTCTCTAGTATATAATATATATCCCTAACATGACAAATAATTTATTATATAATACTAGCTGACCCGGCGAACTCTGTTCCGCCTTAACAGAGAACTCCGTTCCGCCCAAACATACGAAAACCCGCGAAATCACACGAAAACGTGCGAAATCACGCGAAAACGTGCAGAAACGTGCGTTCTCACACAGGAACGCTGTCGAACGGGATAAACAGTATCCTATGTCCGTCTCCTGGCTCTAAGCTTCCTGCTCATCAAATCGGTACAGCCGTTCTTGAGTTATAAATAGTGTAACTAACACGACTATATATAGATATAACGGCGAACGAAAGGCGGCTTTCATTATCGCCTTCTGTTATCAGTGCCGCGTTACAACAATGGGTTACAACAGGCAACAATGACCGCTAACATGCGAAATCACGCGAAAACATGCGAAAACGTGCAAAAACGTGCGTTCTCACACAGGAACGCTGTCGAACGGGATAAACAGTATCCTATGTCCGTCTCCTGGCTCTAAGCTTCCTGCTCACCAATTTTCAGCAAAATCGGTACAGCCGTTCTTGAGTTATAAATAGTGTAACTAACACGACTTTCTTTTATATATATAGATAATATAATATTCTAGCAAAATATTAAAGTGATTATTTAGTGAATTACTGTATGTTGTAAAAATATTAATGTAAAAATATTTATGTTTCAAATGCCTGTGACAAATTAAAATGTACATTGAGTGACAAATTTTTTTTCGGCGGGGTGGGGGAATTTCCCTTATCCCCCCCCCCCCGTGGATCCGCGCCTGATGCTATTTTCGGGCACGTCGTCTGCTGTGGCCATTAGTCCCGTTTATGCAGTGAATGTTTGATCACGGAAGGGGGCGGTGTTCGTGTCTCGCTGGATGGTGAGATCCAACGCTAATCTACACGTCGGCTTGCTGGGATTTCTCCCTCCACGAATATTCCCAGAGGAGCACAACCCCAGCCGGAACAAGCTCTATGCTCGCAAATGGTCTCCCGTCATGTGGTAGCGTAGTGAATGTGTGTGTGTGTGTGTGTGTGTGTGTGTGTGTGTGTGTGTGTGTGTAAGAGGAGAGGACAATGATGGGAATGGAAAGATAGTGCGCGCTCCGGGGTCCGAATATTATGATACTGCTCTGGTATTCGCCTGCCATTGGTCGGAGAAACCACTGAAAATTACCAATCAATGCACAGGCCGCTAGAATTCTTCTTCAGACAGGGTTGAATTCGACATAGCTGTTTAGGTAGTGACAAACATCTGCTACCGTTGAAACTTGAACCCTGGGACTTCCCGGTCAGAGTCGCTATATAGGCATGGGCAATGCGGGCTCTGAGCAAACCCAGCCGGTGAAACGCAATAAGAAATTTCATTAAGCTAAAGACGTGACGTTTGCCCCTGATTGGTAGGTAACTCTTCACGCACTTGTGTTTGGTGGGACATGTTCTGAGGCAATGAAAGAGACCGATGTACATAAATGCATGATGCGATACCTACTCATCAGGGGTAGTGACACCTACATAACTTCATTATAGGAAATTTCTCGCCCACATGTTCATTGTGTCGAAAGTGAATCACCTTGTACACCTCTGTATGCCCTTGACTTTTGTAATATTTGTGCTGAGACACCTGTCAGTGGGTGAGTATACTCGTGTTCTATGTTTATAATTTTAAGTAATGATGTACTGACTTTTCCCACAACTTTTAAGAGCACGATCCCCCATCAGAGGTGTATCTATGTATTCAGGCGCCCACGGCAAGCACAAAATTTGCGCCCCTGTCAGGATACTTCAAATTAGTTGTTATTTGTTTTAGCGAGTACTGTTTTAACGGATAACGGGTTGTTTATACATGTCAAAAAGATTCTGACTAGTTTCAAGAAGTTTTATAAAAAAGCTATTTCGAAAAAAATTGACTGTTTATTTTATTTCTTATTTTGTGTAAGGTTTAATTCTGAAATTGAATCGTTTATTTCAGAAACCCGTCAAACGCCAAAATCTAAAAAGCATTATAGCGGTGGAGTATTTATCCATAAGGATAGACACATCGTTTAGTGTATATTTACCTGAAAAATATTCATTTATTAACTGCTTTAATATTAAAAATATTTTAAAATCATAAAAACTGGAATACTTTTTCTCAGTTTTCTCGTAATGAGAAATTTGGCGTTTGACGGGTTTCTGAAACAAACGATTCAATTGAAAAATAAATCATTCAACTTTTTTCACAGTATGGCTGACACGTGCCATATCTTGGCCATACCTCGGAAAATACGATGTAGAAAGAAAAGAACTCATATAGGCAAGTTCTCCTTTTTGAATCGTACTATAGTAGATTGGAACAAACTACCTGCAAAGGACTAGAGGCTCTTCCTTCTAATGTAGTGAAATTTAAAAATATACTAAATTCCATCTAGAACATCATTAATAATACTGAGACTTTTATCGTTATTATTATTATTGTGTTGTTGTTTCTTGTTTTGTTTCTCACGAATCGGCCGTCTTGGACCACACATACATGCACATGCACGGGTTCAGTATCATTTATCACGTTGCAATCAGTATCGTTATCAGTATCAGTATCGTTTATCACGTCATACATGAAATCAATTAGGGAAAACAGCATTAGGCTGAATCCGAATTTATACCCAAGGGTTGTTAGTCCTGAGGGGGTGGAAGATGGAATGATGATGATGATAATGAAGAATGAATGGACGGCACACACAAACAGACATACACAAACACACCCATGCCCAAGGCGGGTCTCGAACTCGCGATCCTTACTTCCGAGATCGCCACGGCACCATTGCCTTAGCAATTTCGGCTATCCGGGCTGGCATTATTATTGTTATTGTTATATCATTATTATTATTATTATTATTATTATTATTATTATTATTATTAATATTATTGATGATATTATAGTTATTAACATTGTTATTGATTTTGATGTAATTTTTAATTATTATTAGTTACATTATTATTATTATTATTATTATTATTATTATTATTATTGTTATTATTATTCATTTGATCATGTCCCTTATACAGTGAAGTGAAGTGGAGAGGAGGGGAGGGAAGGGCAGTGCAGTGTAGTGTAGTGAAATGAAACGAAGTGTTAGATAAGTTATAAATCAATTTAGATATAACTAGAAATTAATTAGAACTAGGATATCAATCTATAATTCCAATTATGATTCTATTTGTAAATATTTGCAATCGTTTTGTAATTATAAATCTAGTTATAATCATGTTTGCCACCGAGCGTTAACTCAAAGCGAAATTTAATAAATATCTATCTATCTATATCTGCCATACTGTAGAGACGCCTCTGTCACACTCTGGTGTATAAGACTTATTTTGAAACAATACTTCAATATTAACTGCCTTTGTAGCATTGGAGAAGACACATCTGGCAAAAGTATCATATAGGTAAGTAATCGAATTCCCCATTTGAAGGATGAGGCACATTCTGGAACATTGTCTACATTTCTCATACTAAATTGAGTGGAAGTATTCTTTTTTTTAAGCATATTTTTACTCATATAAGAGGTTCTAGTGGCCTTCAGCTGTACAAATGCTGCTGAACAAAAAGACGAAAAATGATTTTTCAAAACGATGGATGAATACTGCTCAAAACTAAAAATAAAATACATTCGCAGAACATTCCATGTCGTGAGGTAGAGAAAAATTGTCATGAAGACTAATGTAGTTAAAATATTTAATACGTCGCAATACTATATATTGCAATGTATTGCACTATATATTATTATATTTGTATTTCAAGATACAAAACATATCCCAAATATTCTGAACGCTCCTATCATATCGAGGTGTCAAAACTTCCTCGGTTCACCGTAGGAGGGGTCAGGGAGGGAAGAAACGGTCCTACGCCTACGGCGCGACGCATATGTTGACAGCCTCTCCACGTGCGAAATACGAAGATAGGCTTAGGTCATCTCTCAGGTCAAATGGGAGATAGCTCGATGAAGGACACTAAGAAAAGGTTCTCTTCAATGGAATTATTATTTCATAATTCAATTTTTACGAATTATGTATGGTTTTCATTTACATACAAAGTATGCAAAACGTAAACACCGTAACACAAAACATTTACAATAATAAGAGTACACTTTAATACAGTTGTTGCTGTGAGCCATCTCCTTTTATTTTATTAATTAATTTATTTGTTTATTTATTTATTACTTTTTTTGTGAACGACGACATGTAATACTTCAATATTATGCAAGCAAAAGGAAACGTTTCATTATAACGCTAGAGAGTATTTATTTTAAATCAATTAATTAGGAAGAAATCATTGCTCTACACTAAACAGTTTTGATCATGTCCCTCCCGAGCTTCGGTCGGCTTGGACTGCTTAGAAGAATACTCTGTCCCTACGAGATACGAGAATCTCGTTGTCTCGTTGCCGCCCGTAGAGAAAGAGAATCTCCTTCGCCAGTGCACTCCCTTGGCCTTGGCTGGGTGCTACCCCCTCCACGACCCTTCTCCCTTCTTTGGCCAGCGAGAATGATTCACAGGTCGGACGAGATACGAGAGACTGAATGCAGTTTTGTCCGTCTCTAGTGATTACCTTTATTTACTATTGTTTACTATATTTTGGGAATATATTTTTATTTTAGTGATTAATTATTATCTTAATGCATGTTTCTATCCCTGTGTTATTATTCTATGCTTATTATTATTATTATTATTATTATTATTATTATTATTATTATTATTATTATTATTATTATTATTTGTTTAGAATATGCAATATTCTTTATCTTATTATTAGTCTGTATTCATTCTTATTATGTTTTGTTTCAAGATCCCATTAATATCCTGTGATATAAAACCCCATTAACTGGAGTTGAAGTAATAAACAATTTTATTACAATACATACTTACGATAAATCCTCATTTAATCCTTCTATTCCTTAAAAAAATCTGGAAATGGGGAAGGATGGAAAGCAGAGTTCAGGGAAAAAACTACAACAGTTTTGTGAATATTTGGGATATGTTTTGGATCTTTTTTTTTATTTACACAATGGAAATTTACAATCTATTTCATTTCGAAATAATAAGTAAATATGATAATTCAAAATAAAATACAATGATCAAAGAAACAATAATTTGCAGAAAAGTCCCCCATTGGTACTTTCCAGGATCAATATACAAGGACTATAACAGAAATACGAAGATCCCTTCCCTTCCCCGAGCGCGTGCTTGCTGCTGGAGCGCTGCGTGACCTTCTGTGGCGGTCGGTTACATTCAAAATATCCGTTAAGAATTGGTCACAAAAGAATCAAAATTTCTCAAAAAAATCCTTATCTGACATATGACAATATGTATATCATTGGATTCGTTTTTTACGCTTTTTATGATAGACTGAAAAAATATGTATAGTTCCATTTGAAAAAACAAAGTTACCTCAAATATCTCGTAAAATACAAGTGATAAAATAGAAATAAACACGCGTATTAGTTAGCCCTATTTTCTCATGCACTTCCGTTAAAACTGCATTTCAATATCTTCAACCGTTCAAAAGTTACAGGAGGTGCTTAAGTTACGTGACTCACCCTGTATATAGTGCTATACACACACACACACACACACACACACACACACACACACACACACATATATATATATATATATATATATATATATATATATATATATATATATATATATAGTAACCGCTTGTCGTCGGTCACATTTATGACCAACGGAAAATAGAAGCAATAATACCCGACATTAGGCCCTACACGTAGTTTCTATAGTGGCGAAGAGATGGCGTAAGTCAGAAAAGGATTTCTGAACGCACTCAGACCATAGCCAATCAGGAAATTTTTGTGGAAATACGGACGTGGCGTGAACTTGCGTCAAAAGAGCTCGCTCTCTTTCTGGTTCGAGACGCCGAGGTGAACGGTTGCCTACAAGTACACCACATAGTCGACGAGGGACACGCGGAAGATAACGGAACACAAAAGCTTTAATAAAAAGTAAATGACTGAACACTTTTCATGGATTTACGTACTGTGAATGTCGTGAGATTACATGGAATTAGTAAATGAATATTAAACAAGAATGCAATGAATGAAAGAACGACGGCGGTAATAGATCGAAATGAATCTGTAAAACCACGTTGCTGCATTCTTGTTGCTAGAAAGGAGGACTATTGTAACATAGGACATGTTTTTTCTTTGTTACAGCTTTCATATATTTCATATACTTTTTATTCTTATTTTTGGAATTTCACTTTGGAAATCCTATTATGGAATTTTGAGAATTATTAGAAGTACGGATTATCCAACAACTAGCTTGACTTTTGCTATTAGGAAGTCATAACTTGGAGTTTCGGACTCGCATTCTGATGCGACCAACGCCTCTGCGAAAGCTGTGGTGAATTTTCGCCGAACGACGAGGAGACGGTGTTCGGAAATACTCCAGTTTCGACGCGACGGGCAGCGCACGGACCTTGTAGAAGAACGACGACCTTGAGGCGCGAGTGTCGCGCGACGGTCAGCTACACAGCGCGGGACCAACTTGAGGAATTCGCCGGTCGTGAGTCACATAAAAACAGAAAGAACACTCATTAAATTTCAGTCTAAAAAAACTTCTGAGATAGGATTATAATTATACTTGCCAAAACGTTGTAATGTGAGCTTCCCTCAATAACAGACGTTGATCGGGCAAGTTTCTTAGAACATTGGTCTTGCTAGCCAGTGATTTTATTTCTTTTCGACAGTCGTAAGAGGAATCAGATTAGAGTAATCCTTATGTTTATGATAGAAGTTGTTTTGTACAGAATTATTTATTTAGAGTCATATGTAATTGATTCAAATCATTTAAGAGACGTTATGAAACAAAATTTTGTGTTGAAAGGCTATGTAGAAGCCGAAGGTCAAATGTGACTATTAAGTGTAACGTAACTAGTGATTTAAAAGGTAGTAGTGAATTTCGAGTATTGTGTGTATGTATTTTTTTTTTTTTTTTGCAGGATGAATATTTGTACTATGATTTGTGTGTCTCATGTGTGATATTTTTTGTGAATTGTAAATATGTATTTATTGCTTGTTTCTTGTAAACGGGTATCAGAGTTATTATCACTTTAGTGAAAACTGCAGTTTAGGTAGGGAATTAGCTGCCATAATTTTACGAAAAGTGAGAACATAGGAGGATATGTGAATTTCCTTTGTACAGTGATTTTCATTCAATAGAATACATATTATTTGTTATTTAAAACTGTAAAATTGTGTTGGCTTGTTAATTGATCAGTAGTTTAGCAAAGACGAACCCACTACCGATAGGGAAGTTTATCCGTAAATTGAGATATTCCCAGGGATGCGTGGCGGTGTAATCACACGTCACGAAATAAGTGAATGACAGATGTACTTGAGTAATCGCTGTTACATTGATTTAAATGTAATTAGATAGTGACGGTTACAATATATATATATATATATATATATATATATATATATATATATATATATATATATATATATATATATAGTGCAAATGCGGGTGCCCACGTTCGTCCCACACGCCCACGCAACATGCAAACGACGGCTGTAGACCTGGTGAACGAGCGCGGCGCCATTCAAAAGGGGCGCATCTCCAAGACCGTTGCGCGCAATGCCCGCGGCATGGCGCGAGCCAGGTGACGTATCAGCGGTCAGAATGGAGAGAGGGTGATGACATGCCGCTACCCTACGAGGAGGGCGGACACAAAGACGGCGGGTGACCGAACATTCTTCTGGTTCCGATCGCCGTTCGAGCAACAGTTTTTGGACGTCAGATAGTCACGAATTTATTAGAATTTATGCCGGAGAAGAATTTGTCGTCTATCGAGGACGGGAGCAAGTGATTCGAATCAAATAGTTAAAAATGATTCAATGGTCAGCAAAGAAGGGACGGTAATTTGCAAGGTGAAGACGCAGTTACTTTCGATTAGAGGCGCTGAATACACTATGACATCGAGTGCGACGCGTACGCCCGAAGTCAGCACATACGTAATTATTTAATCTTTTGCGACGTGCAAGGGACATTCGCACGCGGGCGTGAACGAGACGACGGGGCATGAAAGAAGCAGACGAGGACGTGAGATGCCGTGAGAGGAAGAGGGAAGAAGATGGGAGCGGCGAAGGAGCCCAAGAATTGCCAGATGACGTGAGGTGAAACGGCACGCGCCGCAGCCGAGAGCAGTTGGAGGCAGCAAGGCGCCTCGAACGCCGGCGCACAACCGCCGGCGTGTGCCGCTGTCACTCCAAGGTCGACATCGAAGCGCGCAGCGGGCGGGAGCGGCGAAGGTAACGGCGAACAGCGCAAAAGCGCTGAAATATAGGTCAACGCTCCGCGACCGGGGAGAACTTTAAAAGGGAACGTTGGTAGGGAGAGATACAATAGTCCACGGAGCTAGCAGAGAAAATAAAAATTTCTGCCATTTTAAGTAACTTGCCAATATAATTTTTAACTTGTGTTTTGTTTAGGTTATTCACAGTGACGATAAATTATTTGAGAGTATTATGTAAATGTTCTCAAGTTGATGTTAAATTTGTTTTCAGACTAAATGTCGCACCCGGCATCACTAGGCAGGTTAAACAGAAATTGGAATAAATTTCAGGTGTAAACTGATAGACGGGAATTCTCAGGTTAAATATGTGAAAGAAATGAATGAAGGTTTCATGCATTAAAAGAGAAAGGTACCATTGATTCTTGTTGTTCTTTTTTTATCTGTGTTCAGTGTAACCATTTAAAAGTGTTTCAGAATATTAAACTCAGTTTAATTGATTTATGTGTACTTGTTTGGATTTCCTCTCGACACCCAAAAAGATCCCACTGCCCTGAGGTGTCACAAAGCTTGCAAGAACATTATATCTGCGAATTCTCGACAGGCGCCTATGTTCGGGGATGTTCGTCTCTCTCTCTCTCTCTCTCTCTCTCTCTCTCTCTATATATATATATATATATATATATATATATATATATATATATATATAAACGGACGTAGCCCAGTTCCCTCATATGTCAACCGAGAGATGGCTACACCCTATGTGAAGCCATCATGACTTTTAAAGACCGCGAGCGGATGACGTCAGGAGATGACGCACAGCGACGATTGTTTTCAAACCTGAGACCAGTATGTTAGCCAATTACGCAAAGGCCGATAAGACCCTAAATTGCCATTGGTCGGCATGAATCAAGAGAGGTGGCTGAAACGGTCATCTCGAACGTTCGCGAAAGGAACACTTCTCTTTCAGACGTCGAGGAAGTAAGACAGATACTTCTCTTTAAAACGTCGTTGAAGTAGGAAGAATTCTTTTCACTAGATGAGTATTCGAGAAGAATTTTCTATTAGGAAAGTCTAGACAGACAGTGCTACAGAATTCGTAAGTGGCGAGGAATGTTTGCGTTTCGTGAAGATAACTAGTCTTCCCGAGAGCTGTGCAGTCAAATATTGTTTGTGCCTTACGACGAGTCGAACTGTAATTGTCGCACGAAGGCCGATCCTAACAGTGAATATTACATTCATTAGGCTCGAGCCGGAGCGGAGAGAAAACTCGTTGTCGAAAGATGCTCGTTTTGTCAATAATTGCGGAAACGTGTGCTGCACACTAAAAAAAACTGCCAGATCGCCAGTGCAAACCGCACGCCGCCAAGAAAAGCCGTCTGTGAATACATTCAAGAAAGGAGAAGCAGATCAACGTTATAATTTGTCACGGACAATCCGAACGTGAGTGGAACTCGACTCTGTACGCATCCGAGAAGGTGCTACGAGAATTGGGGCACCGTGAGGAGGAGAGCTGCGTCAGAGGAACGCCGCGAGCCGTACGAGCGCACCGCCGGCGCTGTCGCTTCAGTACGAGCTGGACGGATTGCTGCCTTTCGCCCCGGAGCGAACCTGCGAGGCCTTCGACCACGGCCACGACCCTGACTCCAATCCTGCGAGCACGCCGCCTGAAATAGTAGCGGAATCCCGAGTTGCACGCCGCCGAGATACGCCTGACGAGAGTGAGTACCCGTGAAATTAACAAGAACTGTTAGAAAGTTTATTTTTCAGTTAGAATCAAAGGAAATTTTCTTAAAATTTATCTTGAAATTGTCTTAAAATTTTATTTTGTGTGGGAAGGCATTCCTAGCCTCCCATAATCTATGTTCAATTTACGAAAGAACATGTAAGATAAAATTAAACAGGTTAAGATTGTAAGAAGTAAGAATGTGGCGATGGCCGATGTTACTATTAATTCCGCGCCAGCTGGTAGCGTAGGAGTTTATGGTATGAATATTTAATGAAGATTAAAATTGTTTGCGTCAGGACTTATATTCTGATCGCTTAATTAGTGTTAAAATCATTGTATGACTATTTGAGATCTTCCTGTAGGAAAGAAGAATTGCTTGTGGCATTTAAATAATAGTCCAAAGCAGATGTTTGCATATTAAATTTTGTAAATTTTGTATCATTTAATATTTGCCTAATGAATTGTTTTTCAAAGCACATCGTAGCGCCTATCATTGAATGTGTGTGTTTCCTAAGCCACGTTCCAAGTAGGGTTCCCTGGGAGAGAAAAACGTATACTAAGAGTGAACAACTGGTAGGGCCCGGCGACGGAGCTGCGGAGAGGACGTCGCACGTTGCTGGTGACACCCACGCTAGAATATTTCTCGTAGGGTACAACCGCCCTTTCCCTTCATAAGTTGATGAATGCCGGCGCGTCGCAGGAGACGACGTGTTCCGTTGCTCTCTCTCTCTCTCTCTCTCTCTCTCTCTATATATATATATATATATATATATATATATATATATATATATATATATATATATATATATATATATATATATATATATTGTGACGTCATGGGATTAGACAACACCATAACGCCACCATCAGCTACGAAAAGAAGCCCACGAACAGAGAGAAGTCGAGTACGCGGCGGAACGATGGCTTGTAAACGCGCCATCTACCCACAGCTTTTTGAACTCTGACGCCCGAACTAGTGAATAATGTTTTTCCGGTAGGTCACGAAAAGAGGAGAATATTCACCCCTCCAAAATTTCCCCAGGCGTAAGTACCATAAGTATCACGGCGCGCCTCGGAGGAGCCCTGTATGATTGCAGCAGCGACGGCGACTAGACGGAACTCCCTTTTGATTGCAGCAGCGACGGCGACTAGACTGAGCTCTCTCTGATTGCAGCAGCGACGACGATTGTAACTTGATAGCATAGGAGTTTATTTGAACTTGGTAGTTAAAAGTTAGCTTGAGAAGGGTATCTTCGAAAGTGAAGTAATTAAGAAATGGAGTGCGCAAACGTTCTTCGCATTCACAATATTTAAGAGAGCAAGTGAAGTGATTGTTTGACTCCGAAATAATTTCAAATTTGTAAAATTCGCACAGAAGGACATTAACTAAATCCAGCATCTCATATTGCACGCTGAGACCACACATGCCCAAAGTGTGGTAGGTAGACCGAGCATTTAAAGCATAACTTCAGCAACATTAATTATTCGAGACTAGAAGCGCGAACGAACTTGTACGAGGCGTGGTAGAAAAAGGACGACCCCAGGAAGAGCGAAGCGCAGGTGAGAAAGATTTGGACTGGAACGAGAATCGTACGAGTGCGGAGAACGGGAGAAGGGTGTGGAAATTGGAGGCTTGGCGGAGTTCGCAGTTCGAGGGAAGGAAACTCGTAACGTCGTGGGACAGCAAGCGAAGAAGAGTGGCAACGCGGGACGAGCGGCAGAAAATCCCCAAGGTTACCTACAGGCGAGTGATGCGGAGCTTTTGAGGAAAAGGAACTGGTAACTTTTACGCGGCGATCAGTTGGGGAAAGAGAATAGCCGTAAAATACACGACAATTCGTGCTTAGAGTGGGTGAAAAGTTCAGAATAGGTGGAAGAAGTATTCCGAACGATGTGAGTGGCAGTTTCAAATTCATTTACTGCACTTGTCATTAAATTCATTCAAAGAGGCCATACCTTGTACAATTTTACTTAAATAATTCATGATTTTCACATGTTGTACAGTTGATGTTATCTGGAAAAGTTATAGTTTATTGTATTGTGTAAAAAGTAATTGTTTTCTGTCATATGTAAAGGGGGCAGATTTAAGTAACGTGTATGTTACGTTTTATTGTTTTTTCTCTTTAAAGTTCAGTGTTATAGTGCGTGCGAAGCCCAAAGCTAGCACCTGTGAACGGGATTCCTTAAAACAAGTGTAAAATTCATTTTAAAAGCCGTGCACGGAACAACTAGAGGCTAAAACGAGTAAAATAATTTGGTAGATGAAAATTCAGAAAGAGGAATGAGCAAATTGTAAATTGTAGTTGGTGAAAATGTGTTCAGGCAGTCGAGGTGACGCCTATTTGTTTTGGCTTGTTTTGTGTTTTTTAAGTGACCAACTACTTAAAGTGCATTATCCTGTTATAAAATTGCGTCACTGTAATTTTTTCATTGAATATATGCTCATTTTATTCGTATTTTATCTGGTTCATTGTGTCAAGGGTTCAGACCTTTCACATACCCAAAAGATCCTGCTTCCTGAGTCTTGTCCCTGAGCCACAGCAAAGGTAATATAGAAGAGGCACAGCCGCAAATCAAGAAAAGTGTTGGGTGAAGAGATTCGCAATTTTTTTCCGGATTACTTGCTTTTCTTTCATTATCCTTTAAAACAACATTCCTTACAAAGTATCGGGATGATGTGGTTGTATTTTGTACGATATTCCACATTGCTTTAGTTTTGTTACTAGCATTAGTTTTAGTACTGGCCATTCTTTTACAGTTGTAATGTTCTCCGGATCAAATTCTCCTCCCTTGTCAGTGACGTGTCCAAGGCGGTTTGCCTTCGTACGAAATAAATTGCTCTTCTTCGGATTGAGTTTCAAATTCGCTTCTTTCAACCTCTTGTATACCTACTCCAGGTTATTGATATGGTCCTAGAAAGATTTTTAGACCACAAATACATCAAGGTATAAAAACATGTTTCCCAACATAGCCCTTCCAACGCGGTTTCCATCAATTTTTCGAATGAAGCGGGAAGATTACACAGCCCGAAAAGTACGACTTTAAACTGCAACCAACCTAATTCCATAGTGAAAGCGGTCTTTTCTCAATCTTTGGACATCCATCAATACTGCGATTTTTTCACAGTTGAACTTGACGTTTCTTCAGCTATTCGGCTACCTGAGACAGTGCTCCAATCGGGAGCTTACATGTCACTAGTGACGTGTAAGCTCCCGATTGGAGAACTGTCACAGCTAGCCGAACAGCTGACGAAACGTCAAGTTCAACTGTGAAAATACCACAGTATACATGCAAGTATCTACTTGTCAAGTGTGGAAAAGATTTTGACCTTAGAAACCGTTTTCAATATGTCTTCAATTATGGTCATTGGATTAGTATCTTTCTTCGTTCTTTGCTGAGTTGACCAAAGTCAATCCATCTTTATTCTTTCCAAATACGACAGCAGAAGCCCGCGGACTGGTTGATGATTCAATTACGCCACCCTTCATTTCTACTATTCTCATTTGCCCCTTGTTTCCCAGACAAAGGTAGTTTTTTAAACGCTTGACGAGTTGTAGTAGCGTTGCTGGAATTTGTGTCGAACATTGGCAGTTTTTTACATCATATTTGCATTGCAAAATGTATGAATGAATGCCTTATTTTACGTGGTGAGACTCAGGCCATGAAGCCTCCTCTTCCGTCTGAACACGCAAAATTCGTTACGCTGCTTTCACCTATTAGGGAAGAGAGAAGGTATTAATTGGGCGACTAAACAGGCAATTTGAATTTAGTTCAGAGGCTTCATTTAGGCTTGAGGATCTTTTACATGCAGTAAATCTACTTACATGGGACAGTCGGCTTTAGTTCCCCTCCGAAGGAAGGCGTACAAAGGATTTTTTCGCCCTTAAAAATCCACGGCTTCTATCTGGTTTGAATTCGCGAACTTGTGTATAACAGCCCGATACGCTAACCGTTACACCATCGCCGCCGCGTATCACCATGTAGTTCTCCAATTCAATGCCTTCTTCCTGCGATAAGTCTTGAAGGGCTTCGTTTATAAGATACTTCAGTCGTTAAGGAATTCCTGTGAGTGGCGATTGAGTTCACATTTTGAATAATCGGGAATACCGTAGAACAATAACGAATCTTTGTTCCTATTCTTAACAGAATAACGTTCATTACTCATTGCATTGATATTGTTCGACTATTCCTAATTCTTTGGCGACTAGAATTCCTCGTCCAAAGTTTTGCTGTGACGTCTGGGTTCCATGATGACAATATCTCCATCTGGAAGGTTCCTCTCACTCACACGGTTCTCGCAACATCTCGCTGCGCTCCATGCAATGTCGTTGGCCATCATGAAATGCACGACAATATTTCATCGTGAATACAAGACAACTCCTTCTAAGCATGACGCGTTGTAAATCCAATTGACACTCACATATATTCATAACGCCCGTTCTCATAACTGGTTCTATGTCTGCTACCAATAGACAATGTTTAAAGACAGCCGCCCCTAAGGCGAGGAGTGCATCCATCTTCCCCACAACATTTGCCTAGTCCACAGTGGCCGTTCAAAGTTTTTATGTAGATGCCATAAGGGGACGAGATGACTTCAAAATCTCTTCTTATAATAGACTTTGTTCCTTCAGTATCCAGAAGAAAGACGTATGGTTTTCCGTTTACATATGTGTCTACGTAAAAGCTGTTGAATCAGTGTCGAAGGGAAGTGACGTGTACCTCGTAAGGTGGGCGTCTTGCGACTCTCGTCGATAGACGCCCCCTTTCATCAAACTTATTTATTTTCTCTGCTTACTCTAGGTTTTTATGAAGAGAATTGTTCATCTAGTTGCTTCTGTGGACGATCACATCGGCTCTTGAACCTATTCTCCACAATTCCAACATCGAGGTTGTCTTTTGCAATTACATTTGCTTGCGTCCAACATCCTTTCAGACGTACCCTGAAGTTACTCTTGGCCATATTTATCTGTTTCGATATACACTGCAAGCACTCGTGCGTGACCTTTCGGTACTGTTTTTGCCGCCTGTAACTCCAGCGTTTTACTCAACGCGTCAACGAAGGTTTTCTGTCTTGCCAACTTTAATGCTTGTTGAGTTTCTGCGTCGTGGAGCCCAACAATGAAGCTTCGATTGGCTGAGCGTTCCAGGCAATTCTCTAGAGCATCAGGATGAACAAAGCACACCAAACGAGCAATATCAGCTACTAGTTTTTTAAGACTCCCTCAAGGATGCTGCAGAAGATTTCTAGGCTGGGTTAATACTCTTCTTCCAGATGTGGTTGTCCATAACGCGTTCCAAGCCTCTTATCTTTACTCTTAATTTGCCTGTTTTTCGTCCGATATTGTCAGTAGAATGGCAGCGGCATTGCCACACAATCACAATTAAGGTCGCAGCGCAATGTGACGGTGTCTAGACATTTCTTCCCGTAGCTGACTTGAATTGTTTGAAATAATTTTACCATGGAATTTTCACTCAATATATGAGGTTTCACTCGTGCCCTTCCAGGTGTTTCCTGGATGTTTTTAACTTTTCTGTTAGTAGATTTAAAACCTTCAGCTTGTCATCTACTAAGTTCAGTATTTTTTCTTCATTCTTTAAAATTTTCTCATACATTTCTTCTCACTGCCCTCCACGAATGGGCGAGCAGAGGATTACAAATTTAATTTTCTTTCCTTCCCGGGTGTGCATAGGATGCATGCCCAGCTCCTGAGAAAGTCACCATTCGCATATAAGAATATTATTCTCCTAAAAACAACAACAAAACAAAAAGCAAAACACACAAACAATGATTGAACTGAATAAAGTTTCCCCCGCCCAGCCTCGAGTGCAGGCGCTGGTCGGGAGGGTGGGCAGTCTGCAAGAGCCCTGCCAAGGGCGCGCCAGAGTGACGCGGCGACCATGAAGATAGACAGGTGCGCGGCCACTGCTCGCCAGCGGCGTGCGGCGACTGCTGGGCGGGCGCTGAGAACGCTTTCACGGCTTTGCCAAGGGCGCCTCGAGGTGACGCGTCGGCAAAGCAAGCAGACCCACGGGGGTGCAGGGACTGGGTGGGTGCGGGTAACGCCCCGATGTCTATGCCGAGGGCGCGTCAAGGTGACGCGACGGCAAGGCTAGCAGAACAAGTGCGTGGCGGTCACAAGGCGACTTCCAGTCTCTGGCTCGCCGACCAAGTGGTTACTAACTCAACTGTCCAACTCCACTTGCCAAGACGGACTCTCTTGCTCCACTGACCCAATCCTCAATCCTCGCTCCCTCCATTGTCCCTACTCCACACTGCGCCTCCCTGCTTCCCCGCCGTCCTTCCGGACCACGCACATCGGGGCGTCGTAGGCCGTGACGTTTCAATATACAGGAGGAGTCAGGTAACTTTTGCACCTCCAGCAGTTTGTGAACGGTTGAAGTTATTACAAGGCAATTTTCACGGAGGTGCACGAGAGGATGGGGTTAATTGATACGTGTATTCTTTTCTATTTTATCGCTTGTATTTTACAAGATATTGAGGTAACTTTGTTTTTTCAAATTGAATTCACATATTTTTTTGTTCATCATGACGAGCGTAAAAAGGCGAATCTAATGATATACATAATGACACACGTCAGATAAGCATTTTTGGAGTAATGTTGATCTTTTGTGTTCAGCTTTCCTTCCCCGAACGAACGTTAGCAGGGTGAACGCTGTTTGACATTGTATGGTACTGTTATTTATTCAATATATCCGTTAAACACGACTGGCAAAAAGGGCATGGGGGCATGGTCAGTGAGAAACACGTAGAAATGATTCACATTCATTTCACAAACGTTGGATATCCCCCATAATTTCTAAACGGTTCACGATTAGGAAATAGTTTTCGTAGAACAATATTAAATTATGTGACACGTATTATGCCGTTGATATATTGTTGGTAATATTTTTAGTTCTAGAGAAATTTAATCAGCTTTCATTTGAGACAATTTTCTTTCTGTTTTTTGGCCTTTCCCATGTATAAATCAAAAAAAGAATACGATGTGTCATTTGTTATTATTTTAAAATATATTTTATCAAATGGTTTGTTTCTGACACTTTATTTGATATTGTACGCCGCCGTCACGTTGAAAATTTCGTTTTGTAGCAGAGGCGCTCAAAGTTTGCTGTCTTTGCGGCGGGAAATATTCGAAGGGAACATCTTAAGTGAACTATATGTGTATCTTGTAATGACCCGTGGACTATCACAAAAAAGGGGTACCGACATACACGGAGTGCTCCGAAGTAGCAGATTGCAGTCCGCGCCCGCTAAATGTTTATTTAATGGGCGCCAAGCGTTTTACCAACCCGCTATCTGGCTCCGGCATTGACAATCCCAGTGGTAGACTGCTCTTGATCGAAAGAATGCAGTTTGTTCACTAACTACTTTAAATAATACACTATGTTTTTTTGTATTCCGTCTAAATGATGGGAACACGTTTATTAAAATTAAAAGAGCTGAGAATATAATTATGAACTTATTACTTTTATTTAAATTCTCTGCAGTCCAGGAATGTTACTAAGTTTATAAAGAAGGAAAATATACATGGTGATGACGATTCCGTTACCTCACTTCGGTGGGATTGCAAGAACGCGGGCCGCTACCGGGGCAGTTCCGGTTGTGATATTACGGAAAAGTTCTGCTGAAGGGAGATCTCTCACTTGGCTGGAACGTCCCGTGTTCCTATTTCATATGCTCAGGAAATTAATATCCGTTCGCAACCATTCTCGTGGCGATGAGTACTGGATGTTGATGAGCTGGGCGAGGCCAAGGACGCTTCCCCCCCCGCGTCCATGTGGCGATATGTCGGGCTGCGCACCCCTTTGGATGCCATTCGGATGTCGGTTGGACTAGTCCGTCAAACGGAATTAATTCCAATTTCCAGGTACTGGCCAGTCACTCGTCAGCGAATTGTTGATTCCGCCATTCAGTGACTACGTCAATCGACTTGTCTCAGGTTCAGATGACCAATCGCGTCTGCATCTGATATGCCAAGTAAGATCTGACGACAGTCAGTTCTGATACAAAGTATGTCTGCTCTTCTGAAAGTTCCAACACGAAATAAGTCTGTTCCTCTCAAAGTTTCGACATCAAGTAGTTTTCTTCTCTACGTTCTGCCATGAGGAGAGTTTTCTCCTCCCAGCCTGTTGCCCCCTCGTTATCGTATCCCCACCCATTTAGAAACCCCTTTTCCCGTCACATGCGTGATAGTTTAAATGTTATTGGTTATGACTTCAAAATTCTCGAACCTCTCACTGGGCTTTTCAGTGTATTGAATCAAGGATCAATCCTGGGAGACACAATGCGCCAATGCATATTCGTGGGGTACCGCAAAAAGATTCTCTTACACTTCCATTGTTACACCATAACGCACTTAAAGCTTTTCACTATAATGAGACATAAACTCGTCAAATGTGAATGCATGTCCAGCTCACAAATTCGTGCGCTCGTTTCTTCATTATTTTCATTACTTCCTGGGTACTGGGCCACCCAATTCGAATGGACGACTCGTGGTTTTCCATTCGGCAATTTTTTAATTCGGTAGACAATATCATTTATCCTCTTCACTACCTCGTACGGTCCTTCCCACTGTCGTTTTCATTTTGGACCCAAACCGCGGCGTCGTTGGTGGTTAAAAGGCCTAACATGATATCCAGGTTGATAACCTCCTCCTTCAGCTTTGATGTCATACCGGTCTTTCATCCTATCGCTTGCGATTTGGATTCTTTCACGCACCTGGTTATGAATTACGTCCATTTTCTGTCTTATGTCATTTACAAAGTCTTCGCCGGCTATTTCATTAGTTTTACAACCAAATTGTAGATCACATGGTAGACGTAGTTCCCGGCCGAAGAGGATATTAGCGAGTGTTTGCCCAGTTGTCTCATGATCAGAGGAGCGATAGGCTAGAAGAAAAAGAGGTATGTATTGTCCCAGTCGCGTTGGTGATGTGACACGACCTTCGCTAAATATTTTCCCAATGTTCTGTTCATGCGTTCCACCATTCCGCCTGACTGCGGGTGTAGGGCTGCTGTTCTCGTTTTTCTTATTCGAAGAAGTTCACACACTCCTTGAAACGCTGATGATTCGAAGTTCCGTCCTTGATCTGAATGTAATTCCAGTGGCACACCATATCGGCTCACCCATTCCTTAACCAGTACTTCGGTGATAGCAGTGGCCCCTTGGTTAGGTAGGGGATATGCTTCAACCCACTTGTTAAAATAATCCATGGCCACGAGTATGTATTTACTTCCATCATTTGACACTGGAAATTGGCCAGTCAAATCAATGGCAATTCGTTCGAAAGGACTTGCTCTTGGTTGTCAAGACAGGCACCCCTAATCTTGGTAACAATATCTGCATCCTCTTCTGAGAGCAAGCTTCACTTTCCAGAACTTGTTTAAGATAACCTTCCACGTCAGTAATCGAATCCCACTGCGCCCAATATGATTTTACTGCTGAAGAACAGGGAGCTATTTCTTGCCAACTTAGTCTCTGTCCTGCTATTTTCCATTTCCAAACATGTTTCAATTCTGCGTCCTCTTTCTGATCTTTCTGAAGTTCTCTGGGTTGCCATTGGTCATTACTGTCAGTGCTCCTTAAGGTAGGAGACATCTTCTTCTCCGCATGACAACAATGTTTGCAAATTTTAGGGCACGGTCTTCTGGAGAGAGCATCGGCATTCCGGCGACTACTTCCGCTTCGATGTTCTATTCTAAATGTGAATTCTTGCAATCTTTCATCCATCTGGCGACTTGACCTTCCGAATTCTTGAAGTTCAGCAGCCATTTCAAAGCAGCATGATCCGTTCACAAAAGAAATTCTTTACCGTAGAGATCTTTGTAGAAGTGTTCAACGGATTCCACCACAGCAAGTAATTCTCTCCGCGTTACACAATAGTTGCATTCTGGCTTTGATAGCACTTTATTATTATAACCGATTACTCTCTCTCTCTCTCTCTCTCTCTCTCTCTCTCTCTCTCTCTCGTCCATCTTGTATCTACGATAATACCCCCCCATGCCAACGTTACTTGCGTCAGTATCAAGTACATCATTCTCTTGAGGTAGTGGATAGCTCAATATAGGGGCAATCAGCATGGCGCTTTTAAGCTTTTCGAAAGCGCGCTGGCAATCTCGCTCCCATTGAAAAAAACGCTTTTCTTCGATCAGCTGAGTCAGCGGTTTCGTGATGTTGGCAAATCACAAAACATAGCGGCTACATAGACCCAGGAAACTTCTCAATTCATGTTTATCCTTTGGGAATAGCCATTCCTTTACCGCTTTAATCTTCTCCGGATCAGGTTCTACTCCCGTGCCAGATACTACATGTCCAAGGTAATTCACCTGCATGCGAAATAAATGGCATTTCTTTGGGCTGAGTTTCAACTTCGCTCCTTCCAAACTCTTCAACACATGCTCCAGGTTTTTGATGTAGTCCTCGAAAGATTTTCCGACAACAATTATGTCGTCGAGGTAGACAAGACATGTCTCCCACGACAGACCTCTAAGCAAGGTTTCCATCAATCTTTCGAATGTAGCTGGAGCATTACATAGTCCGAAAAGCATTACTGTAAACTGCCACAAACCTGATCCGATAGTAAATGCAGTCTTCTCTCCATCTCTGGGATCTCATTCTACTTGCCAGTATCCTCTTTTCAGGTCCAGTGTCGAGAAGAGCTTGGCCTTAGAAAGCGTGTCCAACATGTCGCCAATACGGGACAATGGATAGCTATCCTACTTCGTTACATTGTTGAGCTGTCGGAAATCGACACAGAACCGAGTCGACCCGTCTTTCTTCTTTACCAATACGACAGGAGAAGCCCTCGGACTGCTGGATGGTTCGATTACGCCAACCTTCTTCATGTCTTTAATAATCTCATCTGCTTATTCTTCTCTAGACAGAGGTAATCTTCGAGCAGCTTAGCGAATCGGTGTGGCGTTTCCGGTGTCTATTCTGTGACGAACAATATCAGTCTTTCCTTTCACACCATCACTGCATTCAAAGACATGCTGGTATCGCCGTATTAGGTCTTCAGCCTTATGACATTCTTTTCGAGATAAGCCTTTACAGGCATCTGTAACCAGATTCTGCAGTCTTTCAGGAATTCCTTTAGATGGTGGTTCAGTACGGTTCACATTTTGCAAAATCGAGGATACCGTAGAATACCAATTACTGTTCCTTTTCTCAACTTAACAGCATAGTGGTTAATGTTCATTATCCTCACATGTATTGTTCTATTCTCTCTGACAAGTTCTTTGGCTACTAGAATTCCTCGACCAATGTCTTCGTCGTGACTTCTGGGTTCCAGGATAGCAATCTCTCCTGCTGTAACGTTGCCCTCATGGCTCGTTTCTATAAACATATCGCTACGCTCCGTCAAGATTACGTAATAACATTCACGGCAATGTTGTTATGCGAATGTAGAACCACCTCCACTTCCTTGAGTCTCAGCACACCGTGTCGTAAATCCAGCTGATATCCATACGTCGTCATGATATCCATTCCTAAAATTGCTTCTTCTTCTTCTATGTCAGCGACCAGGAGACGATGATTGAAAGCAACAGTTCCAATGGCAAGGAGGGCATCCATCTCTCCAACAAAATTCGCCAAGTCACCAGTGGCTGTTCGGAGCTTCCATTTGGAGGGCGTAAGATGAGATAACTTGGCAAAATCGGTTCGTATAATGCTCTTGGTTGCACCAGTATCCAGAAGTAAGACACATGGCGTCTACGTAATTTACGAGTGCACCTACGTAAACACTGTCAGAAAGGTGTCGAATAGACGTGTATTTCATAAGATGGGGCTCTTATTTGACAGGTCGATGTGCCCCCATCCATCAACCTGCTTTTGTTTCCCTGCTGACTCCTGCGTTACAAACAGACTGCTGCTCTTCTTGTTGCTTCAGTGGCCTGTCACATCGACTTTTCATGCGGCCTAATTCTCCACAATTCCAACATCGAGGTTGTCGCCTTTTGTCACTAGAAATGCGTACATCTACCAACCTCTCCACTATTGCCTCCAAATACTTTTCGTTATATGTATCGATGCCGGTCTGCAACTCTCGCACTCGTCTGTCACGTTTCGATACTCTTTTCGCAACCTGGAAGTCTAGTTCTTGACTTAATGCGTCTGGTAGGGTTTTCGGTCTTGCCAGTCTTAATGCTTGTTAGGTTTCTGCATCATGGAGCGCTTCAATAAAGCATCGGACCGCTGTGCGTTGCAAGGAAATTTCTGAGGCATCAGGGTCCGAAAGGCGCACCAAACGAGATATATCAGCTTCCAGTTCTTGAACACTCTCTCCAGGTTTCTGAACACGATTCCTTAGCTGGGTAAAATACATGTCTTCCAGGTTTGCCTGCCCGTACCGTGTTTCGAGTCTCTTGACAATTTGCTCGAAGTTTGACAGTTCATCAGTCGGTATTGTCTCTAGAATATCAACGGCGTTACCACGCAAACCAAAATCAGGGCCGTAGCACAATCTGTCGCGGACCAGCCATTTAGCGTTGCAGCAGCCTTGAATCGTTTCAAATAATTCGACCATGAAGTGCCATCAAATGTAGGTGGTTTTACTCATGCTTTTTCAAGTGGTTCCCGTACGGTGGTCATTCGTGCCATTTCCAATGGTTCCTCTAGGATGTTTGTATTTGATTTTTCTGTTGGGGGAGTAAAAAACTTCAGCTTTTCTTCTAACAGATTTAATAATTGTTCCTCATTCTTCCAAAAATTACTTCCAAAAATCTTTTAAGGTGGGGTTTTCCTTCCTGACCACGTCACGTATTCAGACGACCAACTACCTAACACCGCCGACGACACAACCAAGAAGAACTGTCGGTCAACCAACCGCTATATTTAAGCGACGGGCCTTCCGCGGAGGGGAGGTAGCGCGTCATACCCCTACAAGATTGACCCCTTGCGTTTACCCTGTCCGGCAAATATCGCATGGAGTTGTGGTCAGCGGATACTAGATTGCGTCTTCCTTGCTGAGCGCAGCGGCATGCTTCCCTCCCAATATGCGTTGCGCGGACGTCGAAGCTGCGTTGGTGGGTGGGGCTTTTGATGAATGGACCAAACGTCACAGTATACACATATACGCATAGAAGCATCGAAGTGCGCATTACCCAACACGAGGTGGCAGGTTGGGTGAATTATAGTTCACACGAGATATCTGTGCACTTGACGGCCGTTGACGCACAAGCGGGAGTCACGAGAAGGGAGACTGGGCATGCGTAGAAGAGCCATCTACGTATACTATCGTTGTTCAGAAAATATCGTGTAGTTCAATGCGAGCTAGGGGTTGTAATAGTCCAGAAATGTTTTTTTGCCTCGTTTGTAATTTATTTCATTGTTTTTCTTGTGTTTTCTTGCACGATATGTGATTGTAATTTTTTTCGCAGCTGCCTGACGAAATATTGGGAGGTTGATGCTTCTGAAATGGCATTCAATGTGACGTCTCCCTCCTTTGTGACGTAGGGAGATTGCACAGATTCCATGGGCAAACTTTACGTTACGATGATGAATAGCAGAAAATGTGATAAGCAGGAATGAGAAGGCTGTGGGAAGTTTCAAAGGCCACTGTGTCAGTCGTTTCTATTTGCATGATATCATGTAACCTTATCTCACTACATAGTTGACGCTTCTCTACGAATTTACCAGTTGGCAACGAATCTCCGAGCTTGAGTCTTCGTGATTTACAGAAAACAATCTTGAGTCTGTGTAACTGATAATTTCTAGCGCATTTTTATTCCAAATTATTTCTAGCGAATATACAAGATATCTCACACCCTATCACCTTAATTTCGCAAGCGTTCGGTGGCTAATGCCATCATTAGCGGAATGATTCTGAAATTATTTTTTCGTCTTTCAAATAGCATTATCCACACCATCTGGCTAATGTACGAATCATTCGGGTACTCCTAAGATAAGCCGCATTTCGGACTTGAGTCATAACATAATTATGTTAGAAATTAGTTTTGCGTAGATTTATATTTGTTCCATCCTATTAAATACTGACTAAATAGAATTGGTAGGTGTAGCATAGAGAATACTCTCTCTCACTCTCTCTCACTATCTCTCTCACTTACTCGCTCTCTCTCTTACTCTCTCTCACTCTCTAACTCCCTCTCACACCCCCTCTCACTGTAACTCAGAACCTCTCTCACACCCTCTCTCTCACTCTCTCTCTCTCTCTTTCTCTGTCTTTGTCGCTCTCTTGTGGGTCGCGCGGAAATTCAACACTGCGAGTTTGGCGATAACGCACTGATGAGTGAGAAGAATCAGACGAAAGGCAGCTTACGTATTTCTATAAAAGTGGTTGTCCAAACAATCAACAGTCCGTGTCTTGTAGAAGAGTTTCGGTCTCCAGTCCCAGTTTTACCGTGGCTAGTGAACAGCTAACAGCAGCTAGTGTGTTTTACACAGTAGCTGCTGTTCTTGCCAAATTTTGTTTGCGATTGTGTTTTTTATAATTATATCTTCATCATCGGCCAGTGTGTCGGGTAGGCCCCTTGAGAGGACAAGCGCGTGAAATCGTTTATCGAGTGGTACAGTACTTTCACCACCTCAAAATTACATTAAATTTGCGCGATGGAAATGTAGTGCAGATGGCTAGTGATGCGACAGGTATTTCGGAATCCACAGTCATAACCGTAATTAGGAAAAGGCGTGAAAGTGTAGCAAAGGGTCAGCTCACATTTTCAACTCCCAAAGGAAAGAAAATGAAGATAACAAAACTGATCGAGGTGGTTTCATTCACAGATTCTGCTATAAGGCAGAAAATTCATTATTTTTACACTGTAAAAAAGAATGTCCTTCTATTGGAAAGCTATTAACAGCACTGAAAGAAGACGGAGTTGTCGACTGTGGCAGAGAATTTCTCAGAATGCGATTACGGAAGCTTGGTTTCAAGTGGAAAAGATGCCAGTCCAATAGAAAATTTCTTATCGAACGCCCCGATATTGTGACATGTCTATGCCTTACTTACAAGAAATCCGTAAGTACAAGGAAGAAGGGTTTTATATCGACTAAACATACATTCAGGCATCAGATAGTGTAACATCGTGTTGGCAGTCTGAGGAAGAAATTGGAGTTACGACAAGAATAGGAAAAGGACAAAGATTAATTATTGTTCATGGGGAAGGATAGGACGGGTTTGTCAATGATGCCTTGTTGATATTCTCTTCGGAACAAAAAACAGGAGATTATCACTCGTCAATGACTGCAGAAAGTTTCACCAAGTGGCTGAAAGAGTTCCTGATAAGGTTGCCCCGTGCCTCGGTTGTAGTAATGGACAACGCAAAGTACCATTGTATCGAAATTGACAGAAAACCAAACTCTACTTTTTGAAAAAATATATAGTAGAATGGCTAAATAATCACGGAGTTCCTTTTGATCCATCACTCACAAAAGCCCAGTTATTACAAATCATTCAAAGTATGCCCACTAAAAAACGATACGTCGTTGATCAAACGATCATTGAACATGGCCACATTCCTCTCCGTCTTCCACTGTACCATCCAGATCTAAATCCAATAAAACTTGTTTGGGGATTTATAAAAGGGCGCGTGGCGGCAGAAACAATTGGTGTATCCTTAAAAGAAAAGGAAACATTTAGCAGAGAAGCGTTTGCATAATACAGTGCTGAACAATGGAATAAATGCTGCGAGCATGTGCTAGGAATAGAGGCGACATAGTATAATAATTCAGACAATGTGATGGACCAACACATGAATGAATTCGTCATTTCTTTGGACACCCCTGGCAGTGCGAGTTATTCTTTTGAGGGCGAGGGCAGTGATGACGAGTGACGGTCAGTGCGATCGCCGCGTCTCGCAGTCGCTTCTCCTTATCGCCTACGCGCTTCCTTATCGCCGAGAGGGGAAATCTCAGCTGCCACAGGCTGGGGGCAGCCTCCGAGACTTCACCAAAGGTACGTCCGCCATGATGTTTTTTTGCGAGCGGTTCAGCTATAGTTTATCTTCCACGTCATGATTTATATTACAGGATATATCACAGCCTAAGTACTTGAAGTTGCTAACTTGTTATAGATTGTAGTTTCCTATTGTTATTTTAGATCTTACTGGATATTTGCCTCGAAATGCCATGACTTTTGATTTTTGAGTGGAAATTTTAAGTCCATATTCTTCAAGTGTTTTCTTTAAGATAAAAATAGACATTTGGAGATTGTTTTCAATCTCTTGTATCACCACTTTGTCATCAGCGTATAAAATTGAATTGATGTAAAAGTAACCTTTTAATTGTACACCTCTATCGACTTTATTTTTCCATATTCTTTATATGTCGTCCAGACATGTGTTAAAGTGTTGGTGATATTGAACAGCCTTGCCTTACTCCTTCATTTGTAGGGACAAGTATATTAGGTTTACAGTTTCCTAAGATGATCGAAGTTTCTCTGTAAACACTTAGCTTCGATAAGGTGTCTTAGGTAACCTCTCCGTTCTAATATTTCCCATAGAAGAATGCGTCGAACATTGTCAATAGCCTTTTCAAGATCTACAAAAGCAAAATGCGTTTCTTAGTTATGTTCTCTTCGCTCTTCTATCAATCGCTTTAAGTTAAATATTGCATCTGTAGATGAACGGAATTTTTCTGAATCCCGTTTGCTCTTCTGAGAGAAATGCTTCAGCTATTGATTCAGAATTCTAGCGTATACTTTGTAGGTAGTATCTAGCAGACTTATTCCTCGATAATTCTGGGTGTTAGTTCAATCACCTTTCTTCTACAGGGACACCACTTTCGCCTGTAATCATTCTTGAGGAATCTCGAGCTGCCTCCAGCACACATTAAACAGCTTTAAGAGGTGTTTCTGCGATGCTTCTATGCTTTTGACATTTACATCCTCTTTTACAGATCTATTTAGGGACTTCATAACTTTGTACGCTAAAGACTGTCTTCCATGTATATCATGTTCAATATTTGCAATAAATATTTCCCAAGATGCATTGTGGGCTTTCTTTATTGCATTTTTTGCTTGATTTCTTGAGATGTGGTACTTTTGTTTATTAACGTGTGTTGGGTTGTTTAGAGACCGGGAGAGGTAGCTCATCAACTGTCACTGCAGCGCCTCTCACCGGGGGATCCTAGGTTCGAGTCCTGACGGCGGTAGGATTTTCGAAACTAGCTTTTCAGCTAGGTCGAATTTAGTCGCTGTCTGGAGGAGAATTCTAGCGGCCGGCTGCTTTAATCGGTAGTTTTCCGAGGTTTCTCCGATCAACTCCAGGCGAATGCCGGAGCAGTGCTTTAACAAACGGACCGCGCGTGATCTTTCCTTCCTCTTCCTTGTCCTATCCTCTCCTTACACACACACACACACACTAACAATCACTACGCTACCTCGGGAGCTTAGAGCTGGTCCCGGCTGGGGCGGTGCCCCGCTAGTGGGAGAATCCTGGTTAGGGGGAAACCCCGCTAGCCGACAGTAGGTCGGCGCCGGATCTCCCCAACCAGCGGGGGAAGATCACCCCCAACTCCCGAGGATAAAACACGCACTACACTAACGGGACTAATGACCTAAGCTCTTGACGCACCCGGAATCACCAACCAACTTGGGTTGCTTAGATATTTATTATAACATTTTTTCTTTATTCTAATTCTTTTATTTCTGTCGATCAGATTTTTAACCTTCTTTTACTTTTCAATTTCTTTTTCATCCCTAGGGCTTCCTTAGCAAACTTCATCAGAGAAATTTTCAAATTACACACTTAAACTATCAATACAGTTATTGGGGAGCACAGAGGGGCCGTGCTTCCTCTGAAAATTTTGAAATGGGCCCAAAGCCAAAATAATATTAAACGTTTTAGATCTGTAAATATCTTTAACTCATTTTTCCTTTTTTAACCTGCCAATTTGGAGAATTGTTATACATTTGGGGAAGGCTTCTAAACCATCTGGAGTTCTGTAGGCCTAACGTAAAATTAATTTTATTCAATAATCGAATCATCAAAGCATAATTTCATTCTTCGTGGTAGGTTTTATTTATTTATTGGTAATGAATGTGTGAATATATATATATATATATATATATATATATATTTGTCATTTTTAATTTCATAATGATGTATTATATAATTAAAAATGTTGAAGGGAAAAGAGGGGGCCAAAAATTGTAGTTGCCCCTCCTCGGTTGTGCACGGTTGCGGTACGTAGTATAGAATTCTTTTATGGCTTTCAGGCCTAACCAATATTAACAAAGAAAGCCCTAAAATAAAAAGAATTTAGCAGAAAGTGGCGCAATGCACGCGCACTTCCAAAATTTTAGATTTTATTGAAAACGCCGGCTTAATCAGTCATGCGCAGAATACGTAACTCGCAACTCACGGCCCCCCTAACAGTGTTTCCTGACAAATCAATCTCATATAATTAGAAAACACTGCGTCCTAAGGCTTTAAAGTTTGGTTTTCGGGACAGGAGACTTCCAAATTTGTTTCTTGGGGCATAATCTACAAAATAAAATTATTTCTGAACTTCTTTTGCGTTTTGGGAGTTCGGCTCGTCTGGAAATAGTCGCGGTTGATTAGAGACACGCGGTATTTCTAATTTTAAGTGAAATTAAACTAACTGGTGTTGTATGCAATTTAGCTGTTTGTTTGTAATAATCGTCATTTTTTACGAGAGTTCTTGCACGGGTACGTTAGTCTTCAAAATATTCTCGATTAACTCACATTTCTTTTCTGAACTTCGCGTATTCGAAATTCTTTATGATGGGTCATTAAGTTCCCTTTAAGATAAAGTGCACATAACTGGTATTAAGTGAAGCAATTTTTATGATCGAGCTCGCATCCTGTTATTTTTGCGGGTGGGGCTCAGGTGCATTCGGTTCTGAAAGACCATTACTAAATATACCTGTTTTATGACCGAAGGTGATGTACTGGTCCTTTCTGGTTAACTAATTACTTGAGGTCGATACCCTAATTATCCGTGAACGACGGACAACTCCCATTCTGCTCCCGACTGGTTGATAACGAGGGTGCCGCCCGAGTAGCGCGTGTGGGTTGCTTGCGACCGCGTTCACCCACCAGTACGTATTGTGGGAATTTCTTTAAAATTGGGACGCTTCACGACAATAAATAAACTTAATTAACCACAATAAAAATCTTAATATTATGGAACTGAATCTCACACACGAATGATTTTGTTTGTATAAAACAGTTGCAAGGAATTTGAAATAGGTATATTAGGAGACCCAATTGCAAGTATTTACACTCCACGTATAAAAAACTCGTTATTCATGGAATACTGTTGAAAACACTTTCACATATAATCTGCTAATCTTGATATAGACTAAACGTGCATTACCGTCAAAAAATTCTTTCGCAAATATGTAGCGAGATCAACGCCCTTCGGATGCAATCAAAGTGCGTATACTACGAGAAACGACGAGTAGAGGATGCATCGTTGCAGTATACGTGTCTTATCGCGTATACATATATATCCACATATTTATTTTATTTATATACTCAAGCGTGAACAGTCTATAGGCTTTTGGCATCTTTAAATGTATTTATTTTGGGGGTTGATATTATATTTGAATGTATTTGGAATTCGTGTAGGTTAACTGGAAGTGTGTTGCCTCACAAGTCGGACTCAGCATTTCCGAACGCATGTGATACTGTCAACGGAAGTGAAGAAGCCATCGCCCATTTGTAACAATAGTCTGTCCACGGTAAGTGAAGATTGATTTATTTGGAGAGTTTGGGGCTGTAATGTGTGTGATGTGTTATCGAAATTGATAGTGCGAAATCGGAAGTAAGTATAAGAGTGAGATAGTGTGAAAAGTAGAACATTACAGGAAGAGATCGATGTGAAGACATGGCGGTGTTACTTAGTGCTTGAAGGAAATAACTCGGCTTGAAGATTTCGTGGCTGGCGCATGGAATAAAGCCACGAAAAGGTATTCGGTTATTCTAATATTAATGGCTTTGTATGTAATTTTGAGTGAGTAGTAAGGAGAAGTGTTGGCACTTCAGTTTTCGAAAGAGTTGATCTGTGTACACGGTAACCTATGTTGCACTTGTGAGATACCTTGAAGTAAGTGTTTTCGTGTTAATTTATGGACAGAAATTCTATGTGTTTGACAATAGGAAGAAGTGTGTGTAGAAATAATTGTTTATTTGAATTTAATCCCTTTAAAACATTTAAAGTTGGTTATGTGGAATACCCTATTCGCGAACCTATGTTTTTGCCATTTCGTAAAAATCTTCTATTATAATTATTATAATCATTTGCTACAGTGAGTGCCATGTATATCTGCAAGTGCAGTCAAATTTTGCAACAATTTATTTTCAAACATGTAGTGGTACAAGTTGACACCACCATCTCTGTGAGTGTGATTGAATTTGGTGCCTTTTGACTATGAATAAGAACTATATTTAAGGCGTTTCTGTGAAATAACTTATCAGTGAACGTGGTGACAATTCAGTGAATAGATTATGATAAATTATTTCATACAATTATTATAACCTAGTTTTTCTTGTTTGAATTGTTAGTGGTATCATTAACCCTGCAAATTGTTTGGCAGTTTGTGAAAAATTTAATTAATATAATAATGTTAATTCCTTATATATGAACAAATCATTATTGTGATTTAAAAGATTTTAAAGTAGAAATTTCAAAAAATTTTATATCATGAAAAAGTCTTCTAATTAGACAGTGTGTAGGCGACAATTAAGATGCACACTAATAAGCTATTTTCTTATTTTTCTATTGTCGATATAAAAAGACAACAATTCAAGTGTGAACTTCGTTTTTTTAGTGAACTTAAGGTTTAACAACCAACATTACGTGAATCTTTTATTTTATTGAAGATCAGAGAAAAATTGCCATCTTGTAGCTTTATTATTCGTTTGTTTTCTGTATATTTTATTATAAACCAAATCAAACTAATCGTTTTGAGTCTTTCCTTCCAAGGTTTGTATTTCTTGATTTTTCCAATCTTTGAGCTTGTATTTTTCATTTTTATCCAGAAAAAATGAATTGTTCATACGTGATACAATCTACATTCAAACATAGATAAATCTTTATTCTCGATTCTAATATTCTGGCCACGGATATTTCATTTGTTACATGAGCAGGATTAAATCATTGCTAGCTTTGGAGTGTATTGGTAGAAATATAATATTAGATTGTTAGTGAAGAAGATTGAATCTATTTTGTTTATTTGATAAGTGTACGGCCAATACTATATAGTTTCAGGCAATTAAGTTTCTTGGTAATTTTATTTCCCTTTAAACGCTTTGTGAGAAGCATTTATATCATGTTCACATGCTAGTAATTGGATAGATTTGCAGATATTAGTATATACCCTTTATTTTAACTAGGTGGACACAGTCTGAAAAATCTAGGTAGTGGTAGTTTTGGGTGAATCAGGCAAATTTTTCTAACTTAAACTTAAGATTTCAAGTAACGTTTGGCACAATTATTTGTATTGTAGCAAATATCGTTTATTTTGTGTTGCTCATAGTGAAATCAAGCTTATGAATAGATAACGAAGAACTAAGCATTTCATATCGATGTGACCGTCATGTGTTATGCGTTAGTGCAGGTACGTCTGGGATAGAACAGACACAAGGAATCAGTTACGTTTCAATTTTGACTTGCATATTGCTTTTCTTTAAATTCTGTTCTGTATTCGTTCTTTTTAAGGGAAAAACACCAAAAAATGTCCTCTCAGAACCAGAAAAATCTGTTTCAGGAAAAGAGTGGCCACCCTGTTGAACCCTTTTATGAAATCAACCCATTTTCTCTTTTGAAGTATATGTACTTAAGTTTGTAACATAATTAAATTGGTTTTGGAAAATTCCCATTAGTTGTGGGATTTGCTTAAAATGTATTATAACCAAATTTGTGTTAAACAGATGAATTTTGATTTTTGTAAAAAATTTGAAGTTTATTGTGCAATTACGGTGTTAATGTGCCACCCTATATGAAGTTCAAGAAATTTTCTTGCATCCCCGAATTTTTAACAATGTCTTACTGAGAAGCAGTCTATTCTATGTCTACAGGGTTCACACTAATATAGTGTTGCCTTTCAGTTGATATTTTTATTGGCAAATAGTTTTGAAAATTGCAAAGAATATAAGTTCTTATATTCTGTTGTGATAAATCTTAGTCATTCTAGAGTCCAGGACATGCATGTGAATTATACAATGAACATGGGTAATGTTTTTTGCTCTTTCAGTCGACCGTTTATTTTAACAAATTTTGTAGTGATTTCTGTAGGTGGTTAATGTCAGATATACAGGGAACAGTTTTCTCTTTTTGTGCTTATTGTCCTTGTATTCAACAGAATAATCATATTTGTTAGAGCTAATACTGTTTCTTATGGTGTGTGAAATCAATAGGTGAATTCAGATACTGTAGTGATAATTGACATGCAGATACAGTTGTGATAAAAAAAAGTGTTTGGCATAGAAGTAGTTGTTTGTGAAAATTCAGTGAGATTTTAGAGTTTCATTGGAATCCTTATTCATCCCATTTGCATTAGAATCACCACCTCTTAATTTTAAAGTATCGGGAGGGAAGTTTGTTTTGTATCGTAGTAGTAAAAATCTTAATGTTATTGTTTTTTGTTTTTTTTCCTTTCTGTACTGTTTTGCTTTTCTGTTCATAATTTAGTCTCTTATTCTCATCGTTATTACCCTTGAAACTTGCCAAAAATCAATACAAATACCATATCAAAAAAATTTTGACATGTCTGTCTTCATTAATCCCGTAACTTACCACTTATGAAACGGAAGGCGGTCCAAAAATTTCCAAAGTGTTTCATTATTGATGTAAAAGACATGAGTATATTAGGCCTTTCAAATTTTTCAAAAAATTAAAATCCCCAGTATACTCGGGCTTTTATGTTAAGTGGTTAATATACTTTTAAACCAATAGTGATGATCTGTCAAGTGGGACATTGTCAACTTTGTGTCCCTTCAATAGTTATCTAACAGATCTATCTGATTTATTATTATACTAAGCAAATTTGAAGTGTGTCTTGTGGCATTTTGTTAATATTAGAATACTTTTTAGTAATTTGTTTTACTTGTAATTGTAGCTCCCTATCAGATTTTCTAATAATTACTCAGATGTGGCATGAGAGTCGAGTACTGAAGTGACTGTGCTCTAGCCACATACCTTAAAGTTCCCTAGAGCTTTATACTGAATGTGAGGGGACAATGAATAGAACTATTGAAGGAAATATTATGAAAAATGTTATATTTTGTCAGAAAATATTTAAAAAGCCGGAAATTTAAGTCTATGAATTTGTGGTCACTTTCGCAATGAACCAATCATAAAAAAATAGAAATTTGTTACCAATGTGCACCAGAAAACAACTTTCTATATCAAGAAATATAACCAGTTACAACCTACAATTAGGTAATAATAGAAATAATTGCAGTACAGTATGCATGACAGTTATGCTCAGTCCATCTCTTCTTGCACATCTGCATTGAAAGCTTTATAGAATGAGGAAGAAATTTGTCTTTGAGCATTGATCTTGGACTGTTTTATTTCTTGTCCTTTATATACAGTATTGTCTTCGTAAGAAAAGTTATTCTTGATAAAGTAATACAATTAAATCCTTAAGGAGCATCTTGTATTAGAAAGGTGCCTGCAATTAACTGAATGATGACTGTTAGGATTTTTGCTTTTGGATTTTTTTCGTATTAACACAGTTTTGTGAAATTCATAAGACTTCTATTTTTTTTGAAATTCTGACATTATTTACTTTAGAAGTGTAGTTTCACATTTGTATACAACACTTTACGTTTATATATATGTGTGACATGCATCTGGCTGGCTACTTTTCCTTCACAGGATCAGCTTCCCTACTAAAGTTACCCAACTTCCGTTTCAGTGGCTCTACCAGATGTTCAGGAGTGCCTGCTATATTTATTGCAAGTTCTATCCACTCCCAATATGCTGAAATATATTATAACAGTCTTTCTTCTCATGAAAATTTATGAAAAAACAATAGCTCTCTATCGAAAAGTTTACTAATGTAGCATGTGATGTAAACGAAGCCCAACAATTTCCTGATATAAAAAATTTGGAATTTTTAGAAATGTGTGGCATATTTGATGGGCTTATCTATGTTTAGGAAGAATTTTCTATTCTATAAGAGTAGATAACTTAAGTTTTCAATAATCAGTTGGCAATGTTGATCACACACTACATATTGGGTTAGTGGTTTTATGGTGGATTAATACAAGTATATTAGCAGGTGAAGCTTATGCGTAGGGCCTGCACAGGACAGGGGGCCTCCATTTTTTATACAAGGTTTTGTGATATTTAATCAACATGTAAAAATAATGTTAAATTATTTAATTAACTTTACAAAAGATTAACAAATGAAATTCAGGTTTTAAAACATAGGTAATGAATAGTTTAAGAATTTTGCCCCTTGTAAATTAGATTAAAAATATTTCCAGTTACATTTAAACTATGTTTATTATTTTCATTTTAAACTTTTAAATTTCAAAAAGGTAATAGTTTTATTTTCATGTTCATTTGATAATTTATTTTCAGATTTATGAGGGAGCTCCTGTAATTTGGTCAGGCACAGAGCCCTTTGGCCCTCGTTTTGTTTTAATTGCATGTCAAATTACTAAAAACTATTAAATTTATTAACTATTAATATTAACTAAATATTTATTATATATTAACTATGAAATATATTTTTAATAATTATTGTTTAAAAGAAAAAGTACTAAATCGATTGAAAAAATACGTACGAAATTGAATAATTATTTTCTGATTTTGTAGATTTTTAAAAGTATATGTCGAATAAGAAGATTGGCCTGCTTGGGAAAAATCGATGCGATGAACCATTGTAGTAAAAAAAGTATTTTTACTTTCTCATTACGGAGTAGAGAGAAAGTTATGTAATGCGCGAAAAAAGCTGCGAATTTTCGGCAGAAAAACGTTTTATTACAGGGCCCTCGTAACGAAAAAGTGGATAAATCCAGTTGCTAAATTTAGCAAAAAGAAACTCTAACACGTGGTGTAGCCAGAATCTGTTTTGTGGGTCCTTCGAAAAGTCGAATGACGGCGAAACGTCCGTCCGTCTGTCTGTGAACAACGCTAGCGGCTAAACCGTTCAGCCGATTTTCTCCAAAATTGACATTCCCCAATCGATCTGGCCGATGTCGCGGCCCCTTGAATTTGAAATATATTTTAATTTTGGGGGTACGTTACAGGAAGCCCCTGGGACATTCTCCCAATTAAAAAAAAGGCTCCATCACTTTTAATTAAATTTTGTTGTTGAATAGTGTGAAGGACATTTAAGGTAATGGTGCAGGTCTCGTACTCGTTGAAAATCCTGATTTTTCGAAAATTGCAAAAGTTCAAATTTTTTTCGGAGTCTTCCTATAACTAAAATATTAAATATAGAGATTTTTTTCCCTTAATGAAATCTGTTCCCTAAAGGTTGATTTTGAAATAAGGGCATGTACAATTTTTCGAAAATTTAAGTACTTTTCTCGTAATATTGCGTGAAAATTCGGGCGAGAAAGAACTTGCTGTTTTAGCACCTCTAGCTTGCGAAGGAATATATGTAGTTTCACTATGCGCACGTTTTGTGGAGCTTTCCTTTTGCTTGTAGTGATAGTAGAGCTTAGGATTAGTTCCTATTTTGTTAGCACTAGAGAAAAATCAAATCTGCAGTTCGTTTACCGTTACAAATAAGTTTTCTATAACTCGGAAACGAAAATATCTAGTTTTTGAGATTTAATCTCTCGCTTTTTTAAATTTATTATTATTTTTTCATGTTTCAACTATTAATAGTTAAATTGTTGGGAAGGAATTCTGAAACTCAAGAAAGCGTGCGCAAACGATTTTCTCCCCCATACGTCGTATACAGTTTTTGAATAATTTGAACTGTTTGTAAATAAATAAATAAATAAATAGCACCACAGGGGCGCATGCCAGTTGACGGTGGTCGTTAAAACCACTCTCCTCACATTCTCGTGAAAGGGTCTTAGATATACCGTGTGAAATACCCTGAGTATTTCGTATCGTGTGATGTATTGGCCGTCTGTAAAGAGACTAACGATTAATTCGGAATATATTGTTAGCTTTAGCCAGTATTGAGCTTTGCCAATTTTAACAAAAGTGGTCGTCCTATCGTTGGTATAAACGCCCGTAGAAATTCAATCGGATACGCTATTGTGTTAATAATTGATACTGTGATAGAGGAAGAAATGCTTGCCTACGGCAGTATTGCCATAGCGCAGGGGTCTCGAAACTAGCCCCGTGGGCCGGGTCCGGTCCCCGGCCATGCTTCATCCGATCCCATTACTTCCAGACCGGGTTCTTGAAAAGGGCGGTGGAAGAATTCAGGGGCGGCGATGCTGAAGTGACTGGCTGGCGGGAAGGGGATATCTGGAGCGCTGAGAGAAACGAAACGCCTGTAAAGTCCGATTTGAAGTTCCCGATCGGATAGCAGTGCCCCCTCTCCTAGCTCACCAAGGACCAAAAAATTTTAATCGGAGAATAAATGAAAAGATTATGAATATTCAACTCTAGCATTAGGGGGTTGGGGTGGCGGCTCTGAGGACAACTGTTGCTTCAGGTTATTATAATTTTTTTTAGAAAGCTGGAAATCATTGATAATGCGTATCAGGTGCTTTTGCTTTCTCGCCCTTACCTCGTAAGAAGAGAGTATTGTAATCGTGCGCTGGAAAACCGCGAATTGTGCACTGAAAAACACTCTATTGCTGGGCCCTGGTAACGAAAAAGTCGATAAATCTTGTTCCTATATAGAGTAAATTATTTCCTCTTATCACGTTGTGTAACCAGAATCCATGTTTTGTGGGTCTTTGATACCGAAAAATCGATTGATGGCAAAACGTGTCCGTCCGTCTCTCTGGTTGATATCCCTCTATCGATTTAAAAGAACTCGAGACCCTCCGAACATTTTAATTTTTGGGGATACTTTACATGAAACCTTAATTACCTTTTCAATTTTTTCTCAAAAGTAGCTCCAAATTCTTTTATTGAACTTAGTGCCAATGACCCCCAAGCGCAAGTCTCATTTTCGAAGAAATTTCCAATTTTTCGAAGAGTGCTAAATTCAAAAAAATGTTCGGCGTCTTCCTGCAACTACAACATTGAAGATAGATTTTTTTTCCTTTATAAAATCTGTTATTCAAAGACATCTTGAAATAAGATTATGTACAAATTTTCGGAAATATGTTTTCGCGTAATCTTGCGTCAAATCGCCAATTTTTAAACTATTTTTCTCTAATTTTCTCTAAAGCACCTACAAATGTTTTCCTCGTATGTATCAAAGAACGTGTAAAAATGGAGCTCTGGTCCCTTTTCCGGCGAATTGTCTTTCGGAAAATTGCAAAAAGGTAACATTGCAAAACTAGGAACCTGAAGATCGATATTTTTGTCATAAATAAAATCTGTTCTAAAAAATAAGATCTTTGAAAAAGGTCATGTACAATTTTTTGAAAAATCGAGTTGTTTTGTCGCAATTTTTTCTTGAAGTTAAAGGAATTTTTTGAAAAATCTCGTAAAACATCCACTTTTTTTTCACGTACAGAACAAGAGACGCTTAAAAGACAAGCAAGGTCTCATTTTCGTTGAACCCTGAATTTTCGTAATTTGCAAAAGTTAGGAATAATGCAAGAATTTATGTGCTGTTAGAGCACCTCTAGTTTGATCAAAATATGGAACAATTTATGAGTGTTCATCATCGGCGTAGAGGGGGGGGGGCATGGAAGGTCGGCGCGCTCCGGGTGTCACCATTTTAGGGATGACGCTAATCAGAAAAATTTATAGATGGAGTTATATAATTATTTATTTAAAATTATACTTCAATTCTGAATTACAGATTTTTAATAGTTTGTAAATAAATGTCATGTGCAAATATACTTTTTTTATAAAATAATGTGTAAACTAATTTTCAGTTAAATACACACACACACACACACACACACACACGGCTTGATTTCTGGCGGAACGCGATGGAACGGCGTTCCGGTACATCGGGAATAATTATTAATTTATATTATAAATATATAACTATTTCTATTGAATTAATATTAGTTAATTTGGGGCACGTTCCTGGGCCTAAAATTTTAGAAATCAAGCGCGCGCGCGCACACACACACACACACACACACACACACACACACACACACACACACACACATATTATATATACCTTGATTTCTAAAATTTAGGGTGCTGAAAATCATCGATAATGTTTATGATGTGATTTTTCATCTAACATTTATGGGGGAGGGTGATACCAAATTATGCCACTAGTGTTCATTATAATTTATTACAGCATCTTAGGCTGTCGGAACTATCACTCATCTGAACATTGCCCAAATTTTGGAAATATTTTGTATTATTTTAAGACTTAGTATAATAGTCTGTTATAATATTACTATGTTATGAAGTACATTATCCTTTGGTATCCCATGTAATAGGTTTTTCATTAAATGTTGATGCAAGAAAGTCGAATTTTTCATTTACAGAGCAAGAAATATTTTTTCTTCGTCTTTTTAACACTATGAAAAACAGACTTTCTCACTTCAATTTATTGACAAAATTTATTATATTTGTGTATCAAATACAGGCCGTTGTATCTACATAACATAGTAATGTATTAAAATATATTTTACGAAGACAGAACATTACAAATATTTCCAAAACGCATTGTAAATGTTCAATTTCCTAGTGAATAAACCTAAATTTTATAGCCATAGTCGTTGTGATTACTCAAATAATAACCAACACTTCTGATAAATTGCATCATATTTTGATCGAAATGCGCATCATAAACAATATCAATGATTTTCAGCTTCCTTAAAAAATTGTAGGTGTGCTGGTTGGGTTACTCGGTCGGTTTTGAAGCCATTCAATTAATATTTGTAAGGGTTTCATTTCGCTTCACTTCATCACATCATAACAGCTCGCTCACTCGGAGTTGATCCCAATGTTGTCGATTGAGAATTAAAATCGGCAGGAGCAACGATCTCGAATTACGCGAAGACGCCGCCTCACTACCGAAATGCACCCTACTCTGTTTTGAGCAGGTTTCTCGGCACGTGATATTTTTTTACCCCAAACTTATGGGGGGGGTCTCAAAGGTCCCCCGATGATTGTTTTTGTGTGTTTCAATTTTTTAGGATGATGAAAATCATTGATAATGTTTATGATGTGATTTTTCATCTAATTATGATGCCATTCATCACAGGAGTTATAACTCGAGTGATTATAGCATCGTTGGCTGTGGATAAAAAATTGAAATTATCACTCAAAACTGAACATTCGGAATAGTTTGGAAGTATTTGTTGCATTATAAGTCGTAGCATAACAATGTTTAATATATTACAATATTATGAAGCTACATTAGTTTTTGACAAAAAATGTAATATTTGTTTTCATTAAATGTGATGATGCGAGAAGGTAGATTTTTTCTTTTGCATAGCAAGAAATGGAATGCTTTTTTTTTTAACTTAAATGAATACACGTGTATATTATTAGTTATATCAATCTATTGTTTTATCAAAATTTAAGCAGCGCTCGTCGGGGCTCCCCCTTCTTGGTAATGCACAGGGTGACTTATACCTTGGTATTGCTTGGGTTAAAAATGAAGGAAAGGTCTTAGATCAAAAGACCTGCCTAAAAATGTCTCCTCCCTGTCCTGGAGATTGAATGTTGAAATACGTTGGTCGCGAGAGTTGTGGAGCTGCCTCCAGGCGTCCGAGGACACGACTGGCGCCCGGTAATTGGAGCACATGGCATTAATTGAAGGTCATGGTCTCGTTGAGAGGCTATGCAAGAAATTGAGGGACAAAAAATTGACAGTGAGTTAAAGATTGTTGCCAATAGCTGGAGTCGTATTTCGTTTGTCGCGATTTTATTGCTCGATTTGAGGAAATAACACATGTGACTCATTCGTAAATATCACGAGGAAAGTAATGTGCGTTCCCTTTCACTTTGGGTTTTAACAAATAGTTGACGACTGGAAAGCTATGGTGTTCAATTCTTAATTTCGTATAATTTGTTTTTAATTCAAGCTGCTGTTTCGCGAAAAGGTTAAAGGAAGTTGGAAGTGAGGAAGTTCGTGTATCATAATGTTTCTCAACCGCCAACTTGCGGTCTTGTACCGGGCGTTGGCGTCATTTATATCGGATGATGCGATATCTCCAGGGAATTCATGTTAATTCTCTCAGAATTTTCACAAATATGCATTTTATTCCGGAAAGATTTGATGTTAATTGTTGAAAAATCCTAACCAGTATCTCTTGTGAAAACCTGTAAAAATGTTAATTCGAAGATACCAGATCTGTTCCCCATGATTACCCATTAATAATTAGCTGTTCATGTTATTGAATTTTTTAAATATCAAACTTCTCACGCATAAATTAGCCAAGTGTGTAAAGAATCCAGCGTCATTTGTTTCATGTTCTAAAAGTTGGGAAGCTGTTAATAAGTAAATTTGTTAGGGCCAGCCTTAAAAGTGGCCCAGGAGGGTTGGATCTTCCGCTCTAGTTTACAGGGAAAATCTAACTTAATCTTGACATTGACGTGCCACGTCCAATCCTTATTCGGAATCCATTCTTGAACGTTCAAGTCTAAAAGAAGACATACGTAGACGTTAAAATTGCAGCTTTCATTGCATCCAGACATTTCGGTTTCCATTAAAACCATATAATTACTTCCCATAATCCCTTTATTTTTTAATGAGCGGAGAGTGATAATATTTTGGAATAGACCTCTCTGACGAAATGGGGTAGGGCTTTTTCAAATCTACATTCGCTGCCGTCTTGCTCTTACCATGCAGGAAAGACGTGCGTTTCTGCTTTCCATGCTGTGCGGCGTGCGGCTGATAAGATAAGTTTCCCTCACCACTGGCGCTAGGAGCGCGGGCTGTGTGCGCCCTCGCACTGGGAGAGATGGAGAAGCCCATGGGGATCAGAAAACGAATTGTATTAGCTCTCTAAATTGTATGTAGTCGTTACTAAACACTCTATCTTTAGGAAGATTTTAAGGATTTGGTGGGTGACAGTGAAATTTCACTAACATTTTACAATTAATAAATGGGGAAATAAAAAATTGTGAAGCATATTAGGCAGGTATTGCGAATCTAATATTAAAGTTGTCTTTTTCTATTTAAAATTAATTTGAAGCTTATCTATTAGATACATTTTCTTTGTTTTTATGCATGCAAGCATATTATATTCTTCGAACTATGCTTACAACTCCGTTTAAAATTTCCTCAGAATTTTTTTTACAAATCACAGTTTATATTCGTTAACTTGCGGTGCAAGTACTTCTAGATAATTGGAAGGAAAGTGAACATTCAGTAATTCTCTCCATTCAAAAAATATATTGTTGAAGTATCAATTCGTTTTTCTTGATAGGCTCGTTCATTCGAAGTGGTTCGTATTCTATTAATCAGTGGAAAGTTCTTGATGGCTGTTTAATATAAGTTGTGATTTGTGACCCTGGCCAAAAGGAAAAATTGACAATGACTCACTACAACTGACAATGACCAACTTAACGGAGAATTACTCATCGTTCGTCATCAGTAAATGTTTAAGAGAACGTTGTTACAAAAAACTATAATTTTAAAATGAAAAAGAAACACCTCTGAGTTGGCTGATCATTAAATCCCCCCCCCCTCGTATACGTCACATAATTTTACTGTTTTTAACGATTAATAAATGAAAAATTTTAATCTTTAATCTTTGGTGTTTCCAGTATTTCAGTACCATGAATTTATTAATTTGCATTTGACCTGTCAAATGACATTTGACATTTGTAAAAACTCGTTGCTACTTTTGAGTCTATGCGGAGGTTTGCACTGAAGATGTCATTTCGGAAAAATTCAAACGAGTTTAAATTATGCTGCGTTTGTTGGAAATTATTGTTTCGTAATGGGGAAAGAATGCATAATGAATTCGACTTTCAGCAATTCCAACTAAGTACATTTTTGTGCGGTATTCATTAACAAATATTTTTAAACATATTAAAGAAATATAAATTTGCAAATGCGTGTGACAAATTTCTGATGACGCTATGAGATTATTTGTTGTTGTCCATAGCATTGACGAGTGTCTACTAACAGCTACTGCAACTCTTGATAGTTTGCAGGAACGTAGTAACAAATGTATGAGCTAATCATACATTTACTCTCCATGAAAAGGGTATGAAAAGTTTCAGTGGTCTTACCCTTTATTTTTGTGCTAATATTTTCAGAGTATTAAAGAATTAATTTACTGCACTTAATATTACAATTCAGGTTTTTCAACTTAAGTTGTGCTTTCGAAAGTTACAAACCTTCTAGGTAAAACGGGATAGTGTTTAGAATACACAAGGGAAAACTAATCGTTCATGTATGATTCGCACAGTAATGTCGAATGACTCTCTTACACGCAGATATTCAATTTAATTCGATTCTAGTTAGTCTCGTTTGAGACGTGAAACGTTCAACCATCGGAATACTGGGAACACCAAATAACATAGTTTAGACTTTACTCACACGTGTAGATCGATTGTTCCATGTCGTGTGGTTAAAACGCAGAGCATTTGCAGCTACGAGATATGCTACATTGCATACTCCTTCAGATCTTCTCTACTTTTCTGGCTGGGCTCTTGAATTCTTGATCATGTATTTCCTGTAATTGTGTTGGGAAAACCTGATCCTGAGTAGCAACATGAAAACTTCCGTCTGCGAAGAGGACCCCAGGCTCGGGTTGTGAGCAACAGATTGATGGCAACGTCCTGCTTGCTCAACTAATGAAAATTTCATCCTTACAAAACCGTAGTATCGCGTAGCCTGCTTTGTTCTTAACTAACCACGATGTATGGACATAAAATAGTAGAAAAGTGAACTCCAGTAGGAACTGAAAAATCAGTTACATTTTGAGAGAGCGTTTTTAAATATTTACACAGTCGTACAGTTGTGGCTCGAATTTTAATAACGTAAAATTATCAAGAATAACTCATCGCTAAAAATCACTCAATCACTAAAAATCTTTAAAAACAGAACAAATACATAAAATACTCGTGTAAAATGTCAATAAAGCAGACAAAATATTGTTTTCGGAATACGTACAATGTATATGCGATTCACTGCACACCAATGCTTATTTTATCAGTAGCAATTAACTGGAATTCTTGTGTGGCATTTTGCCTCATGAAAGGGAAGTTGGAAAAATTTGCTCCGTAAATTAAGAAAGAAAGAAAAATTATTTTAGGATAAAATTCGGGGTACCCATCACTATAACATGGAACTTTTCCATACGATGGTTCATAATTTGGTCTGTTAGACACTCCGGTTTGCGCGAAATTTTGTGGCAAGGTACCGTACTCGTAAGATGTTCAGTCTTGCTGGCTATCGAGAATGCACAAGACATGGAACATCTCCCGTTCTCACTGTGATGCAGCACGAGATCTGAGACGAGCTGCTGGGGCCGGACAAAGTCAGCGTTAGGTGCACACTATATTCAAGAAAACATTGACAACGGCGAGGGGCTGTAGTCGAATCTAGTAAATCCTTTTCGCTTCCGCTCTCACGGACTGCGAGAAGTGAATCGGTGATTCCATATGCTTCACATACAGGACGTGAGTTCGCGCAATGTTCATTGCCAACCTTGAACACTGAGTAGGAAAAGCAGAATGAATTGTTTTCGTCAACGCCCGTTTGTCATCTTTTAACTTCAGGGCTACGCGGTGCTTCTGAGCTCCAATACACATACCCGAGTGGGATTGGAGAAATAATACTATTTCCGTAAGTTACATTTTAGAGATAATAGAGAGTTTGTGCACGCCATAGCGGGCAGCACTATTGATCTTCTGCGCATGCGCAGATGCACTAAAGTGATGCGAAACTTAAACTGCGCATGAGCAGAAGATAGTGCGAGGGTGCACAAAGTCCCATTTTGCTCACCACTCTTTACACTTACGATGCCCCAATTCAATGCATGCGTTTTAGCGCATAGCCATAATTCGCCATACGTGTAATATCCTTGGCGAAGACCTGACAATTTTGCACGCTCGTATAATTTGGCTCTACAAGTTTTGCTTCAGTGCTAAGAGGTCTGATGTTGTCGAGGGTCTCTCCACAGGAAACTATTGTGGTGCTATAATCGCACAAACGTTCTCGTATGATTTGTAATCACCTGCGTAGGTGGCTAAAGGCATCGATTTGTCACTGCGTTGCCTTTGACCGGGAGCCCCTAGGGATCGAGTTCTACGGTGGAAGAATTTTCGACACTAGCTACTACATAGCTAGACATAGGAGACGAGATCAGTCACTGCCTGGAGGAGAATTCTAGCGGCCGGCTGCTCAGATCGGTAGTTTTCCGTGATTTCTCCGGTCAACATCCGGCAAATGTCGAAATAGTGCTCTACTAAACGGGCCACGGACTGTGCGCGATCTTTCCTTCTTCTTTATCCTACTTAAGTGTCCCCTTACACAAGACTTCCTCTCACATGCACAATACTACCACACTCGTCGGGAAACTAGTCAGGAGCGTAGCGCTCGATCCGGCTGGGGCGGTGCCTAGTTAGTGAAATAACTGGTTGGGGTAAACCTCGCAAGCCAACGTGCAGGTTGGCGCCGGATCTCGCCATCTTGCTGGGAAAGGACCACCTCCCGCAATAAAAGATGGGTTAATTCTTAGATTAAAGTCACGTAAAAGAACGAGTAGTCGCCTCTAGAAAGATTCGGTATCTTCGCTTTCGGTTCATTCTGCCATCTTCGCATAGTCTTTGTTCCCGCCACATTGTAATGCCAAATTACTTTCGCATTCCCGGGCATTCGCACGTTTCGGAAATCAAGATCCGCGCAGGCAGGATTAAGGTGGTATATTCGTGTCGGTCGCTAGTCAAACACACAACCGTTTATTACATCCATAGATTACCAAAAGCTGCTTGTAATCATAAACGGAGAATTTCAATAATTATTTCTAAATAGTTACAAGAAGTAGTGAATAATTGCTCGAGGAAAACAATGTTTACTAATAAATTTAGTATCTCGCATGATTTTTTTATTTTCGTAAGTTGTCAATACCTAATATAGGTTAGGTTGAGGCCCGTACTTTTCTTCCTTTCTGCATGTAGTATTTGTCCACGTTGCTTACATTAAAAGTGGATTAGTCAAATTGTGTGTGGTACAAAATTTTGTTGGGGCAATTTTCTCTCGAACCAGAAGAGAAACAGTGTTCACAATAGCATGATTTGTACAGCTCTTTAAGCAACTCTTTAAATCGACAACCAGTACTTTCGGTTGCAATGAATTTCGCAGAAGTTTTTTTTTATCAATTACTCCTCAGAATGCTCGGTGAGGTATGTTACATGTAATATCATCTGATTCCTCAAACAATTTACTACATATTGAATAAAAGAAAAAGATACTTTCACCGTATAACTTCTTCAATAACTTAAAAAACCATGCCCGCGAAAGTTTTTTCATAAGAGCCTATACTAATTTAAATTTAGTTTATTTAGAAATTAGGACCGTAAGAGCCCATTTTTACCATTTCATGAACAGAGATGTTCTTTCCATTTAAAGTATTTTTTGAGGATACTTCACCGTGGTCGATCTAACGAACATACTGCCTTAAATATAACTGGCCACGACGCGCTCTTGGGACGTATTACGTTCATTAGAAAGAAGCTACGAGAACTGAATCGTAAGTCACTGTTAGGTTCAACTCAATCCATTATCAGTTAGTGAGATAAACCAAACATACAGATTTATTACGAAGAATATAATTAAAATACGGCCGATAGGGGAGGACATCCCTGGAGAGAGACCAAGCTCCCAGGCAGAGGAATGGAAGACGCCCGTGGGCTGCGATCACGTACGTGCGAATTCTGGGAAAACAGTGACCCTCGCGCTGTCGTATTCCGAGAACGCAGTGTGCCTAAACGACTGTAAAAAATATCGAACTAAATTCGATCCCGTCACGGATCGTAGCAACAATCGCAAATAGCACAAAATTTCACCTCCCTTCAGGGTCTGTCTAAATTCACTACACCCCTGTGACCTCCGAACCTTTGCCGTGAAGTGTGAAACTTACCCCCAACTTCTCGGAAATTGCGTTCCCGGAATCGAGGCACGAATATTTGCAAAGCAAAAGTAATCACAACCACATGCTTGTTCACATTTCACAAACCCATGTGTAATTCGGTGGAAATCGGGCAAAGATTTCCTACAGACTTGTCGCTCTTCCTGCACCCCGCCAAGAAATATACACCCCTGGGTTACGAACGCAAAAATCGGTACCTAATAGTAAAACCTCACCCAATCGAACACAGTTGGTATACTCCTTTGGAATGTGATGCGATCAATCTCTGGCACTTGTTTTCAATAAGCTGAGTTCAAGTACAATGTTGAACGAGTCTATTTTCCGGGCGGGTCAGCTACTTAGATCATTCGTCCCGTAGGTTTAGTGCATATGGGAAACATATGGATATGTTATCCTCGGAAGTGGCGTTCTACGAGTACGTTCGTCTCCTGCTGTAACCTATTATCCGTCTCCGACCTCGTTGGCTTGCGAGCTTATTTCTCCTCAAGGTATCTTCCCCAGGGGAAATCCGTCTCAACCGGGACATGTCGACTGGTCTTCCAATATGTGGTAGCGTCGTGAAATAAAACTGAGATAGGAGTGGTCACGTACTAGGAAGGGAAGATCGTGCGCGGTCCGTGATCCGTTTGTAAGGGTACTGCTCCACCATTCGCCTGGGATTGATTAGTGACACCATGGAAAACTACCAATTAGATCAACCGAACGCTACAATTCTCGTTAATACAGTGCTTGAACTCGACCTAGTTATGTAACTACTGTCTAAAATCTGCCACCGTCCAGTATCGGACCCTTAAAACTGATCAACGACGCTGCTGAGGCAACGCAGGGTTGTATTTTGGGCAAGCATGGTCCCCTTATCCCCCCTTCGATCCGTCTCTAATATACTGTGGCTGTGATCACGTGCTTTTCCAAAACAATATAGGGTATTCTAAGTACAAGGGCGGGCCTTGAACATTTTCGTAAGTAAGTAAAATCTACCTAAGCCGGAATCGATCGGGACACAAAAGAATTCCGGTTTAGCAAGGTTTCGGTTTTATGCAATGTTGTCTATTTTGACCTGATATTGACGTTTCTGCCCTGAAAGCAGTAACTTACATAACTTCGTTATATTTCTCAAAATACATTATCAGGTAACATTTATCGAAGGAATCATAAATAAATGAATATTTAACACTCTTCATTGACAGCTTATTTTAGCTGAAAAATACACACCTTCATGGCTGTATTCGGACTAGTTGCAGACTCTTTCAACGCACAATGCGTTGCAACCCAGTAATGTGACTTTCTGATACACTCGCATGGCCTTGCGTAATGCGTATCTGGTCGAGGGGTTTTGCTTTTCAATGCGGAGCAGGGAGACGCGTGAATAGAAGCCATGCTTTACATCACACACTCAGAGAGTCGGGAGAGGGGGAATTCCCTAAGCAGTATGCCTTGAGAGACATGCGACCAGAAGGTCAAATTCTACATTGACAGCTGAAGCCCGTCTCCTTCAATGTCCAGCTGACATGGCTAAATCGCGTGTCACAGGGATAGAGAATTTAAAACAAGCTTGCAAGTCCATTCATTTCATTTAGAACATCTCGCGTCTCTCTGCCAATTGCGTTAAATTCACAGATATTCCGTATTATAAAGATTTTTCCTGCAGGACACGAAAAGCAGTTCCATTTCCGTGTTGGACAAGTTCTGTTTTATGCTGTGCCATTTAACTTCACGGGCCAGAGAAATTTTCTGGTTTAGGCAGATTTCCTTCTTACACTGGTTCCGGTTTAGACATTTTTACTGTAACGTTTTCAAGAAACATTTTATTTACTTAAATAACTGGAATATAAAATTAATGTTTTTGTTTAAAAAGGTATTTTTATAAAACTTATGTTCAGCTGCTTAGAATTAGTTTTAATGCCTGAACGGTCACATTTTGTGTTTGAAAATCTGAAAATCCTTGTATGGGGGCAATTTCATGCTTTATTGTGAATTTTTATTTAACATATTTTTGAAAAAACAAACGCATAATAATATAAATTTACTGTGTTTTATTACCATAAATTCCATTCCCTAATGATAATAAGGAAATTTTGAAAAGAAAAGAAAACTTTAAATTCAGTTTTAAAGAAATTAAATTGCGATATAGTAAATCAAAATATTATTCCCCATCCTTTCAAAGGATTAATGAAAATATTTGGGAATATCTTGTTTATGTATTTGTGGAAAATTGTTGCAGTTTGTCTCCATTATACAAAAACTATTAATTTTGGAAAAAAATTGTAATTGTGTCTTTTAAAGATTTAATTTCGAGGATTAGATTCCATTTAAAAGAATCCCTTGCAATTACGTAGTTGCAGGAGAGTGCTTCTGACTCGTCAAAGAGAAAGTTTAACCTGTGCAATTTTTGAAATTTCAGTTTTTAGTGAATATAGGATCTTAGCCATATTCAAGCAAAAAATGTAAAGAACATATTTTTAGCTTTTTTCCTTTTTAAAGAAAATCGTATTGTATTTTTGTAAATTGTCTTGATTCCACCCAGCTACGCAAAAGCTGCGCATATTTTGAAAAAGAAAATTGCACTTGACTTCATTTAAAGATCCGATATTGAACAGATTTCATGAAAAGAATTTCAATTTTATACAGCTTCTTATAAGATAATTTTATACTGCTCATCTTGAGCAGAAATGTTGTGAAACGCTGTGTCATAGTTTTCATGAAAGGTGCCGTGAATGGAAAAATAGTCTAGAAGAAATGAGTTTGTCAGATTTTTCAAGCCCTAGCTATTAGGAAACTGTGGGTCTTATCTTATGTCATAATTTCCAATATGAAATGATTGGGGAAACCAAAATTAAGAAACTAAGAGGAAAATTTCAACTTCTTAACTCAATCCAAAATTCTTCACCTTTTTCCTCCCAAAGTAAATCTTTGGTACACACTTTATTGTAACATTGTAACTTCAAAAGGTCCTCTTTGAGCTACAAAAACTTTTCTGTCTCTAGTGACAATCTCGTATTTCCTTCCAAATGTTGCCCTATTAGAAGTTTCATTTAAAATCAGGATTTGTTTTGTTTTGTGAAATTTATATAATTATGAACATAAATATTTCTTAGTAATGTGCTTAGTAAATGTGCATTTCAAGAGGAATCGTCTTATAATTTGGATTTTGTTTTACTGTTAAATATAAACTAACCATTACACTGATGATTCACTACTTTTACAATGCTAGTTCAAAATATTCTAGTCTAAATTGAGATCAGTTGTTCTATTTTGATCTCTAAAATGTATACTGCCACTTGTAGAGTTTACCTGATGAATTACCAAGTTTTAACCATGAAGTAGTCTTCAGAACTTTGTGGATTCAGTCCACAATGTCCACATTCAGTCCACCTCTCCTTTCAATGAGCTTCTTAAATAACAATTCACTCTGGGTACACAGGTATTGATGTTATGCTCATCATTCCCTCGGAAAAACCTTGTTCCAAGTGATATTCATATATACTTGTCGACCCAGGATTTAATTTCTTAACTGTTAAGTGTGTGAGGAGTTCCTTTCTTATGGCAAACAGAAGTATATGCTTGATATTCCCATGAACTTCAGGATATTGCCATTAGTTTTAATGGCATTAATAATAATTTTTAAATTTTTTATGCTTGTTGTTTTGTAAGATTTATTTTTATAAACAGACATCATATCAAGTTGACCTTCTGAAAAAATATTTCTTTGTTATTAGATTTTAAAAAATGTGGATTAATATTGTGATTATTCAGCCTTGTAAAAAAGAATTTCATTTGATAAAAAAACGTTAATGCATTAATGTCTTAGTAAACATAGATATGCATTTTTGTTCACAGGAAGGGACCAAGAAATAACAGGATGCGTGAATACAAAATTGTTGTGTTGGGTAGTGGTGGTGTTGGAAAATCAGCACTGACAGTTCAATTCGTACAAGGCATATTTGTTGAAAAATATGACCCGACAATCGAGGACAGCTATCGGAAACAGGTGGAGGTGGATGGCCAACAATGTATGCTGGAAATACTGGATACTGCAGGAACGGTATATTTTCTCCCATTCCATTTTATGTTTATATGAACTTTGGGATATTGGGTTTGCATTTAGTCACCATCTAAAATTTTTGAGGAGGCTTAAAGCACGCAGAAATCTTCATTAAGAAAATGGAAAAGAGTGAATTAATAAGTGAAAGTAATTATAAGTTGAATAAGAGAGGCGATGTGGATAAGGTAATTAGACAAACCTCTGGAATGATGAAAATGAAGTTTTGAGATAAGAATTATATGCCCTGTTGCAAGGGGAATGCATTAAAGAAATAAAAGAAACAATTATTTTCAATTGTCTTTTTTTGTACGTATTGTTTTATTGATAATTTTAAAAGCAGGTATGTTCGAAATGGTGAGGATTCTTAAATGTTAATGAACATTATGAATTATTATGTTAATGATATTAATTTTAAAAGTTAATTTGCCATGTACAAGTGTTCTTCATATCCATCTATTGGAAAGAAAAATGAGTTTTTTTCAAATTAAGAATGCAAATACGAGAAATTTTCATATCTAGACACTTGTGGACAAAATATTTCATGAAGAGAAATGGTTCAATTAGTTCTAGGCATTTAATAACACCGAATAGCCTCATAGTAATTACTAGAACCTGAAAGTTTGAGTAAATGCTTTTTTGTTATTGTTACCATTTCATGACTTCTGACAGTAGGAATCAATTGATTGTGTTCCCGATCTCAATCAAGTTGGATATATACCCGCAAGCTAGGACAACATGAAGGCACGGTTGTATTTTGTCTTTCTGTGGGAGTAGAGACATTGTTGAAAATCTAAATGAAGAGTATACTAGTCAAGAATTTTGGTTGTTGTTGTTGTTGTTGTTGTTGTTGTTGTTGTTTGTTTTTTTTTACAGTTTTTTACATATACAGTTGTCAGTACTGGCTATTGCACAAATGTGAAAAACGAAAAATGTAATTCCGTTTTCAGTATTGTCATTTCAAGATCTAAAGGGAGTCCACAAAATCATTTTAAAGAGAGAGCATCACGAATAAAACAAATTTGTAACTATCATATATGGTCATGTGGAATCGAAATTATCTAGAAAAGATTGTTTCCTTACACGTTAAGTACTAATGTAAATTTCAGAGTTAGAATAAAAATGTGAATCATTTTAGTTGTTAATTTTGTCAATAATTCCTTTTAAATGTGATTTTTCATTGTTTACATGCCTTTTACACCCCCATTTTAGCTACAATAAATGCCCTTTTTTCCATGCATATTTTAATGAAAATAAATGCCCTTTTGCCTGCCTATTTTAGGTAAAATAATTGCCTGAACTTCCAAGCTCTAGTAATAACATAGAGCCGAAAAAGCAAATAACACACATAGCCCCATAGTAATAACACCAAATAACAGTTTTGAAAATTGTTGTTTATTTTCTTGCAGTAATGATATATTTCTCCTATCTAATTTTAATAGGCATCTTAAACTCTTTGCTAATGAATTCACATACAATTTCGATTGAATGACCTATGAAATTCAGGCAAGTGATGGTAGTACACCGAGGTACCCAGGTATCTTATTATTTATTATGAACTCAAAACCTTCCTGTAGTTTTGATACTTTAGTTCAACAGGAATTTTCATAAATATCAAATGCACAGCATTCCATATGAATTTACAATGTGTATCTTGTAATATTATTCTAAATATCGCAGTATTTTTACCAAAGATTTTAAAATTATATTTGATATATAATTGCTCTCTTCAAAATGACAGACAGTCCAAGCTAAAGGGCTCTGGGCACGGCAATGAAGACCACTATTCTAAAATATTAAATATTCTTTGTGCTTAGTTGTGTAAGTTATCATGTGTAATATCACACGTACTTTCGAATTTACCTGAGAAATGAAGTTTCAAAAATTGTAGAAGTGTAGCAGTACCCTATCAAATGCACCAGTCTTTCCTTCCTCTTCCTTGTCCTATCCTCACCCTTTATATACACACACTAACACTTGCTACACTACCACACACGTCGAGAGACCAGTGGGGAACTAAGAGGTTGTCCCGACTGGGGTGGTTCCCTGCTGGTGAGAAATATCTGGTTGGGAAAACCCAGCTAGCTGACAGTAGCTTGGCGCCGGATCTCTCCATCCGGCGGGGGAAGATCACCACCACCTCCCAAGAAAATCATGCACCACACTTACGAGACTAATGACCTTAGCCGTTGACATGCCCAGAATCACTCGTCAATCAATCAAAATGCACAAACCTTTTTTTCTCAATTTTTCCAACCCCTAGCAGTAGAGTATGACTTTAAATATCATAGAAGAGTGAACGTTGTTTTATATTCACATTTCCGTTGAAAAAGATTAAGCAGTTTTTGACAAAATTACTTTTGAGTGTGTCTGAAAATGAACAACTTTGAGCACATTTAAAATTTTTGAGTTTGTGAGAAACTTCATTAGAAATAATTTGAAGATTGTGTGCTCACAAATGCAATAAATAATTTAAAAAATCCTTGCACATAATATAAAAATTAATGACGTAAGAAATATTTTTGAAAAATTAAAAAGTTACAACAAAATTGTGTTCATTGTTATGTTATTCACTGCATTCAGTACAATCTATTCAAAAAGTTAAAAAAACAAAAACATTTGGAGCCTTTTTTGAGAAGATCTTGTTTATAAAATTATCTGTATTTCACTCAAAAGTATGTGAAAACTACTCTTTTATTTTCCAAAAAATGTCCACGACGTTAATTGAAGGAATAAGTGGAGACGACAAATCTCATTTGAAGAAAAAATCTGTATCTTCAATAATATAAAAGGGGGTTCAAAAAATTTGCAATATTCGTTTGAGTTAACTGTGAAGATTGGAAGTTTCCCGTCTTTGTAAGTGTTTTTCACTCTATTCTAGTGAGAAGTTAAAAGAAAAGATTTGGAGCCATAAAAAAATCTTTGGTATAAAAGGACCCCAAAACATGTCTTTCTGGTAAAATCTCACCCTATATTTTTCCACAACAATACATTCTCTTATACCATGCAAAAGCATGTACACAAAAAAGTAAAAAAGAAGAAAAAGTAAAATTTTGACAATTACGTAGAAATGTTTCCCATTTTGGAATTGCCAACTATCATTGCAATCTCATAGCTACTTAACAGAAGTAATTGTTACAAATGATGTTTGATAGTTCAAAAAATTGAACTGCTCAGCTAGGAATCGAACCTGAATTTCCCTGCCCTCCTCAAAGCTTGAAGGGTTGGACTGTCTTAGTAACTAAAGTGGTTAGAGCAACTGCATGTGTACTGGGAGATTCGGGTTAGATTCCTGGCTGGGGCTGTCAATTCTTTGAACAGTCAAACATCGTTAATAATAATAATAAGAAGAAGAAGAATAAAAACAGTAATAATAATAATAATTTTGTTGCTTTTTACTAAAGTACATTGAAATACAAACTAAAATACTTGTTTTTCTCTTGATATTTGTAAGGAGCTCCACTCCAAAATTATCTCAATATTTTTTCAAATTTGATAATTACACAAACATTTACACAATTTAATATCAGCATGTCTTGTGTCATTTACACAGATGTCATATTTAAGATATAACAATCCTACAATAAATTATTCATAGAAATTGGGTTGTAGTTGGACTGACAGAACCTTCACTATGTCCATCCTGTTTTGTCCACAAGTGTACTTTTTCAGTGATCTTTGTTAGTTGTAGTTGTAGTCCTGTTCTTTTGTATATATGTGGTTTGTCATTCTTTTGCAGGAACAATTTACAGCTATGAGAGATTTGTACATGAAAAATGGACAGGGATTTGTATTAGTGTATTCAATCACTGCACAATCAACTTTCAATGATTTGCAAGACTTACGAGAACAAATTCTTCGAGTGAAGGTTGGTATTGTAAAAATACTTCACCTAAAATATTCTAGTATAATGTTCAAATCCACTAGGTCCAAAATTCACTTCTGTCTTTGGAGTTAGTCATGAGTGAAATTGGAGAACAAATTCCAAAAAAATACAATGTATGAAAATTAGAAATATGGATATTGATGCATACACACATCATAATGAGATTTTTAACAACCAGTTTTAATTCAAATTTTGGACCTGGTACTCGTTAGCCTCAAACCAGCAACAAGAAAAATGAAAAGAAAAAAAAAATGATCTTAAGCTATGTTTGACTTAATTATTTGATAAAATGATGCATGCTTAGTGATTCTCAATTACTGTGTAGTAAGCTGTGAATGGTGTCACCCATGAGCTGATCCTGCAAACCAAAATTATATCAGTTTTTAACAAGTATGGCATTTGGCTCTTGATTGTAAGAAGACTACCATACTCAAAAGAGGCTTTCTGTAGCAGAGGTATTCCATCATGTATTGATGTGTCTCATCTATTGCAATTGTACTTGAAAATATAGTGATTGCACATTGCTTTGACACTCCTTGCCGTTACAAAAATTGCGCGATCCAATTAGGTATAAATACATGTAGGTACGTTCTTACATACTCTTATGTGCATGCATGTTTGTGAGTTTATGTACATATACGTACGTGTACAAGAACACAAACAGATGTATTGAAACTCTTTATACTGTTGCACCTTTGTTTGAATGTTGTGCACCATTTCCACACTTTTCCCCCCACAAAAATCTCTCACTTGCACACGCCGCTTATTCCTACACTTGTGACACTTGTTCACCCCCTATACTTCAGTGGTACTTTCACAACACACACTTCCACTGTCTAGAATTTACCCTTGCAGTCAGGTATCTGCTACTATTTCCTGCTGTTACAAGTGATGTTTGTTCTCTGTACACTGTTAAAAGTTGGTCTGCATATGTGATAGGATAGGATTTCTTTTCAAATTTGAAAGTTGTGCTGATGTAAAGGAAGTTATATGATTTGTAATTTTAAAATTATCTTTTTGGATATTGTAGAACTTCAAGGAAGTGTAAATTATGAAGTTTTAAAAATTTGTTTGTTGTGATTTTTCTAAGCTAACTTATCTGAAAGTGTGTGTTCTTGAAAAACTCTTCGCAGAACTATTTCCCAAAGACTAAAAATATAAAAAATTGAAAATTCTAAGTTTTAAAGAAAATGGGACTTCTGCCATTATATTTAATGGGGCTTTCATTATTTTCATTATTATTATTAATTATTATAATGGGGCTTTCTGCTATTAAATTATATTATAGTGTATTCTGCTCAGCATTTATAAAAATGTTAGAAGAAAAATTCAGATCAGGATTTGAACCTGAGACCATCAACCCATAAACAACTTTTTCTGACAGCTACATACGTGCACACTGAGATGAGTACTTTCATACTATTCTTATTCTACCTTTGATTTTTACACTTAACAAAATTCACTGAAAAATCTCAAAAGCTACTAATATTTTGAGGGGGAAGAGTACATGAAAGGATTTTAAGATCTAATATTGAAGAACAAATCTCTAAACTAAATCAAAGGTGTTGAGACAGGTAAAAAAAATGTTAATTTTAACATGGCTGTGGTCCTCAAATTTACTCCCTCTCAAGTTCCTGGGGTCCATATGAACCCATATAATTTCTCTTGCAGTTTATTTACTTTTTCATTGATCATATTTAGTATATATAATTGGAAATTAAAATTACTCACTGAAATGTTAATTGTACCCATTTATTTTATTTTTAAGATTGTGCAATAATGTAAAATAATGGTCCCTGTACAAAATGCATGATGGTAAAATAATGAATTGCAAATTTAGAAAAATTGTATTACACATATGTAATACGAATGTTTGAAATGATTTTTACATGTAGAAGTTTGTATTAGTAACAGTGTAAAGTAGTTTTGTTATCTGCTTTGCAACATAAATGCTAACTTTCCCTTTTTCAAGTAAAAAAAGCAGATTCTGAGGATGTGAATTATCCAACAGAAGTTTGTAACAAGTGTGTTCTACGTTCAATAATGATTTTATGAAAGATTTTGTGTAAATATTTTTCTGAGCAATCTGGATTTATTTTTGTGAACAAAATGTATGAATTGATGCAAGATGTCTATTTTGTTAGAGAAAACCATAATAGGCCACCGCATTTGTTTTTCTGTTTCATGAAAAAGAACTGATCATTATAATGTGTCATGATCTCCCTTTGTAGAATTATAAATAGTTATTATTTCTGGTTTCTTTTCTTCAGACTCACAACCTCTTGCAAAATTGTGAAGTGTGCTTTGAAGAAAAACACACAAAATGTTTTTTCTGTCAAAATATCAGCCCTTTTTCCTGCAGCATTGCATAATTTTTTGGTATAAATTGTTGTTGTTATTATTATTACCATTATTACTATTACCATTAGTACTATTACCATTATTACTATTACCATTATTACTATTACCATTATTATTATTACCATTATTATTATTACCTTATAAATGTACCATTAAAAGCAAAGCCTGCTGAGCAGAATGATTTGAATATATACATAATTTGAATGTTACAATATTTAATCAATTAAAAAGTAATACATACTAAAGAGGACAACTTAACATGTATGAGAAAATAAGATAGAAATCATTACAGAAAATAAAAATATATCTTGTAATAAAATATTGATGTAGAAGTTCTAGTGATAAAATTCACCTACAATATCAGTGATCCCTAAATCAGTCTTGTTTTAGAGGGGTATTGGGATGGAGGGGGAACATTCAACTGGATGGAGGGGGAACAAACTGTCAACACGTTTGTAGCTTACATAGTGGCATCTGGGGTCCTTCCAGTCTCTTTAACTCTGGCAGGTACGAAATTTTAATTTCGCAACTGGGCTCGCATTGTACGTGATACAACTTGTGCAAAACATCTTTGAGTGATCTTCATAAAAATGCTGTTTATTCAGGAGTAAATAATGTTATTTCTGTGTTTTCAAAGATCTAAAATATTAATTTTTTTCATTTCTTTAATTGTTTTTAGTTATTCTTCCCCATGGAAATTTTCTGAAAGGTCTTCATTGAACCATTCTGTTCAGTGTCACCGTTTCTTTACTTTATACAATATTTTCTTCCCCTAAATTGTTATCATTATCCCTGTGTTCTGATTGAATCACTAGGCTGATTGTTCTTGTACTTTGCAAAATTCAGTTAGCTCTAAATCGAAACTTAACAATTTTATTAGGTTCCAATTATGAGTTCGTTAATTTTGGATAAAAGTAATAAATTATTTTCACAATTTAAAAATTTAAAATAAATTAATATTGTGGACTTGCATTTTGTTTTTACGTAATGAAAAAAGAGAATATAATAATTACATAGCTAAATTTGGATGATAATAATGTCTATATTACCCTTCAGATAATAATAATACCCCCACCAAGCAATTTGAAAAAAATATAACAACTTTCAAGTATACAGACATAGGTCATTTTCAGCAACAATAACGTTAGTCAAAAATGGGCAGAAATGAATTATTAGTGAGAAGAAATAGGATATTTCAAGTTCTTTCTACTGGTACACTGATGTTTTGTGCCTTCTGCATTTAATGTGAGAGTTGAAGTTATTTGATAATGTTGCATCACTGGATTTCGTATCAATTGAAAATTCAGCACACCTCCTGAAAAACACTTTTTTTTCAATTATGCCACTGTTGCAGTAAATGAATGATATGCTACCTTTATCAGCAGTCAAGCGTTGTACTTTCTACAATTATCTACATGTTACTCACATGCATTAGTTTTGTCCACAGATAGACGTTTCGCTGTCAATAGATTTCCTGAAGCATCGCTTTCCTGAAGCTTTCAATGATTTTAATGAAAATAGAACAAGTTCAAGAACAAAATTAAGAAAAAGTTTGCAGATTTGAGAAAATCTTGTTTATGTAATTTTACAAAGTTGTCACTATTTTAAAAATTACATTAAAACTACTTGCTACATGAAACTACTGAAATTTGGATGTGCTATTTTTATAAGTGTACTTTGCTCTATTCAAGGAAAAATTTGAAGAAAATATCTGGAGCAATTTTTGAGAAAAGTGTAAATGTCAAAGCTTCATGCAAAGTTCCCCCAAAAATCCAAATATCCATTTGAAATTTCCAGCGTCTTGAATGGTTTAGGTACTAGTTACGTCCACAGAACCACATTTTGCTGTAAACTAATTTTTCAGTACAGTAAAACCCCTCCTTTTCCACTTTTCCTGGGACCCTAGAGAAAATTGTGTAAATTGCGGGATGTGTAAATAAGGGTGCTTTTTTTCTTTAAATTAAGAGTACAGTTTACTGTATTTAGTTACATACAATCAATAAGGATTATAATGTGCATTATTAAGTACATAATAAATAATATTACAAGGTCAAATAGAAATCTGACCGAAATTTATGATTTCAGAAATCAAAGGCATATTAACACCGATGCATAGTGAATTTTTAATGTCGCAACAACTCTTCCACCAGTCACCGCAATCCACTGCTGGTAGCCTTTGACGATGCAACAATGTACTCTTTGGATGAAGGCGGGGGGGGGGGGGGGCTGCAAAGCAAAGTTTACATTTTCCCAAGCTCATAAAATGTTTTTTTTTGGCAGTTCATAATGATTTTCAAGTAACATTTTTTTTATTTATTTATGAAATTATAGAAAGAATGGTCATGAAACAAATTTACTGTTAAAAACTTATGGAGAATTACATACTTTGATGTTTGAGCTATTGAAGGATGGGAAAAATTGTTTATTTTAGAATGAGAAAGTGTGAAATTGTGAAAGTTGATGTAAAATTAACAAATGCGAAATGGCACATGAGTGCTCTTGGCGATGTGTGTAGAGCCCACAAATCAAGGAAGACATTATGTGATAAGCATTGGCAATAAATTAATATAATAAATATATATAAAATAAAATTAATATAAGCATTGGCGATAAATAAAATTTTAAAAATTGCATGAATATCCATTTTTAGTTTTTTCCCTATCGATGCACTTGCCCTATTGTGATGCCTCTACAAACTGTCTTTTGATCTTGAAATTGATGGCCTTCATGACTTGTTATCATACTGCAAAATACAGCATGTACAAATTACACTGTTATTGTGTGTCGTATGTGATTTTGAAAATAACATCTATAGGAAGGTTAATTTTGTGTTGCAAATTTCACAATGATAAGTGTTTCCCAGCAAATTCAGGAATGGCCAAATTCCATTATGACTACACGATGAACAGTTCAAAGTCTTCATAGGGGCTTAATATTTCAAAGGAGGTGTAATATTAGGAGGAAAGGCTATCTTTGAACTGTTCTGTTAACGAATATGCCAAAGAACATAATTGCCAGTTTTCTCAGCACTCAACAAGGCTAGGGAGTTGTCACAGACTTCCTAAGATTCCAATTTTGCAAGAAAGTGACTGTCGAAACAAGTTTGATTAAATTAAAAGATATCTACACCTATTTTTCAATAACAACTTAGATAAAAAAAAACAAATTTGTAAATTTTAGCCCATTTTTTGAAGTGTTCAAAATGTAACAATGTCAGCCAGGAAGAAAACTTTGACAAGCACAAAATACGTTTGCTGTTCAGTGTGTTTAGCCAGAATTTTTCAGCACTAATGAGCATATAGTTTCATACTTAAGGTGATATTTAGCCAAAACAAGTGAGACTTGTGAAATTTGGTTTCAAGTGGTTTTTGAAATCATTTTACGTATGTGGTGGAATACCAAAGAAGGCATGAATGTTTGGTCTGAGATGGAGTAATTTGCAATTTGACGAAAATTGTTAAAGAAAATCAAGATGCCACTTCGTGTTCCTTGGCAAAGTTCTATATGTATCAAATTTTTTGTAATTTAACAGTTATAGATGTTTTCGTTAGTAGAATTGTGGCAACTGAAAAAAAAAAGGCATTGTTCTGTTTGCTTCAAACCAAAAAAAATTTCCTAGTTTCAAAGCAAAAGTTGTGCATGCTCACGTGAAGCATAACAAGATTTTGTTTTGTTATAGAGCCTGATTAGCATGGAATATTTACATTTCACTGACAAGAAATACTTCAAAAAAATTATATTTATTTCAAGTCCTAAGTAGTACTCTCTCTTCAAAGAAGGAAGGAAGGGGGGGGGGGGGGGGCTACTAATGAAAATATGGAAACCGGAAACCCAAATTGCAATTTGCCTTTTCATCATAATTAGTGACGATAAGAATGCATGCATACAATGTAAAGTTCATTAGTTGGACAACTTTTAATATAACAAAATGTCAAATACTTTTAAATTCCATTTGCTTTTTACACCTTTATGCATAAATTTGTATTGTTTGCATACCAGTAAAATTAGTGGGCTTTAGTTGCGAACATGCCAACATTTCTTTAGAAAGCTGTATGCATTCTTCCTGTAAAACTCCCATTGTATCAAAATATTTGTATAAAATTGCTTTTGCAATCTTTGGGGACATATTATCAATATTTAACTGAAATTTATGAAATAAATGAAGTATTTCAATGCTTGAGAAGAAATTCCTTAATACAAATCTCCAAAACTGTGCACAAGGAACCACCAATAATTTTGTGTACGCTAGAATGCAACATTCAACAGAACCTGCTTTTAAGAGATAATATAGACTGTCTCAATTCCCAAAATAAAAATTATGTGTATGTTCATCGTGCATGTAAGAGACCACCCACCTCTAAGCGTTTCAGATCTATAACACGCAGAGTATTGGTTCCAGAGGAATTTTTTTTCCCTATTAGTGAATCAAAGTGTTAAATTCCACAAATTTTCCCAGACAGTGAGCTGGGTGAATCATTGGTTCTACTATTAGGTACCTGTGACAAAAGCTGCATAAGGAGGGATTCCAATCTGAAAATACCTTCCCAGTATTGTTACTGTTCTGCAAAAGGTTTAAGATTTGCTCCAGTATTTCATGTATTGTTATGTAGAAGGTGCTTTCTGGACTCATTCATGCTATGTCCTGATTGTGTTCAGGAAATTCTGGAACAGTGTAAACTGTGTATAGTATTTGGCAAGGTTGGTGGTTCATCATTTTAATGCATTGTGTAAATTTTATTGATATTTTTGCAAAGAAGATAGATATACATGTGTTTATCATTTGGTGAACAATGCTCAATAGGCTGTGGACAGTGACTTCTCCATGTAGAGTTTTTGTTTTAATTTTATTTTAGAGATGGTAAGAAAACGAAAGTAATTGTAAATGTCAGAAAAATCATCACTTGTGAAGTTGAGAATTTCATAAATTATGTCTAAAAATAATGTTCTAATGTTTCATTCAGTGATGCATTCCAATATCAACCAATTCCTCTTTCCAAGATCTGGTAAATTAGTCTTTTGGGAAGTTCAGTAATATCCAAATGTTCATGACCACTTGCACCATTTACTTGTCAGCTTTTTATTGCATGATACATAAAATGGATTCTTGATGTGCATCAGTTTTTTATTGTTAGGGCAGATGATTTTTTGTATTTCCATATGCTGCTATGAATATCAATATTTGAGACACATCTATGTCACTCTTTCAAGCACATATTTCTCTCTCTCTCTCTCTCTCTCTCTCTCTCTCTCTCTCTCTCTCTCTCTCTCTCTCTCTCTGTCTGTCTGTCTGTCTGTCTGTCTGTCTGTCTGTCTGTCTGTCTGTCTGTCTGTCTGTCTGTCTGTCTGTCTGTCTCTTTTTTTTTTTTATAACTACAGATTTACTACATGAATTGGCAAGGATTGGCCAAGCTTTCATCCTTAACTCACAACCAATTGAGGGAAAATGCTTCCATGTTTTCGAGAGATACTGAGAATAATCCACTAACTACAAGATTCATATCAGTTTCTGTTATTAGCTTCGTCAAAGTTATCGCCCTGGGTTTCTTGATTTTTAACACATGAGGATTTATTACAATTTGCAAGAACTTTTATTATTGTTGATTTGTATTATTTTTATTCTAATAACTTTCATTTTGAATCTTTTTGTAGGAATATTTGTGATGCCAGAGATTGCCCGCCCTCTGCATGGAAAAGTATTAATATCTTGTTTCTAGGGAATCCATATTCGGAGCCGTATTTATAATTTCCACAATCTGAAGTGTTTTCAAATGAACGATTCCAAACAAAAAACAAACAAACCATTCTCGAGAGAGTGATTGCGTTGTGTTGCATAAGCAATAAGAAATTATTTTTTTCACTATCCATTCTTTGATCATCTCCCAAAGTTTTGAATGTCTCCCTCTGGAGAAATTTGCCAATTTACGGCCTGACTTACATTATGCCTTAATCTTTGTTTTACTTTGATTGTCATTTTTTACCATCTTGAAGTCTTCATCAAATTAACTGTTCACTATTTTAATTTCATTACTCATGGATTTTTAATGAATAATGCATTTTAATAATTATTCCAAAACCTGCAAAGTATCTTGAGTAGGAATATTTTTTGTGTATGGTATTATAGAAATTAATTGTGGATATCACTGCAAAAATGTTTCATTTCATTGTTTCACTATAATTCAATTAACTCCTGTTAATGGAAACACATCTACGGTCTCTCTCTGTCTCTGTCTCTCTCTGTCTCTCTCTCTGTCTCTCTCTCTCTCTGTCTCTCTCTCTCTCTCTGTCTCTCTCTCTCTCTGTCTCTCTCTCTCTGTCTCTCTCTCTGTCTCTCTCTCTCTGTCTTTCTCTCTGTCTCTCTCTCTGTCTCTCTCTCTGTCTCTCTCTCTGTCTCTCTCTCTCTCTGTCTCTCTCTCTCTCTGTCTCTCTCTCTGTCTCTCTCTCTCTGTCTCTCTCTCTCTGTCTCTGTGTCTCTCTCTCACTCTCGCGAGAAATAAAACTCCCAATACTTGTAGTATAAAATTGTTCAGTGGACTGGACAATTAACGTAGCTAAGCCTGTATCAAGGAAAAACTGGGGCTAGCTTTTTCCTCTATCTAGAGAAAATAAATTAATATTGATGAAATAATTATATCCACTATTAAAATTAATTTCACTGCAATGTGAATACAATTGAGGACTTATTTTTTAAAACTCAACATTGTCCAAATCCCAATTTTTCAAGGCAGTTTGATGAATAATGTTGAAGTGTTAATGTTTTGAAAGTTACAAACAATAAATTTGGTTGGCTTAATACAGATTACATACAAAAAGTACAATTGTATCAAGCACAAAGTCCTTGATACATTGTCAGAAAAAAATGTTGAAAACGAGTTTTTCTCAAAACTTACCATCACACAAAGAAAACCTTTTTAACCTAAGTTTAAAATATTCTTTCTCATAGAAAAGAAAAACAATTAAATTACATCAGTGGACGACTGTTACTACATTGATTATTGGCTTTGTGATGTGAAGCGCTTGGGCATAAGAAATAATAACCCTCAAAATTGTTTTGTGTGTGTGTGTGTGTGGGGGGGGGGGTGTTAAATACTATAATTTTTGGCTCCTGCCTTTTTGTGTCCTTGCGGTGGGAATTCAAAGTATGGCTCATACGTTGCCCCTAATTGTTGCCTTTTCAAGAAATCCACTGATATGAGAATGTCCACATCCTTTTTCCTCGAAAGGATGTCTGTGTTTGTTATGGTGTTTTACACCCAAATCCTTCATATACTGAAAATTCTTTAGTGTCAATGTCATTATTAACACTCACTGACAGTCCACCAGTAAAACTATATGTTCTTAGACATATATATAGAACTTTCTTTTCATGTATAAACATGGAACTTTCTGTACAAAATATTTGCAAAGTTTTCACATTTTGCCTTCTTTACACTTTCATGATTTCTGCGTGTTAAAGGATTACATAATCTATTTCCTCAAATTTTGAGACCTTTTTGTTCCACATTTCAACTGTAACCCAGTGTAAGATCTCATACACAGTATTTCTTTGTACTGATTTTGTAAACAAGAGCTAGATCCACCTATCTTGAAAGATAAACTTTGTACAATTTTAGTAGCTATTTGGCTGTCTAGGAGACACCATGTCCTAGGCACAAGTGCCAACATTTCAGCCACCATTCTGCAACCTTCCTCATGATGAAATATGATGCAATTGGCGTTTTTTCCCTGAGGAAGGTTGCAGTATGGCAGCTGAAACCTTCGGACCTGGGTCTAGGACGCAGCATCTCCTGGACAGCCAAGTAGCTACTGACTCCACCCACAGAAGTCTATGCTCTCACTTCTTACAAACTTCGGACCTCTGACAAACTGCCTCATTATATTTTCCTATCTACTGTTTTCTCCTAATTGTTGCACTCAAAATAATTTCTTCTTGTCTGTATTCCTCAGGCAATGCACCTGAAAAATATATTTGTTGAATATTCCAGTTTCCCAAAATTCTCTTTTTGCATGCACTGAAACTAAGGATGCTTACTGAACTCAATAGTTTTAAATTTCCATGAAACGAATTATGGTTATATAGACATCATCATAGAAAGATGGTTAATCAAACCAACCCAACATGCAGTTAGCATGACATTGCCACCTCACTATTAAATTTTCAGGGAATAAGAATAAATTAATATGTTGAATTTTACTCAATTAGATGTATTATTTTTTGTCATTCTTGAAACATCAAATAAAATTGAGCACTCATGTTAAATAAAATAAACAAATACATAATGTTTAACCCTTCGTGGTTCTTTGTCCCGCGTGGCAGAATGCAGCGTTTTCCTTGTTACAGACCCTTTAAATCCCCAGGTACCTGGTTGAACCAGTCCAGCACGCTATGGTGCGAGAAGCTATACACAGGTTTTAAAGTATTTTTTGTATTTTTACAACAACAAAAATCAATTTATTTCCCTAATTTATATTATATAACAATTTAAGTCGATATGTGGTGCGGAGAGCTTCAATTAATTACCAATAATGCCTGTAGATTGCATTGTATCAACAGAATCCAAGTTATCATTACTGTACCTTTCTTCATATTCTTTAGAATTACCTGAGAAAAAGTTTTCAAATTAAAGTCCCGTTGCACAGGACACAGGACCATCAGAGGAAGAAAACGGGAAAGTGAAAGGACCATGAAGGGTTAGAAATTCATGGCAATGAGTTGTACTATGTATTTCAACCCTGTGCTAAACACTTCATTTTTCTTACTCACTAGAAGTATTTAATTGAACAAAATAGTTGCAACAAAAACTTCTCTCAGTAGCATGTTAATCTTTTCACATCTATGAATATATTTGCTGTTATGTATAAATATTACGAGTTGTTATGCAATTCTATCAAACATCATTGGTGTAAATCATCTGAAGCTTGTTTCTTCAATGTATGTTCATACATCACAGTCTGGAAATATGCAGAGGGGATGACATTGTAGATCTAGTCTCCCCTGTAGATCAGATGCAAACGGTATATTTGTTCTCTGCATTGTAGTTTGAATTTTCACATGAGTAGATATCCTACTTATTATAAAGGGTACAACTAAGAAGTATGTATTGTTTGGCATAGGGATGAAGCCTAAAGAAAGTTCCAATAGCAAATGAAAACTGTTTTTGTGTGTCTGTTTTGCTTTTCAAAATGCAAGGCATTGTAATGTGCAAAAATTACTCAATTTTTCACAGAATTTCCTAATAGAACAGTCATTGTACCTAGTGATCTATTGTTCCCAGCTCCATTCTTCATTCCTTTATGAGAACAGTGTTCAATCAAATATTCACTGCATCAATTATTTTAGACAGTCTACTGCTTAATAGTGACCATGACGAAATGCCCTATTCCGAACTTGGGCAATTAATTTTCTCGCTTTACCTTAAATACTGTCTCCCCAAAAGAGGCTTGCTTTGGGTTTACATAGAAAAGGAATAATTAAAGAACATCTCATGTCATACAACACTTGATAACTTTAGAATCAATGAAGCAGATGGCAAAAATTATTTTCAATGTGTAAGGTTGATGTGCTTCACTGATACTTGAAAGCATTAAAAACAGTACTCTGAAGATAATTGGACTTTTTTACTTTTTAAAATTCATGAATGTATGGAAGTGCTGATTAAACTTTTTATTATTGTAATCTTCAAAATTTAAACCTTGCTTGTGGACATTTCTTTTGTTCGTATTATTGTATGATATTAAGTATAAATTCTGATGTATTTTGTTTTTTGCAGGACACTGATGATGTGCCCATGGTGCTAGTGGGCAACAAATGTGATTTAGAAGACGAACGTGTTGTTGGGAAGGAACAAGGTGTAAACCTTGCTCGACAATTTAATTGCGCCTTCATGGAGACCTCAGCCAAAGCAAAAATAAATGTAAATGATGTAAGTTCGGGTTTGTTATTATTATATATATATTTTTATCATTATTCTTTCATAGAATTTATTGTTTCCATGTTAATAACACTGGTTTACAAAAAACAAAGAGGCAGGAAAAACATTTTTTTCTGTTACAAGAATAAAACATCCTGTTTCTGGAAAATTTGCCTCTGAATCCAGACCTAATTGCAGAATTTCTGCCTCGGTCTCAGTTTTCATGTGTTTTCAGGTTCATATTTTTGTTAACATTTATGTGTTCCTTTGTATTGCATGTATCTCACAAAAAAGACATGCTCTTGTAACAAGAGATTCAAACAGAAACTGCAAAAAGTTCAAAATTAGAGCGAAGAAACATACCTAAAAACATTTTCTTCCCAATTTCCTGCAATACTGTGCTGCAGTCTCTTCATAAGATTTAGCAGTAGTTGAACAATATTGCAATACTCCAATTGCCTTCATAAAGATTTTCCAGTTTAAAAAAAGATAAAAATTGTGGTGGAACTGTTTCCATGATTTGTCTTTTACGCCATCTGGGTAGAAGCCCAAATGATCATTCAAGAAATGTAGTTTAAGTGACATGTGATGTCCGAATGCAGTGGTTTGATGTCAGTAGTTCATATATGATATTGTGATAGTTCTCTGCCTTATAGTTGGATAAAAAAATCTTGCTGACACATGTGAAAAACAGCTATGCCATCAGTTCATCCCTCAACAAATCAGCTAAGTGTTCATCAGCCATTAATTTTCAAATTTTTGCTTCCCTGGAGTCAATTATTCTGTCACCTTCTCGAAGAAAATTTTAGAAAAAACAGCTAGGCAATCATTAAAAACTCTCTCTTTCCACTGGAAAGGAGATTCCATCCTTTTCATCGCAAAGCTAAATGCATACAATTTTGCTTTAACAAATTTAAATCGTGTGCAAGATCATTCAAATCCTCTTTGGGACAGAAAGTGTGGCTCATTTGATGCACAGGAGTCTTGAAATGTTGGGTGCGCATGGATATTTCCTTCTGTCTTCTGTGTGTAATCACAATCTGTTGTGTGATCTGTTCTTTCACCCAAATCATGGGAACCGCAAGAGGCATCTAACATGATAATTTTAACTAGCCTGTCAGTAGTGTAACACACATCATTCACCATAAGGTGGGGATCCATTTCCTTATCTTGGTTGCCAACCTTGCATCTGAAATAACCTTTTTTTTTTTAAGAGAGAAGTACAATTTGGTTATTGCAATTTCTGAGTTACTTTTTCCTAACATCACAAAAAGAATTTGCACTATTTACGCAATTATGAGGCTTGTATTTTCCTTATCCTGAAAGTGCGTTTTTGATCTGAAGGTTGTGTATGGGAATTCCTATATTCAGAATTTTTTTCAATCTTTACTTCTGTATAATAATTAAATTAAGCAACTGCAGAATAATGCAGCATTTTGAAGGATTGCAAAAGATAGAGGGTAGTATGTCACACGAAAACTGAGCTCGATTGGCAAAAACTTTATTAATTTTCATATTCAGCACCCATGACTTTGCTAACTACACTGATAATATCTGTGACAAAAAGGCTGTTGACCAGTGTGATAGACATTATCATTGAAATTCATGTGGTATTTTAACTGTCTTTGTATGTTGGTGCCCATCACTACCTCCCTTATCCCCCCCTTCTTTTTTTCCCCTGATTTTTCCATACACTTCTCTAATTTTCATTTCTCTTTTGTTTTCAGTTTTATTTTAAAGTTTGTCTAAATTTTGCAAGGAAGTTTGAGTTACTACCATTCAAAGCATTATTTTCACTTTTTATTTCTGTTTGTGATGAAGTGATCAGATTCAGGAAGCCTTCAAAAATGTATGACTGTAACTTTGATTGGGGGGGGGGGGAGAATTTTGAATCCCTGACCTATCTGGGAAAGGGTCTGTAACCTGATGTAAAATCATGATGGGATAGAGATTGAGAGTTAACGATGAGCATTCTCTGGGGAAGTACAGAGATATCAAATGCACAGAGGTCTAACTAAGAACTGCAGTCTACAATGTCATTGCGTGGTTTGGTTTGTTGTTGTTCTCTCCCCCCGAGAATGAGAGGAATGAAAGTAGCACACTTTAACCAGCAATTGGTATGGGGTGCTGGAGAGGGATATATCCCCCTCTTCAAAACCCATGCAAGTGCAGAGAAGTACTTTTCATTATTTAATTTGTTACGCTGTTTGTGGCAATGCAACATCTGGTTTGTAAATTCATAAATATTTTAGTTTACCGCAAGAAAACATCTTGGGGAATTATTTTGATTTCATTTTGTGAAATTCAAATCAGTTGACCTTAAAAATTTTTTGTATAGAAAAGGGAATAATAAATGAAATGCAAAACAAAAGGTAATTTTATTACTCAAGTGTACATTTGTTTTTAGTATCGACTAAATGTAAGGGAAAGAATAAGGGCTCCAAACAAAATAGAATAATCATTTGCAAAAGCACTTTCAAATGAAATTGTAAATGAATTTCACATACATCAATCAAGGTATTTTCAACACTGTTTTCTTTACTTTGATTTCATATCTTCATATACCTCCGGGGCATTCTGCTTTTTGGCACTGATCTATTGAACTGTAGTAATCTTCACTTTCACATCTGTCTTAGGTCTTTAAGTAATACTGAAAGTCAATTTACTGTGTTTTACCTTTTTCAGATATTTTATGATTTAGTAAGACAAATTAATAAGAAATCTCCAGAAAAGAAACCAAAGCCAAGAAAGAAGGCTCTTTGTGTTCTTCTGTAAGAATGCAGGAACAGACCAGATAATGTGTGTCAACCCAAACTGTGTATAACTCAATGCCTGACCTGATACAAAGCATTTGAAGCAGTTCCCAGTTTGTAATTTTGGAAAATGTTAATTTGGTGGTGAAGTCTCGGATGTTATGGTACAAGACTTTGGACGGATATTTCCTTCCATTGCTCACAAGTGCACAAGATCTTTGTCCCACTGTCTCTTCGGACTATCCAGTATCCAAACGATGGACAAAAATGTCTACAGAGGCCTATCAAGAGAGAAAGTTTCGCAGTTCCTACTGCAGTCATCATATCATCTCTGCCTTGAGCTCCAGGATACATCTGTCTTGACAGGAATAGAGGTCATAACCTAAAAAGTAAAAAAATTAATCAGAGTAATGAAAGGTTGTAGTGAAACTACATTCTCTTTTTCATTCGGTGGCCTTAATACTTTATGTACAATATACTATAGTTCATCCTTTGTAAATCCTTTAGTCTTTGTGGAAAGATCAAAGCTCGATGGCAGAATACCTGCTTCTGTAAATGGCAGTGCTTAAGACTTGATTGAAATATGTATCTATTTATCCTTGTACACCTGTCCTCCATCTTCTGGTAAATGTTTTGAAAATTAATGTATAGTATGTGGGTGTCAGGATTGTAAATTTGTGAAGGAATTGTTTGACCATGAAAGTCAAGGAGATAAGTTTTGATTTCCTGTGTGAGGATAGAAATAACTATGTGGCCGTGTGTTATATACCTTATGAAAAACCTTATAAAGGCATTGAACCTCAGTGTCTCAAAGAGTGTCAGATAAAAGAATTTTTTTTATCTGTTCTGATAACAAAACTTGTTTTCAGTGTATACAATATGTAATTCTTATTTTCATTTGTTAAGTCAGATGGATGTATTTTGAAATGTTGCTTGTTAGCTATATTGTAAATTATTTGTGATCTTTATTATTATAATTATTATTATTATTATTATTATTTTCTATCGTGAATTCATAAGCCAATGATTTGTCTACACTGTCTTTCTTATAAATCTTGGTTCCACAGGCTCTTTTCTGTGGGCATGCATGTAAATGAGTGAATGGGTGGGTATGTGTTACAGGGTGGAAAGGTGCACAGAAATATGTACATGTGCAAATGCACATTGTTAGGCTAGACAGATTAGATTACCTTTTTATGGCCACTGATAATGTGAGCATCTTAGCAGTTGCATGCATGTGTGTGTGTGTGTGCGTGTGTGAAAGTGAGTCAATCGTTATTTTAATTTCTTTCTTTCAGATTTGCTCTAGAGAAAATAATATTGTTGCTTTCACTGTATGTGTTATATATTTTGTGTTCAGTTTTTAATTTTGGATAACAAATTTTAAAGATTATTGTATCATTCATTAATTGGGGTACTCTGGTATTTTTGAAATGAACCATTTTGTTAAAATCTTCATTGACATGTAGGTACTACAAACAATCCATTCACCGTGGTTTCATGTATCCAAATACTTCCACTAACAGTGAGTGAGGGAATTGTATGTTCCATAATTTTTGAAGAATGATACATTTGTTTTACAACTCCATGGAAACACTTTTCTAAGATAAAAATTCATCAGGAATATTCAGTGTCAGTGTTCAGTTTTGTTATATTACCATTGATAGTTGTCATCAGAGATATATTTATTTGTGTGATCCATTCTGTATCTGAAATTTATGTGTGTGTGTATATTATATATGTACACACACATACATGCATACACGTACATACATACATATTATATATATATATATATTGGGCAAGTGAAAATTGTCATGGCTAAAGACTCCAGGATGTAAATGAAGCTTCCAAGTGTTACCATTTAGTGACAGCATGAGAGATTGATACGAGACTTTTCCCAAAAAATCTTATAAGTGAATGCTGTTGATTTGTTGGGAATCAGAAAAAGAACAAAGCATCACCATAGCAGTGTTGATAATAAAAGCAGAAGCCCACAGTTATCAACCATAAAGTAATTGTTTATTGTAATTGCTTTGTTGAAGTGATAATAAATAATTTTTCTGTATATTTTCACAGTCCCTGTCGTCCATCTCTTAACCTTTACAATCACCCTGCCCCATTTATATGTATTAATGTTTATTCTTATAAGAATTATATTTTCATGATGCAGTGGATGATTGGAAAGAGACGTGTATTTACTTACATTATTTGAGCCATTTAGTATATGAAGAAAGATTCAAGATAATGTTGAATGCCAAACAACGTGCTCTTGAGGGAACAAACTTTATTACAAACTGAAGTTACCATTTTATTTGTGAAATTTATGATTAATATTCTTGTGTACCATTCAATTTTTCACTTTATCCTGTTCAAATGTAACAATTAAGTCCTGAAATGAATGTAGCTAGAATAAACATGAAAAGCTAAATTCATCTCTACATGTACATATTCAGTTAACAAGTAAATCTCTTAATGAAAATATGAGGTTTATGTTTGAAAGACAAACTTAGTTCTTAAAAAACAAGTTGAACTCTTCTAAAAGGTATAAGCTATTTTCTGAAATTTATAAGTTGTTACATGTTTTGCCGTTTAGTTTTAGATTGTAATATCAAATGATCCTATGAAGTATTTAATATCAAGAAATTATGGACAAAAATGTTATTTATGTCCATTTTACAAAATAAAAATTTTGGGGGGGAAATCTTTTGCAATGGGTTCTACTTGGCACCCTGGTATCGTGGACCTGTTCAGTGTGGAAATCAAGTGCCATAAATTAAAATTAATTGTGGGCATTGTTTTGAATGATTTCATTGCAAGCCCATGTGTTATCCCAATGGCATGAGAATAACACTGTGATAAACTGTTTGGGAAAGTAAATGTACCCAAATAATGGATGATTGATTGTTACTTGTGCTGTGTAAGGTGAATTATTTCTGATCGATGTGGTAAAATTGTTATTAGGTGAATTGCAGTTGCTCTTATTGTTAGATCCAGAAATGCAAATAAAGGCAATTTGCTGATGTTGCTACATAACGGTAATAATATTACTCATTTTAGTTGATCATAGATCATTTGTGTTACAGTACCCAAAAATGTAATTACTACCCTTGGGCAATATGGTTTGGATTGCCATGTGCATGAGAAAATTTACAGCCTATGGAAAGGAACATACATATTTCTAATAGACCTTCATACACTTCCATTCCCTTAGTAGGCATCAGGTGACCAAGATGAAAAATCATTCTGAATTGAAACATGAAATAATCCACACGATATATTTCTTGACCCACTGACTCCCCTAGTAGCAAGGGTTTGATTTTTTTCACATTTTCCCCATGAAATGTATTTATTATGGTCAAAAATGTATTTATAGAATGATATTTTTAATGTTTAATTGTATTTTAATATAAAAATATCCATTGGAAAAATCTCAAAGGATTGCGTAGGATGAAAAATTTCTCGTATATAGATCTTTATGCTAGTTCAGAATTTTCTAGACTATCGAACTGTTAATGTGCCATGCTGCAAAAAATATTTTTGCTTTCAAAAATGCTTTTGATAAGTTTCATATAAATGTAACGAAACCATTCTCCAATGTGGTCTTAATGCAAGTTATTTTTCACAATATGCATGATAACCTATGACACTAAATTCATTATGGGTATTATTCGCTTTTCATTATTTACCCACGTATAATATTGCTTCAATTCTTGGATGTAGAATGAATTAATTCACTGTGCTTGTACAAGCCTAGAATTTTCACTGCATAAAATTTACATTTTTTGATGTGCTAAAATTTATTTTGATCAATATGCTGTTGCCAAGATGACTAAACTCAAAAATTACAATTTTGTATGTGTAGATCTCAGTGTTAGGATATGAATTAATATTCCTGTGGATGTCAGCAATTGGTGCAAGGATTTTTAAACATTTCTGTTGCAAGAAATTGTTTATAAAATGGCATTTCTTGGCATAACCTGACCCCTGTCAGTTATCATTGCATGATGTCATAATACAAATGTCTATGTATTGGCAACAGCAAAACTGTTTTTGTTCCCCAAATTAATTTTGATTCTTTTATAAATTTATGATGCTGGTTTACACAAAAAATTGTGTGTGCAACTCACAGTGTTGCTTTATTGCATTCGTACAAATTTGAAAATCGCTCCTACTTCATGGAATTCCACTTCAAAACCTGCACTTCATGGAATAGAGCATAACATTACTTCCACTCAATTTTTTGTTTATTGTAGTTCCATGAATATTGAAATGCACAAACTTAATTTACATAATAATTTGTTAGTACTTTAGACCGAAATTTTCAAGTCTTTCACAGCAATATTGAAAAAAGACCCCCCCCCCCCCCAACGAAATAGAAATGAAGTCGGGACATAATAAAAAAAATTATCACATAAATTTACTGTTAAAAACACGATACATCACCTAATGTCCCCCTACTCAACTGTGACTTGAACTCTGGTTACTCTAGAAAAAAATCGCTCATAATGATTTTGAGAAGTAGTAGTTCTTTTACATTATGTACAGTAAGTTAAACTACTGGGCATTGCAGTGTAAGTGATGAGCGCTAGAAAAAACAATTCAATTTTTGTGTGAGCGCCACCTGTTGCACCTATCGCGCGAGTACCGTTCATTGGCATGCACACGGATGGGGGGAGGGGAGAGCTTGAAGGGGCCTCGCCTGATAAAACATTTTATTTCCCTAAATGTGATAAATCTCTAATAAAAGTGACGTATATCCATATGTCATTTTAAAATGTACAGTGAGAGAAACTAATGAATTTATTAATCTATTGTATCGTTACAAGTATTGTATTGGCGGGTTTAAAAAATCGAAAAATGTGGACGTTTCAGAATAGACGTTTTCGAAATTTCTTTTTATTTATTTATTTACGTCAAAAACTGTGTATGACGTGCTATGGGGATAAGTGAATTTCTTTGCATGGTACTGTAAAGTTTTACGATTTTAGTTATTTCAAATGACTTTTGTGGTTTCCTGTAAATCAACTTTGTTCTCGATGAGGTAACTGATCACCGCCATTCCCGAGAAAAAAACATGCTCTACACTAACGGGACTAATGACCAGAACAGTTGACGCGCTCGGAAACATGAAAAAATCAATCAATCTTTGAGGTAACTATTGTGATATATCACACATCTGGAGTGGATACAAAGAAATTGCAGAGATATATTCGAGGGCGCACGTGCGAGAAGGGAAGGCGAACGATCAAAAGGCTCCTTGCGCGAATCCGTGACGAACTAGGTGCTGCGCAGGTCGAGCTGGTGTGGCGACATGAAGAAAAACACACAGACATTTACAAGTATGTACAAGTTTATTTACATGTTATGTACAATAACAAACTTCTACTCCGTAACTACACACTTGTATTTCCCTGTGGATACCCCACATAGCAAGGGAGGCCCCACCTCCTCTGACGCTACTCCCGCGCCACTACCGTGACCTCGTCACCCGTGCAATAGGCACGACGCGCTCCAGCCTGGGCGTAAAGTTTTGCGCATCACGCGAGGTTTCCAGAAGAAAACCCACCGTCTGAGCTCGTCGGCTCGATTTTATACCAGAGTGCAGCCGTCATGTGACCGTCCGAGGTGTAGGAGGGAGGCTCGCGTCTACCACGTGACCTTCCCGGTCAAGCTGGCGTCCCCTTTGTCTAAAGGTATCCCAACGCCGGGGCGCCCAGCTATTCATGCCCGCAGGTATGCGATACTTCCGCTCCTCCTCCCACCCACGGCCGCCAACGTGACGCTACACTGGGTAGGCTACGGAGCAGACATATTTACAGCACGCCAGGACACACACACACACACACACACGTGAGTCACGTAACTAGCGCCTACTGAAACTTTTGAACGGTTGAAGTTATTGCAATGCAGTTTTCACGAAAGTGCATGAGGGAATGGGGCTATTTGATACGTGTGTTCATCTATATTTTATCACTATTTTACGAAGTATTTGAGGTAAATTAGTTTTTTAAATGGAACAATACATATTTTTTCAGTCTATGATGAGCGTGAAACGACGAATTAAATAATATACATATTGTCATAAGTTAGATAAGCATTTTTTGAGTAATTTTTTTACGACTCGTGTTTAACGGATATTTTGAATGTAAAAGTCCTCTACCAATAGAAAAAGACGCCCCCTTATATCCCAAACTGTTAAGCAATACCAAATGGTCGATAAAAGGAAGCTGTAATGATAATATACAGGCATTTTGGAAAAATTAAAGATGCTATTAATGATCTTAGAACCAGACCAATAACTGCTGAAATCAAAATGGAAGCAACTTCTCTTCTAAGCAATGTCTAAATGTTTGAATGCATCGTTTTCTTACAGAGAGGACATCATTGCTGATTGATCAGCAAACTATATCAACCAACTGATCACAGAATTAGTCACAAAGTTCAAATGCTTCCGCTGATAGAGTAACAGAAGCGAAAGGAATAGCAAGAATGTTTAACCTAAATCCTCAATGTAAACAAGGAGAAGAGAGAAGTAGCGGATGTTTTATGAAAAGGACAAGATCGAAGATAAAACTCATTCATTCTCAGAACAAATAAACAGATCGTTGATTATGGAAATAATAGATCGGGATTTGAATGAAATGAGACAAATGTTTCAAGCCATTCAAAACCTTGATAGTTTCTCTTCCTCATTGGAACCATATGAATGGAGAACTGAGGAATCACTTGAGTCAGATACAATTTTAAAAAAATTATTGCGTCTTCTTTGCAACACATCTCTTAGCCCTTGGGCATTGAGGGTATATATATATATATATATATATATATATATATATATATATATATATATATATATATATATAATTTCTGGGCAAATCCTTCGAGTCAATGTCTTTTATCCCATCGGTCAAAGGCTCGGCGCCGTTAGTAGCCGGGGTTTACAGACTCGCCCAGGAATCCGGGGTGTCTCGAGTTGCTTAACTACCGTGACCAATTCGGATGGCGCCTGCTTTAAATTAAAATTTAAAGAAGACTTTGAAAGGGACGAGCTGGTGATAGAATACTAAAGCGATATAATAAAAGTGAAGCGTTTTAAGTATCATGTCTTTGGTTTAAGTCGTAATGTGGAAATGGCCACACCTAATAACAGCATAACAATGACATCGTCGAATAAAGGCGCCATTTTGTTTCGTCATCTCAAGTGTCTATATTTTCTTTCTGTTGTACCCATTACAACATCCTTCCATTTCGCTCTTAGACGACAACTTTTCTTCCTTCTTGTAGGCCTCAAGTTACAACACCTTTACTTTTTCGATACGGAGTAGAGAAGTTATGTAATGCTGCGCGAAAAAACGGTGAACTTTCGGCAAAAAACACTTATTACAGGGCACTGGTGATGAAAAAGTGGATAAATCCAGTTGCTAAATTTATAAAAAAAATCTCTAACTCGTGGTGTAGTCAGTATCCCTGTTTTGTGGGTCCTTGATACCGAAAAATTGAATGACGGCAAAACAAGTCTGTCTGCCCGTCCGTGTGCGAGCAACGCTAGCGGCTAAACCGTTCAGCCCATTTTCTCCTAAATTGATATTACCCAACCGATGTGACTGATATCGTGGCCCCTTGAATTTGAAATCAATATTTTAATTTCGGTAGGAAATTTACATAAAGCTCCTGGAACATTTTCCACAAAAAAAGGGGACCATCGTTTTTATTAGATTTTGTTATTGGATGGTGTGAAGGATGTTTAAGAGGATAGTGCAGGTCTCATGATCGTTGAAAATTTTGATTTTTCGAAAATTGCGAAAGTTCAAATTAGTTTCGGAGTCTTCCTACAACTAAAATATTAAAGATAGGGATTTCTTTCCCTTAATGAAATCTGTTCATTTAAGATAGGTTTTCAAATAAGGTCATGTACAATTTTTCGAAAATTCGAGTACTTTTCGCGTAATTTTGCGTGAAATTACGGGCGAGAAAGTACGTGCTGCTATAGCACATACTTTCTAAATGGCCGTACCATAACAATATTTTCAACATCACTTAAATATCCTTCTATATTCTAACATGATCAAGCAGTGTGACTCCGTAGGATCTTTTCCAAAAACCGTTTTCAACACTATTAATTCTTTTTCAGAGCTTGGTTAAGTACCCAAATTTTAGAGCCATATATTACTGTGCTCTCCACCTAAGACTTAAACAGCTGAACTCTTGTTTTAGTTCTAATATTGTAACAATCCAGGATCCCCAGGAATGAAGACAGGGCAAAGAATAAAGATAAACATGTAATAAGTGGTATTAACATCAAAGGCGGGGACAAATGAAAGCGGTGTCGCGTAGCGATAATTTTTTGGAAGTCTAAGAAGACGCGACAAAATCATAATGGGGACAATATAGTTCAGTAGCGTTTGTCGAGTGAAACATTTTGGAAGTTATTTGAAAGAAATCGGTTCACGCGTTCCAAAGATATAAACAATTTAGTGAAGTACATTTTAAGCACACAACTAGACACGATAGCCATTGTTGTAGCTTAAGATCTAATGTAAAAAGTTGTTTTTTTTTTCAAAAAATTAAGTAAACGCGTGAAGCGATTCAAACGAAACTTTTGGCATTAATAGAAGAAATTATGGGGAAAATTATGCCACTACTCACAACGCGGAGAAATTTCGGGGGGCTACGGCATAAAAGAAAATGTAAATTGTATAAGTGGGAAATTCCAAACGAGTCGTATGACGTCAGAGCGGTGGAAGGGGATCGACCGTCTTCAGATTAAAAGAACTTTGGAAATTTTAGATGGTAGAAAACCAAATAGAAAACGGTAATAGCATTCAATTTGAAAATGCATGAGAATAATAAAGAGAGACGACCCAGAAAGAAGAAGATTAACTTAAAAATATATAATATTATATAGAAGACCCGGAAGTGATCGTGAAATGTTCGAGAAAAAAAAAAGAGGAAGTCTCGGGACAACAATGAGAAAAAGAACGCGGGGAGAATAGCTTGAGGGAGGACGTATGTTGAAACGCTCCGCGGAAATTAAAAATTTTGTTAGAAAGTTGTGCTAATCACGCGAGCAAAGTTAATTTTATAACGTTTAGTTGTAGTGGAGAAAGTTTAGAAGGTGAAACGCGGAAAATTATTGCAAAATTTTCAAAGAGAACGTTGTTCGCGAATATAAACAGTCGCATCATCAGCCGTGTGATTAAACTCGTTTCGTAAGTAATAAACAGTTATAACGAAGAGACATTAATTATTTAAAAATGAATTTTTCCGAATTACGTGTGTGAAAAATGGAAGGATGCTGCGAATGGACAAACGAAAGGACGCTGCGTATATTTGGCGAGGGTGATGCATGAGAACGGCGCGGTGCAGGTCGCTGAACTCAACGAAAGGAAAGTGCACTAACTTTATTTAAATTGGTAATGCGCATTGATAAGAAGAAAGAATAGACTCATAGCTTCTAATGTACAAGACCAAGTTTTGTCAAATAGAAATAGATTTTAGTGAAAACAAAAAAATAGAATGCGCATTCAAGTATGAATGATTTGGTTTTAATCTTATAGTGTAAATCTTCAGTGTGAATGAGAATTTCGTGTTTCTAGGGTATTGTTTATTGTGTGTTTAGTGTATTGTGTATTGTTTTTCGATTTTGTGTTGTTTGTTATTTGTTATGCCTCTAGCAGAGGAAGGAGAACAAAAAAAAAACAGATAAAATAAACGATGTCGAACGTTGTTGGTTCGACATTAAACCAATGCAATTGGTCTTATAAGTATGTGTAGTTAGATGAGGACCTACGCCCACGTGCCCGAATACTACGTCAGGATCCTGTATAGGTCCGCCACAGCCTCACGCCCAGTATTTATATCTGTATGAATAAATATCAGAAAAGCAGCTAGGCAACGGGCAAATTTCAGATGTATGTATTTTTGGCAACCCAACGTCAGGCATAATAGTAGACATTTTGGTAAGAACTATAGATGAAAGGAGCACAGGTAAAGATCGTTACATATTTTTTGTAAGTTAGTTTTGAGAAAGAAAAGCAGAACGGATAGGTAACGTGTACCATTACATATTTGGCAGCCCAGCGTGGGGGCCATTGTAGAAGGTTTTCGGAGGTAGTCGTAGGTACCGTTACAATATCCTTACTTCAAAATGGGGGGGTTTAATTTATTATCTGTCTACCTTTTCCAATTGTTGATAAAATATCGGTGTGATCTGTACCTACCTTCTTCAGTCAAAATAACTCCTAAATACTTATAGCCTTTTTCTTTTTAATCTTAGAACTCTCAACAATTAGATCTTCCTGTACATTAACTACCAAATAACTGAGTCTTCTCTACTAGTTTACTCACCATCTAGGAAGCATCAATTACAACTTCCGCAAGAAAAAACTCATTCATCAGCGAAAAATAAAGTGTGAATATTTTCCTCGTCTATTTGAATGCCCTGCAATATTTTGGTCATTTTTTCAAGGTTGATGTAGTATATATTTTGAAGAGTGTTGGGGATAAACAACATCCATGTTAGTCTTGAAATACTCTGATAAACATGTGATAAATGTTTAACTTGACTACGATTTCCTTTGTAGAATCTCTTCAGCGTTTATGTACTGCCCATGGATGTCCTTTTCTTTCATTGCTTCCCACAACTTTTCCACTGGTACACTATCGTATGCTTTCTTGGATCTACAAAAAACTAGATGTAATGGGCATCCATAGACTATGGACTATTCCATTAGTTCTTTCAGGCAAAAGTTCATCCATACAGGATCGACTAGATCCAAATCCACTCTGTTCTTCAAGATCCATAATATCCCTTTCAATCCGACCTCTCAGAATCCGTCCTTACAACCTTCTTGTAGATGATATAACATTCAAACCGCTATTTGAAACAATCAGTTTTGCTTCCTTTCTTACAAATGATGTAATATATGCACATTTCTTTTGGAAATGGAAGCTAGCCTTTGGAAGGCTTCTCTTTTCATTTATTAGGGCCTAAATACGTCTGCCTAATATTCCAAGACATGTTCCAACAACTGAGCAGGAACTCCTCTAGGATCGGCAACTTTGTAGTTCTTCATAGCCATTAGCACTTTCCTTATTTCAAGTACACTTATATCTTCACATGGAATATGTATATAATTTAAGGAATAATCTACACATTTAAAATCAATCCATTTCTATTAAGGGTTTCATAGTATTATTCCCTCTTGTTCTTTACATATCAGAAAATGTCAATTTCTCTATAAGATCTATTTAAAACATCGTTCCTTAATTCTGAACCAATTAATGGATCTATTTCACAGCCGAAAATCATCCTTTAATTTGGCTACTTCCTATTTCTCGTTTATTTGATGGATTTTATGATGTTTGTCTATGTCTATGGAGTATATATGTCTATATTACGTGTATACGGAGTATGGAGAAAGTTCTGTAATGCTGGGAAAAATCGATTTTGAGATTTCAACGGACATACACGTTTTGGGGTTCCCTGATACAGAAAAAGTTTTTTTTTTTTTTTTTTTTTTTTTTTTAACGTCTGTCCGTCGGTGAACACCTCTAGCGCCTTAACCAAACGTATGTTATTATTATTTTTTTTTTTTTTCAAAATGATTATTCCCCGAACGATCTGGCTCGACTCAGGGCGCTGCGAAATTTTAAAAAACTTTATTCAAAATTTAGGGGTTCTTTAGATGAAGCCCCCGGGCATTTTCAAAATTCTCAAAAACGGCTTCAAATTTTTTCTTTCAATTGCTTATAAGAATAGAGTAAAATACACTTATGAAGATGGCATAGGTCCGATTTTCATTGTTAACTGAATTTTCGAAAATTGCAAAATTTTGAATTTTTTTCCGTCGTCTTCCTACAACTACAAAATTGAAGATAAGAGGTTTTTCCTTCAAATGAAATTTGTTGTTAGTTCATTCATTAAGGTCATGTACATTTTTTTGAAACTTTTAGTAGTTTTCGCGCAAATTTGCACTTTTAAAAAATTACAAAAACAAGATTTTTTCAAAAATGGTTCCAAAAGTTTTCTTTAAACTTTTGGTAGGGATAGCGCTATAGGATGACATAAATGGCATATTGCTCTATTTTGTTTTTTTTTAAATTACAAAAATTTAATTTTTTTGACTTCTCTCACGTCATTACTATTTACATTAGCAGCAATTTGTTCATATTAATGTTCACATGTGTTTTAAATAATGTCATGTAAAGCTTCTCGAAAACTCAGCAGTTTTCTGTTAAAATGAGCTCAAAATTCCCAATATTCAGAAACGCTCAATCGCCATTTTCTCACAAATGGCTCCAATTTTTTTCTTCAAACTTTTCCTAGGGGTAATGCTAATTGCACTGTTAAAAATTACATCAAGTTCATTTTGTTGTTTTTCTTTTCAAAACTTACAAAAATGATTTGTTTTTTGAAGTATCTGTCACACAGTCAATATGCACATTTCCAGCAATTTGTAAACACTATTGCATTTGTGAATTAAAGTGCCTCAAATGACTTTAAATGAAGTTTTTCAAAAACCTTTTTATTTCATTTGCAACATTTATGGTAAGTGTGAAAGGGAATGCCAAAACGTGCTAGCCTCAGATTATGTCAATTGAAGTATCTTAGAATTTTTTGCATTTCTCTTGTACAAACATTGCTACTGCAATTTAAACTCTTTACCTTTAAAATGAAGCTTTTAACCCCCAATCCTCAGGTTCTTACCCCCGGAGAAAATTAACCTACTACATCCCTGAATGTAATGGGAGTTCCTTCCGTTCATTGTGCAAGTCATTGGTTAAATTTAGCTTAGCCTGCCCAAATCCATATAAAAGGATCTCACCTGAAACTATTCAAGAGATAATTATTTCCAAATTTCTAGTAAATGGCAAAATATTCTAAAAAACTGTCCCTAATCTTGAATTCAAAATGAAGAAAGACCATACAACAACAAAAATTGGAAGCAAAATAAAACGAATAAGTCTATGCTGACATTACGTTCTTAGACCTTTTTATTCTAATCCGTAGGACATATTTAACAATCGGGAGACCGAACCATCAAAAAGTTTTACTTTCAAACAGATCAAGAAAATGATAGTTTTAGCATTGGATTGGTTGCAATTCATAAATTTTTTTTCTTCTAAAAACCCAATATTTGCCTAATTGCAGGACATTGGCAGCAGTCAGGCACCATTTTCCCATTTCACTTTTCTTCTTGTATAAATTATTTTCATTTAAAATAAGATTTAAAAGCATTGTCTGATCTTGGTTTTCAAATGGGTAAATCTGACACAGAAGAAAGAGCAGTATTTGTTTTCACATCTCTGCACCAAATAATTATGAAATAAAGTGAACGAAAGACTACTTTCTTTTTCACCATTAGATTTATTACTACTCTGACTCTTCAAAGGAATAGGTTAATGTCATTCCGTATGCGATTTCTTCTAAAATTTGGTGAATCTCTGCAAGAACATTGCAACTAAATCAGTTGACAGTTTTAGCAGTTTCAACTGTAAAAAATAATTGATAAAATTAATATTCAAATACATTACACGCCCATATTGCCCGAGATATAGTCTGAGGTATGTTTGGCCCACCTTCACTCCAATAATCGATATTTTGCCACATTAATTTGATCCTGAACAGTGCATTATATGAATATGAATTATTTTGTCTATTCTACATATATATCTTTGACTCCTGAGAATACACTGGTAAATCATGCAAACTTAATTTTACAGAGCAAAAAACAACTTTCAACTGATGCTGTAAATCAGAGATTAAGGATATTCAAACAAAGCCTGCACACATATAGTTTCATTTGAATATCAATCTCCGATTTACTTCAGTTGAAAGTTGTTTGTATCTCTCCTGCAAAATGAAGCGTTCATGACTTATCAGTTTGTACACCAGGATCAATTAATTGAAGAGATTATATACAATTTCTTTGCATCAGATCATAATCTGCCCAATACCAACACACAATGGGTCACTATGTTGCAATGATTCAACATTGTCCCAAATACAAAACACTTTACCATTAAAAGAATGTGAATCTAACGTTTTGTTCTTGAAAGTCAAATGCATTCCATGCAAAGTGCGGAGTTAGCTTTTCAAGGAAATATAAGTGGAAACTGGAATTACAAAGGCAAGAAGAAAAATTCATGTTTAATTATATTATTTCCATTTACTGTATAAAATTATGTTCATATTAAGAAAAGTAAAGAAAAATATAAATGGACGGAATGACATAACATTCTTATTCAGTATCTATAACTAATAGTGATATAAAAAATTTCTAGCTGCACATACAGATCTTTATGAAATAGTACAAATGTTTCAAAAAGTGCTGCTGAAGCACCAATACACTTAGTAAAATAAGTATGGTGCCTTCACAGAACAACCCTCCAAAGTTACTCGTTTCCATGAAAATACCACACCTCAAATATACATTGTATATACAATGTACACAAATCAACATGCTTATTTTTAGAATACAAGCTCTGCTGCATTATTAATAGAACCAATATCAACATTTTTGCAATCTCTGAAAACAATTCGTGATTGTTACCGAAATAAATTATTAAATTTACTGACCATATTCTGAGCATTGTGAGAAAACAAGTTCCAAGTACAAATGATTTAAGGGCTACCCTCTACATAGGTCTTACCAATCTAAAATTGCTTTCAAATATTCCGCGCAAGAAAACTTTTTTGACAGCTCTCACGACACATGCACCAATGAACATAAATTTTCACATACCAAATGTATCAGGGTGTATCATGCACCTTTATTTGACAATTGTTGAGAAGGAGATCAAAATTACTTTGAAATTTGTCTTCATTCAGTTTGAGATATTTTGCAGAAACAAAAGACCCTACTTACTAAGTTATGGAACTTGCTGAGGGAACTCAAAAGTAACAATTAACATTTTAAAAAATCTGCAACAGACAGACATGTTGAGGCATGGTTTAGATACTGCTGAAGTACACACATTTGTTTCAATTTAGAATTAAGAAAGTAATAACACGTGTTTAACAAGCATAAAGAATTTCAATTAAATTCTAGGAAAGGTGCATGTTGCAGGCTGATAAATTGAACAACTAATAAAATTCACTGAAGCTCTCAATTAAAATTCTGAAAAACGATGGAAGACATTTTCTGCATACACTTGTGTTATCAGTTTGTGGCAACCTTTCCACCAATAGTAAAATTTAATTAACATCATTCAGTAAACTCAATTTATTAACAAATTAATAGCATAAGAACTCCAAAAAATTAAATTGTGACTGTTGCACGTTAAGTCAAGAGGTCCATTTCTTACTTTACCTTGATAAAATCTGCAATTCTAAAGTTTACAAAACAGAACTTATCGGCAATAAACAATCTACTTTTGGACTAAACTCAAATTATTACTATAACATGCCAATCCAGCCCCCATTTTAAGAAAAAGTACATGTCATTCTGTGATTTCATATAATTCATTCTATTGGACAAAATAGTCTAAAACATGGAAGCTATTTCAGACTTTCTCACAAGCTCTACATGGACTGTTTACATAATCGCAGTTGCAAAGCTTCACTATTTATTACATTTTTTGTACATGCACACCTAATAAAAACTTACAAGATTAAAATTTAAAAATCAACTTTACAAAGATTTCAGATTTGAAACTATCTGGAGTAAATAGAACTTTCTATCAGTTGTGAATGATATACAAACGCTCTACCATCAAGTACACACACCCTGATCAATGGAATGAGCTGAATGACAAATGTATTCGAGACAAAGTTGCACAGGACCCATTTAGAAAACACTTTAATATGCAGTACCTACCATGACAAATATGGTATTTTTAAATTATAAAATGCTCAAAGTATTATTTACAAAGATTTTCTTACAAATAATTTTGTTCTTGTGGGTGAATATTTAAGAAAGGTTGTATAACTTCTTGTAATGAACTAGAAAGTTCAATTCTTAAAGGGAAAATTTGTTTGAGACTAATACTGCAGCATATACCTTCTACAATTCAAAATGTAAACAGCAGACAGATGGACATTTTTTGAAAAACAAATGTAAATAACGACAAATTTAGTGTTTAAGCATGTTTTCAAGTCAAGTAATGAGATTAACACCAGCAGAACTTATAATGATCAGTCAAATATTTGTACGATTACCTTGCATAAAACTAGATACCTCTCACTCTACAAATTGATGCAATCATTTTCTGGACGGATTTCAACAGAGTATTTTCTCCACTCAAATTTTCATTAACTGACACACATGACTGCCCAATTTATGCAAGTCGGTTCTTTGGAATATGAACCTCTTCCTACTCTTATGTTCTTTTACACATGATATTACAATCTAAAATATAACAAAAATAGTAGAGCATTAAAGATGCACAACTATTCTATTTACTTTTTCATTGTGGCATCCAAACTAGTGCTTCTTTAGGCACAAGAGACTTTCTGTTCATAAGCTCTTATTTCCCAATCATCATCCATTGGCTTAGTAGTGTGCCGTGTCTGGCAAAGCCTAGGCCCATATTTAATAATAACAATTATTATCATCAAAACAAACATAGTTAAAGCAGTTACTGCTGGCCAGAAAATGTGAAACATGTCGTAAATTACAGATCACTTTCTCGTTTCTGTAATTCTATGTAGCCACCAGGTTCTTCAATTTGATGACTTCGTGGTATAACAATGTAGCTTTTTTCCAATTCTGTGTAATCAAGGGGAGATGTGTTATGGGGAGTCTTCGTCCACAGAGAAACAAGCCAGCGATTTCCTACACAAACAAAATGCAAACATTTTGAAATGAAAGCCCTTCGATGTCTTCTAGGAACTACATACACATCGCAAATACAATTTTTTATTCACATGTTCAAACTTTTCTACTCTCAACAACGCGTATTTCCTTTAAACATACAATTACAATAATACCTGTATCACTATCCTGCCAGTAATCCTTGTATTTTGAACAGCAACAAAATACGATGTTCAGAATAAAAAGGAATCCACCCAACACCGTACAAATTGTAATGGCAATGTAAAATGCAGTGAAATCACCGAATTCTTTATCGAATAGAGGAGAGCCCGTGGCATTAACTGAAGACATGATAAAACTTATTCAACTTGGAAACAACCTCTGGTTTTTAACATTCAAATTCCAGAATCAAAGCAAAGAGACATGCAACACAGCCCCACCTTGCACCGGATTCTACTCAAACATCGGCAGACATCGGCCACTACCGCCACCACAAATTAACGTTACCGCCTGGTACGCCTGGTTACCCTGGTTACAACCACCAACATAAGTAAGCATACAACGGATGCAATTGACACTTAACCCCAAGCCCCTCCGCCCAACAAGATTCGTGGGCGCGGCCAACGGGTGCGTTTTAAGAGGACGTGAAAGACTACGGGAACGATTCTGATGGATTATGTGTTCTCTCAGAAAATATGTTTTTTCACGTTGACTTTCCGCGTTTTTTCTTTCAAATAAATTAACATTGCCGATTAAGTAATCGTTTAAGAAAAGAAGTTTGTATCAAATAATTTGATTTATGATTTAATTTTTAATTATTTATAACAGGACTGAGGTCTTTCCCCGAGCCCCCACAATTCCTTGGACGAATTTCCAAATAAATAGATAGGAGACGTGGCCAAATATGCTCTTTGGGCGTGGCTGCCAATATTGTTAACCAATAGTTTGGGCGCGGCTTTCAAATTTCACGCTACATTTCAACTTGTTTTCGACATTGTTTTTTAGGGAAAAGAAATTCATAATGAAGACTCAAAACATATTAATCTGTTGTTTTTTCTGGCTATTGCATTACTGCTATATGTCTATATAAGCTATTTACGACAGGCGCGAATCCAAGGGAAGGAAAATGAGGGAAATCACCCAACAAAAAAATTCAATAACTATTAATTTTCTCTTATCACGAAACTTTCAAGAAAAATATTTTCAGATAATTATTAAAATGAATAAAATCGTAACACTGTAGGAGCTGAGTTTAGCATGCATCATTCTTCATAATTTGCAATATGACACATTCGACCAAAACATTTTGAATAAAAAATGTTAACTTAATTTGCCGGATACACTCAACTCACAGTCGGGAATTTATATCACTAGGATGGGGAAATATTAATAACGCTCGTGATGTCCTTCTTTTTTATTAACTGAAATTAAGCTCCAATACCCGAAAAACTTAACTCATTTGTTTTTCAGAGACAAACAAAACCGAAAAATGTGTCTATTGGCACATATCTTGTAGCCAACGACCGCCCTTAATAACAAGACATTTGAGAATAACGAAAAGCTCAGTTATTTCTACTCGCTTACACTTCCCCTCATAATTTCTATTTGCAATAGGAAATTATTGACCTGGGAAAAGCTGAGAAAATTGTGCGATCAATGGTTGAATTTTTGGAGAATCGTAGACAAGAAGCAGATGAACATTACAACGAAATTTTTAAGAACGCAACGATAACAGATGAATTAAATATTGATATGAAAAGGCCCTGAACTTGGGGTCAGCAAACATCGTAAAAATCCAGGAGTAGAAGACAGTCAAGAGTTTTTACAGAATTTCTGCATACATTCCCCTTTTAGAAAATGTTATGGAAGATTTAAACACACGATTCTCACAAGATGTACTAGATGCCTTCCAATTACATTTACTGCTTCTTGAAAGCGTGATTAACTTGAACTCTACACAAGTTAAAGAACTTATTAACTGTCTCATTCAAAGATTTGGTAATTTACTGGAAGGGAGCCAAAAAGACATACAAATTTTAAAATTTTGAAAGGAAATTACACAATGACAAAGTAATTGGAATTTGCAAAATTCCTCACAACTCTGTAATCTTCGGACACTACTCTAGAAAATCTTGAAAGCTGTCATAGAGATACGTCTTCAACTATTCATAATCTCGTCCAGACTCTCATTACCTTCTCAGTCACAAATTCAAGTGGTGAACTTTCCTTCTCATCATTACGTTGCATAAAATCTTGGCTTCATGCAACAAAGCTTGAAAAGAGCAGTGGCGGCTAGTGTCTTTACAGACTAGAGGTTGCACCTACATCGAATGATGGAAATGATATTTTCAAAATTCAAATTACGAACATATGATAAAAATGTAAGAAATTCAAAATAATGAAAACTAAGTTAAATAAAAGACTATATTGAAACATTACTTACATAATTTTATGCGACGTGTCCGCGTAAAGCATATACACGTCCCGCGCACGTGGTACTGGCTTTGCTTTACACTGGGCACTTAAGTTCGACTCCAGCACATTGCAACAAGCACTATTGCTTCGGCATGCTTCACACAAATAAAATTATTTTATTTCGAAAACTTCACTACCCTAGTATATTTGGCAATAATAAAAGATCTTCGACATACATTCGTATTTACAAGAACGGTCGCAAACTGCTGGCCAGCTGCAGCCACACTGCCTTCTGCGAGACACTAAGGGACTTCCATCCAGGACAGCCATCTTTACACAAAGAACTCATCGAATGTACGTTTTGAATCAACAAACCTAATATCAAATGAAAATAAATTCTTCAAGAATAACAAACAATGCATTGGATATCGTCAAAAATTGATTGAACTTGTGTACTTTCAATAAAAAGCGAAATGTATAAAACTACGTTGCAGTCAAACGAAGGTAGAATATTGGTATTCTCCTGAGACTCCCTCCGTCGCCGCGCAGCGCTAGACAGTGCCTCTAGGTGGTTGCCCAACCAAAAGTCCGCATGTTCCCCGTGTTAAGCCAAAGAGTAAATTTAATAAACCCAGTAATACAGCCAAGAGCGTGGTGTAATTACTGGCAGACACCAGACACCGGAGAGAGCGCCAGTTGGACGCTCTTTGGTTTCAGAATGATTTCATAAACATCGATTATTATTATTATTATTATTATTATTATTATTATTATTATTATTATTATTATTATTATTATTATTATTATTATTATTATTATTATTATTATTATTATTCCCGACAGGGTTTAGGTCATGTGACCTTTTCCGGCATCCATTTTTCTTCTCGGTCTGCCAAAGTCCCTTCTTCTTTCTGTTCTATAGTTCATAGTTATGAATGGAAGTCGGTTCGTTGGCATTCTTGATACATGGTTGTACCATTTCAACTTATTTTCGAGAATGTTTTCATATAATTCTTTGACTTGTAAAACATTTATTTCAGAATTCCTTTTCTTGCCGAGTAGCGAGCACCCTAATGTATTTCGGAGAAATTTCATTTCTGCCGTTTGTATTTTATTTTTGATCTTTTTCGTGTTTACCCATGTTTTGCTGGCATACATGAGTGTGGGGACTGTAATTGTCTTGTAAAACTTAAGCCGTTTCTCCTTTCGTGTCCGGTTTCTCAGATACTTATGAATCGTTCCACAAATATTTCGGAATTTTACTAGTTTATCTCCCACGTCATGATCTATATTACATGCTATATCACAGACTAAGTACTTGAAGTTGCTAAACTGTACTAGATTGTAGTTTCCTATTGCTATTTTAGATCTTACTGGATATTTGCCTCGAAATGCCATGACTTTTGATATTTGAGTGGACATTTGAAGTCCAAATTCTTCAGGGGCTTTCTTTAAGGTAAAATGGACATTTGGAACTTGTTTTAAGTCTCTTGTGGCACCACTTTGTCATCAGCGTATAAAATTAAATTGATGTAAAAAGAGCCTTTTAATTGTACAACTCTATGGACTTTATTTTTCCAATTCTGTATATGTCGTCTAAATATATGCTAAAAAGTGTTGATGACATTTAACAGCGTTGCCTTACTCCTTTATTTGCAGGGACAAGTATATTAGGTTTACAGTTTCCTAAGATGATTCTAGTTTCTCCGTATACACTCTTTATAGCTTCGATAAGGTGTCTTGGGTAAGTTTTTCGTTCTAATATTTCCGATAGAAGAATGCGTCGAACATTCTCAGAAGCCTTTTCGAGATCTACAAATGCAAGATGCTTTTCTTTGTTATGTTCTCTTCGCCCTTCTATCAATCGCTTTAAGGTAAATATTGCATCTGCTATTGGCCTTTTCTGAATCCCGTTTGCTCCTCTGAGAGAAGTACTTGTGCTATTGTCTTCAGTACTTGATTCAGAATTCTAGCGTATACTTTGTAGGTAGTGTCTAGCAGACTTATTCCTCGATAATTGTGGGTGTTCGTTCTATCACCTTTCTCGAACAGGGACACTACTTTCGCCTGTAACATTCTTGAGGAATCTCAAGCTGCCTCTAGCACACATGAAACACCTTTAAAAGGTGTTCATGCAATGTCTAATCTCCATAATTCCGTCGTTCGCTATTGATTCCGTTTGGCCCGGGTGCTTTTCTATATTTTAATCCTTTTAAAACAATTGTCAAACACTGTGGTTAACTGTGTTTTCTGCACATCGTACCACAGAGATCGATAGTGTTCTACCCACTTACCTATTTCTATGCTTTTGACATTTACATCCTCTTTTATAAATATATTTAGAGACTTCATGACTTTGAACGTTAAAGACTGTCTTCCATGCACATCAAGTTCAATATTGTGGGCACAATGAAGCATAAACGTCTAAACTACATCGTGCCGTGTGTTTAGTAGATGGATTCACACCGTTGAAATTAAGTCATCAAGAATACAACGGAAATAATTGTACAGAACGGGAAAACTGGAAACGTGGATGAGCAAGCCTCTGCATCGAAAGCATCTGTATGCAATTAGTCAAGATCATGTCGACATGAAAGCGTCTGGTTATTGGCAGGCCAGATGTTCCCAGAGACGGAAGGTACTATGCTGGCAATACAAGATCAAGTCATACCCACCAGAAGTTATCTGAAGGCAATAGTAAGAGATCCTGGGGTAGAAGATGACCATCCATATGGATGACAGGCACAGGAAAACATCCCCCATATTACATCTGGATGTACACATTTCTTGGGAACTGATTAAAAACAACGCCATGATACAGTTGGAAAGAATCCTGCATCAAGAGATTGCTTATCAACATCAATTATTACCTACCATAAATACGTTCCTAACAATGTTCTCGAAAATGATGAATGCCGACTTCATTGGGACAGAACAATTCTCACAGACCAGACGGCCCCTCACAACCGGCCTGATTTGCTTCTAGAAGACAAGACGAAAAGGCAAGCCTACCTGATCGACATAATCATACCAAACACGAAAAAACTTCAAGAGAAATATGCCGAAAAGATCACAAAATATGCTCCACTGGTTCAAAGTATCAAGAGACAGTGGCATATGGACCATGTGAGAATCATCCCCATTGTCATCTCTAGCACCGCAGTAATTCCAAAGTCACTGTTTAAAACTTTGAAAGATCTGAATATTAATGTGAATATTTATAAGACTATGCAGAAGGCTGTGGTCATCTCAACAACTGGAATAGCTGGAAAGTTTATGGGAGTAGGGTAGATGTGAATTCCTAACAAAAAGACGTTGATAAATATACTTTTGTCATGTATAACCTGTGTATTTGTTCTTATGGAAAAGAAAATAAAGAAAATTACGAAGAAATAATAATAATAATAATAATAATAATAATAATAATAATAATAATAATAATAATCCAACTGCTACTAATACTAACAATTAGACAACTTACTTAATAGGGAATACTATTAACTTAACAATAGAAGCTTAACACTGATACATTGACCTAAAATATAATTAGCTAGAAAAATAATTTATTTTTAAACTTGCTCAAGCTTTGAGGAAAGGGTTCTAAGATAGTCGCAGGCAAACTGTTCCAATCTCTAATAGTTCGGTTTGTAAATAAAAATTTCCCGATGTCCGTTTTAGGTAAGAACTGCTGTACAACCGTTTTCAAACTTTATGGCAAATTTACGGAATGAAATGAAGTCCGTAACGTAAGACGGACATTTCGTACAGACGTATTTTTCATAACATCCATATTTTACACAATATACATGGGTGCATCTTAGGGTGGGCACATAGGACAAGACATAAATGGGTATTCATGTTGCCGTGAAGTCGTGTTCAGGAAGTGTGATGCTGTAAATCCTGTATCCACTTCCTGGTGCCGCTAGGTTGGGCACGTGTTGACTCCCGGCAAGGTGTGGTCTCTGCCGAAGGTCGGCGAAACCAGGTGCTGTGACGCGCTGTAACTAAGGCTCTATAGGGGTCTTTTTAGAACTCTACTGTAACGTAGGAAGAGACTCCGGGTGGGGCGGGGTCGCCACTACAGGTCGGCGCGGCCACAGATTTGTGACGCGCTGTGACGCAGTTGCGACGGTCGCGTTGGTGACTGGAGGCTACTGGGTTGCGACTGGAGGACAACCGTGTTGAGACTCACTACGACGGTCGGCGTGGTCAGGTCCCGACGGGGAATTACGAGTCCACACTGAATGTGTGACGCGCAATGACGTCGGTTGAGAGTGCTGCGACGGTCTGAGAGTTACTAGTCGCGCACTTTTTCTTGATACTCCACAGCGGGGGGTGCGGAGAGAGGAGGTTTCTGTCTATGTCACAGCAGTGCAGTGCTGTCAACTTCAACGGCGGAAAACTGAGCGTAATAGCACAATTATTAGACTGAGGTAATAGCGTGTCTTGGACTAGATAGCAATGACAAGTAACGAAGGTAGGCAGCACTGCAAACTGAGCCGTGACGTTCCGAGTGGAGCTGGTGTTTTCTACCGGGCCGTGCTGTGCCGGGCTGAGAGAGGACTAGGGGGCTCGGGTATCAAGAAAAAGTGTGAGCATAATAGTCGTCTCCACATTGTTTAGCGCGGACCTTACAGAGGTAGGCGCGCGTGACGTGGATGGTGACGGCAGGGCCGTGCGACTGGACGACTCCGTGACGTCTGCTTTGAGTCGGCTGGTCCTGCGGTGACTGCGTAGGAAGTGTCTGCCTTTGCCGAGAGCTAACTTGTGCAGTTTTGTGAACGCACGAAGTGAAATGTACGTTCACGCCACTGCGGTGCGACCATTCCTACCCTTAAGGGCATCTATGGCCAATCCTGCAACATGCATGAAAAAGCAAAAACAGATCAAAAAGATATTAGCCAACTGGCGTACGCATTGCGTGTGCAGTGATTCAAAGCTTATTTTATTATATTTTCAGGTCTCATTTCGCTGTTTCAGATTTATCTTACTCCAGGAACTGCTTAGGTCGCTTCTACTTCACCCGTTTATCGGGTTCGTATGAAGCGACCTCAGAAATGAGAGTGTTTTCCGAGTCAGCTGCTTTTTCAAAAAATTTAGCAGTAATGCTTTTAAGGTGATCTTTAAACAGTGGCATTGAAATGTCGCGATGCAAATCTCTTATAAGAGTGTACCTAGGGGCGCAGAGGGCGGCCCTTAGGCATTCATTTTGAACTACCTGCAGTTTATTTAAATAACTGCCAGCTGCAATGACCCAATTGGGGCATGCGTAGTCCATTTGCGGCCTAATAATTGCTTTATAAAGCGCGAGGCAGTTTGCCGTTGACAGTTTGCTCCGCTTGTGAAATAAGCATCACAATCGACCTCTGGTCTGCCGCGCTTTCTTCCGCACGTTTTCAATTTGCAGGTTAAAAGTGAGTGATTTGTTTAATGACACTCCTAAATATTGAACACTTTTGGCCCAGTTAATTACGTCTCCACAAACCGCGAGCGGCCTCGGCTGCGTGAATGTCTGTCTCCGTGTGAAAAGCACAGCTGTGCTCTTACTCACATTGACTTTGACCCGCCACAGCTTCAGCCACTCCTGGATCTGCAACAAATGCTGATCCAAATACTTCTGGAGAAGCTCGATACTTGTCGACATGGCCATTACAGACGTATCGTCGGCGTACATGGCGAGTTCTGTTTGTGGGTGTGAGGGAATATCACGTACATAGAGGCTGAAGAACGTAGGAGCTAACACGCTCCCTTGCGACACTCCGGCCCGTATGGCGCGGCAGGTAGATTTAACATTCAGAAACGTTACTTGAAACGTTCTGTTTGCTAGTAAAGAGTGAATTAGGTGTACTAGGTAGGTCGGAAGGTTCAAGGAATGGAGTTTGTAGAGGCCGACGTGCCAAACCTTGTCAAATGCGTCTGTCTTAGCTAGGCCAGGCTGCCGTATATAACGGCGCCGCCAGCCAATGGGAGGCTGGAACGGCGACATGGCTGGTAAGGTAGCTCGGTGGCCTCTACTCGAACTTGCTGTCGCGCGCATTTAGGATGTGGCGCGTACACAGCACAAATACAATTGAATGATGAGATGGCAAACGTGTTGAGGACTGTCACCAACTGGTTCGATGTCTTAAATTAATATTAAAAAATAATTAAAATAATATGGTATTAATATCAATCAACAAAATAGTTGTAAATATGTTGAAACTAATGAACAGTTTTTTCAACAATACGTGGGGAAGCAATCGTCAGATACTGCTCCCTTTTCAAAATGAAATATCATTAACACGAACCAAATGAAAGCAGACGACAGATAAGAGAATTTTCGCTTACCAGGAAGAAACATTAGCAAATGCAATTGCACGCCCTTTTCTCTCTTGAAATATCTCAGAGTTTGCAAATAGAAACACTTTGTAGTTACAAAAAATAGAAAAATATTAAAAGTAAGGTTAATTGTACTTTTTATGGCACTATCTTACTTTTTAGCTAATAAGAAATATATTCAGTAGTTGATATGAGAATTCAAACCGCAATTTTGATGACGAAGTTTAAGAAAATACGAAATTTTACTTTATATAAAATAATAACGGGCATAAAAAATAATTAGTGCCTATTCTCGTATTATTTAGGTAATGGTGATGTAATCTTATTTTCTGAAATATGAATAAATTTGAAAATTTCCATGAAAGTATCAATTACCCCGCTTTGTCTCTTGAAAATAATCAGACCAATAAATGAAGCATTTTTTGACAAAATAAAAATTTTAAATATTAAGGACGGAAGTGATATTTATGTGTCACTTCAGGAATAAGGTACTTTTCATCTCCAATTACACAGGCACAGACACAAAGAAAGTTGTCAGACCTGAAGACTTCATACATATTTCTCTATGTATTTTGACCTGCTGAATCCTAATCTGAAGCCAGAATTCCGCCTCCGCCCTCAAGTTTGTCTTTTTTAATCGTGAAAACCACCGTTAAATTGTATTTTTTGCTTTCGGGGATTTTCAGGGATGCATATTATCTCAATTTCTCGATTGACGACAAACGAAATACATAAATGGGAACACTAGATTTTTTGAAAAATTACGAATATTTTTAAGATATAATATTTAAGAAATGCTTCATGTACTATATGTTTCAGTTACTTGTAGCAAGATGATTTGGTACCTGACTGCATTTAAAATTCCCGCATTGTGACGCAATGTGGTGCATGAAGCTCACTGACTGAAGCCGGATAGGCTGCGCAACAACACACCCATGTTCTTGTACGCATAAACTCCGTCTATACACCGAGATCACGATAGCCAACTCAATCTGTCACATCTGTCACCAAACCAACGTGTTTACGACAGGTGACAATCAATTTGTCAGTGCCAATTTGTCACAAGGAATCGCTTAAACTTGTATGGTTTTGATGTATTGCGTGCAATTATAGGTTAAATTGTGTGTACAAGTGAGAGTTGATTATGTTTTGTATTTGATGTATTTTAGTAATTTTGTGAAACATCATATGTATTTCTATTTAATTAGTTTTGCTGCTTATTGTAAGCATTAAAAATGAGTTGTACGTTCTCCATTCCTGTTATTCACCATGATCTGCGACAAGAAGAAGCTTTTGTGCAAATTGCTTCTGCCCTGGACTTGCTAAACAATAGTGTGAATGATACATTCCAACGAATTGAGAAAAGAATTAATGAGAATAAGACAAAATTGGAGAAAATTAAAAATCGAAGCAATGTTGTCCGAACAAAAATAGAACAATTAACTGGCAGTAATAAATCAACAAAGGTTGGGTGTATACATTTGTTGAATGCTTGATTTTTATAGTTAATGAGAATTCAATGCGAATTAACAATTGCAGGTTTTCTCCAGTGCAAAATATCCGGTGTCAAATGATTATGACTGTTACAATGGCCTCTTCAATGAGAATATTCCTGTCAAATCTAATTTCTCGTATAGAATTACCAGCAAGCATCAACCTCTGGAGAGTAAAACATTAGGTGTAAGTATATATTGAATGGTTTCATATTATAATCCATTATCCAGCATACCTTATTACGGCAAATAATTTGTTCAAAGCAATAGTGACACACAGAATAATGTGTATTGAGTTATTTATTCTGCTATTACAAGTGATTATTAATAGAGATGATGTTATTTGATACCACAACTTTGTCACATTCCACTTTTCAATTTTTTACATTGCTCTTCACCAGTAGTGTACCCAATCCTCCTTTCTAACTTTTGAAAATAGAGCATTTTGATTTCAGTAAAGACAATTTCCTACTATAGTGGGAATGTTATATTATTTAGGAGGAAGGTATCTTCTCTCTCTCTGTTTTTCTGTAGTGCTGAATTTACGCAAGGGGACCGTCAACCTTTCAGTGATCTCTAATATTTTTTATAAAACAGAGTAGGGAAAGAGAATTAAAATAAATGGTAAACTTTATACAATTTTTTAAAAGAAATCTTTTTTTGTAAATATTGATAAAACTAATGAATGTTTAAAAACATGTCTATGGGGGGTCTTTACCAAATGCAACTCTGAGCAGGTGCCTCATGAGGAGTATGGCACTGCTTGCAGAACTATTTGTTGAAATGCCTTTACGACTTAAATGAAATTATGGAAATAACTTGAAGTTGTCTTTTTGCTTGTGTTACAGGAAAAGCTTCAGTTTTATCATGTGAAATTAGGAAGTAAATCTCATAGAAAAAACTTGGAAGTTACTCCTGAAGAAGGACTTGGCTGCCTACCATGGGACCTAGGTTCTGTTACATCCCTGTTGTTATTTAACACATCCGAAAATCCGTGAGAATACATTTTATTACTAGAAATTCTCAGTCCTTATTCAAATTGTCTATTTAAAATATTGTAAAAGTAGTGATGATTTTAGATTTTCATATATTTTCACTTCCAAAACTGCTCAGAAACTTATTCATAGTACATAATATTTGCTTTGATATTATATTCATTGCCACTTGCAAAGAAATTTTGGTATGAGCCTGTTAGTTGTTTCTTGATAATTTTATTACGATGTTGTGCAACTAGAAAATATGCCAGTGATTCAAAAGAAACTGAATATTTCTGAAATATATATTTCAACAAATATAAGAAGTATGACTTTTTTGACAAAATCTATTTGCTTCTCAAAACAATTTTTACACCCTTGCTCCAACTGTTATATTTCTCAACAAAAATCATTTTTTAATGAAACCCTAAACCTAAAATGTACTACTTTACCACATTATCACTCTCATATTGCCATCTTCTCAAAGCAATCTTTTTAGGTCCAAATACATGATAATTCAAAGAAGCAAGATCTAGCCTGAAAGAGGAATGTTTTCGGATCTGACATTTCAATTTTTGAATTATTTTAAGAGTTTGAGTTACAGCATGAGGATGAGTGTTGTCATGATGGAAATGAACGCCTTGTGACAGATGTCCTGTGCAATGGTTTCTTAATGCTGGCTTTAGTGCTTTCTCCAAAATTGCACTGTTTTAGGCCCTATTCGTTGTTTCACACATTTCCTTATGGTGCTCCAAAATCAGAAGACTGCAGTCTTATTTCTCTAAAGCAGCTATAACTGTACACTTCCGTAATCCTTCTATGAATTTCTCATGCTCTCTGACCACAAAAATCATTTTACTGCTTCTATCATGCACATAACTAATGGCACCATTTTGTTTCAGCTGCCCTTCGCTTTGCATAGGTCATATAATCTGTTGCCATATGTCAACACATTACCAAAGCATTTGCCTTTCCTTGGCAAGTGTTTCAAATGCCTGGAGTGTTCGATTCATATGATCTTGTGAATTTGCTGTTTTTAAATTACCTGCGTATGTAGATGAGGGTTTAGAATAAAAACTATCTGATTTGAACAGCTTTTAATCTGGGAGGCTTCATCACTGGTAGACAATATTTATTCTGAATGCCATGTGATGTTTTACATTATCTGAAGCTTATCTTTCTTCCTTGGAATAGTATAAGAATGGGATGAATATTAGTGAGAGAGAGTGAGAGTTGCTAGATGTTTATTTTTTTGAGATTATTAGTTTTTTTTTTGTTTTTTTTTTGTTAGAGTACATATGGCATCATTGCAAATAAATTGGAGCATGCTTCAGTTTTTGTTGTCATGGAATTACCTGAGGAAATATATATTTTCATTGTCAAAAGGAAGGTATTGAAATTATACGTGATAATTTGGAGTTCCATATGTAAGACAGTCGACATATTAATGAAATGGAAACATTTGCTGCAAACCACTAAAACAACTACAAACAAATATTAAATACTTATTTATTGAGTATATGTTACATGTGATAAATAAATTCTTTCAATGAAATTACTACACACTGGAACATGCTCAGAGTAATGTCACTTGTGGCCTTTCTGATAGGCCTTTGGTGTTAAATGATATAATGACTGGGCCAGTGTGAATAGTTCAGTGGACACATGTATGAACCAAAATAAACATGACAAAATACACGTGACAGAATTACTGACAAATATACCACCCTAACATTTAAAAGCATACATGGTACACAGCCTCACAAGCTTCTTTGTTGTCATATCTTTGACCTTGGTGAATAAGCTGATAAGTCAAAAAACTTAATTTTATAGTGGAGCAAAAAACAACTAAACTAATGCTATAAATAAGGGATTAATGATAGTCAAACAAAACCTTCACAAAAATAGTTTTGTGCGAATATCACCTTCATTTGAATTGTTTTTTGCTCTCCTGTAAAATTAAGTATTTAGGACTTATCAGCTTATTCACCGGGCTCAAAGATATATGAATTGTACTCTTGAATACACTTGCAAGGTCTTGATTCATCTGCTTTATTACCTGTATAACGGTGCAAGAGTTGTTAGATTTTATTCTTTTATAAAATTTTAAACAATTAGCAAATTTCAAAACTTCTTCATTAATGCTTATTCAGCAACTCTCATTTTGTTGTAAAAGTTGGACTTAATAAATAGAAATATTTTTAAAAGAGACAATTTAATTAGAATTGCAATGTGGTCAAAATTCAGTCTCTAATTATTTTTCATGGAATCGTTGTATATTATAAAATTGTCATTGTGTCTTTTTTTTCCTGGGGTAAATTTGAAGTATTACTGTGCAATTATTTCTTTGCTACTCAAAAATTTCTCTAAATTTTGGAGAGGAAAAAAAATTCGTCTAAAATTTGGTTGTTGAAATGGTTGTTGGGTACACTCAAGAATTTGCAAATGCTGTTGAATCAATCCTAGATACCTCACACATTAGTACCTTTTTGTGCATAGCTGTGGAAGGTTGGTTGTCTAAGGAATTAATAGAAACAAATGATATTGTATTTGGTGGCATTGTACAACGATTATGTACTTTCTGATCTCTTCATTGAATATTACTAAAAACAAGGAAGTGCAATTACTGTGTTCTTGGCTGTCATTGGCAGAGAGGCCAATGTTTCGCCAGTCGAATTGCAGGCTTTGTTTTGCCCTGAGAAAGCTTGCGACATGACAAGCAAAACGTGGGCCTCTCAGCCCAGCATGACGTGGTGTCACCTGGACAGCCAAGAAGACGCAGACTCGAGTTGTGGAAGCTTACGTTTACAAGTGCAGTTACTGATTACTCATGAAAGTAATATCCATGTTTTTTCAAGAACACAAATGATTTTTTATATATGTGTATTCCAGTGAATTTAATGCGATGTATAAAATGAGTTAATGTACATTATGCATATGTAGAAAATTATATAATATTCAACAATATTTTAATAGTACAGCTTTAAATTTCTTTGTAAAGCAGCTGTGGTTAATAGGTTTGCATTACTCAGTATCAGGAAATGCCCCTATATAATTGGTTACTCAGGAACTCTGAAAAAAGCAGGTTCTAGTTAGTCAGTCAAAACTCTTTTTACCCAGTTTGCAGTGACCTCTGTAACATACCCTAGAGGTAAGGTCTGACGGGGTGGCTAATGAATTAGGATGATTAAATTGATGATTAGGATTTTTAAATTTCTTATTTTATCTAATTTTCTGTATGACCTTAAAAAAATCCTTTTCTGTTGCCAGTAATTTTAGTTGTATATTTTTCTTCAATTTCCAAGTTTTTGATCCATGTAAAATAGTACTTTCTACAATAGATTTATATATCTTTAATTTATTTTTGTTATATATGTTTATCCCATAATATTTTGTTCAGCATTGATGTTGCTGATCTTCCTTTGTTTATTCTTTGTCTTATATCAACTTCTTGATTTCCATCCTTATTTATTTCAACTCCCAAATATTAAAAATCTGTAAATAATTTAATTTTTCCTTTTCTATACTCTAAAATCAAATCTGTATTATTTACTCCACTCCCCATGTAAAATGTCTTTTCCATATTCATTTTTAGTTCCCATTTTTCGTATTCTTCCAATAATTTTCTAAACATGTATTCTACATCTTCAGCATCGTGTGCTATTAATACCTGGGCATCTGCAAATAATAAAGTGTATATATTTTTATTTTCTATAGGAACACCCATTTTTTTAACTTTCTTTTTCCATGCTTCTAGTTATTTTTCTGAATTGTGTATAAAGTTGTATTTCTCAGTTGAAATGATGGTGGTTATAACAGAAAGAAAGTAACTTCTTTGTATACAATAAATTGATTAAGCACATAATTGTTTTTCAATAAGTCAGTGATAAAATGTATTATCTTAGTGTCAGAATGAGAACTCAGCATCTGTCATTACCGAAGTATATACCCATACTTAGTAAGAAAAAGATAAAAGTATTCAGGGAGGAGACATTCTACCTTGAACTAGAGGTTTACCACAGATTTCCATCAGATGATCTAAAATGTCTACTAGTTAACCGGAATACTCAAATTGGCAGACTTCTATCAAGACGCTATTGGCATCTGTGCTCTACTTGAAAAAATGTATTTGAGAAGCCACAAAGACTGCATCTTATAAGAATATGATATCTACTTCTTACTCCCAAAAGGTTTCAGATGCAAGGAAATGGACAACATTAACCCAGGTTATGTACAATCAAGTCACATGATAGAAAAATAGGATGTCAGGACATGTCATGATCTTCAGATGTTTCATCTCCTCCCACAAAAGTAAAAATCTGCAATATTATAGACCTCACTTTCAATCATACAAAAGTAATAGCTTTTGATCAATACAAAATTGGTACAGTAAAATCTAAGATGGAATCGATCGAGACAAAAAAGTTCTGGTTTAGGGAGGTTTCTGTTTTATGCAGGATTGTCCATTTTATGACACTTGTGATATTGATATTTCTGTCCTGAAACTAGTAAATTTACGTAAAGTAGTAATTAAAGTAAAGTAAAAATTACCGACAATGATTTTGTTGTTATTATTAAACTTCATTTACATATAAGGTATTTATGAAAGAAATCAGCAATAAATGAATTTTAAATATTCTTCATTGACAGCTTCTAAGTTTCACTTGCTTCTATAAGTTTGACCTTTTCATCTAAAGGTAGAGTTTTATGGTTTTTCCAACAATTGTTGAACTGGTTGTGAAACAAAAATACACACCACCCCACTGCCTAGAGGCTGCAGTCAGACTGCTTGCTGACTTTGAATGCAAAATGGGTCACAGTCCAGAATACTATGACTTATTGATACCCTCGCATGGCCTTGAGCAATGCCTCTTTGGCTGAGTGGTTACGATTTTCAACGCAGTCAGGGAGATGTGCAAATAGAAGCCATGCCCCTTCCCATGCTCTGAGAATCGGGAGGGAGGGAATTCCCCTACAGCCTAAGCCTTGAGAGACAAGCGACCCCAAGGTCAAAATTTATGCTGACAGCTGAAGCCCCTCTCATTCACAGTGCAGATGTCACGACTGAATCGCATATCACAGGGATAGAGAATTTAAAACTGACTTGCAGATGCCTTCATTTCATTGAGATCATCTAGTGTCTCTCAGACAATTGCTTTAAATTCATAGAAGTTCCTTTGTTAAAATATTTCCCCCCCTGTAGGTCATGAAAAACCGTTCCGTGTCTGCGATGGACAGATTCCGTTTTATGCTGTGTAAAATGCTATATAACTTCACAGGCTGAAGAATTTTTTCAGTTAAGACAGGTTTCCGGCTTGTACAGGTTCCGGTTTAGACATATTTTACTGTATTATATATGAAAAAGAATATAAATGTATGTTTTGTGTTTTTAGGTATCAGCGTTACGTTCAACTCGATCCTCTTGGTGCTATCAGTCGCACCCGGCAAGCTCTTCTTGAGGAGCAGTCTGCCCCGGAAGCTCCTCCCATTTCAATTTCTCAGAGAGATCAACCAGAGAGACCTTTGGGTGATTCATATTTCTACAGTCCAGGCCTTGGGGATGTGCCGTTAATAGATGTGCCTCTGGATTTGCCAGATTTGCCAGGTATCATTTTATTCATTTATTTCATGAACTACTCGTCCATTACACAATAATACATACAGAATTAAAAATACATGACTTATGGAATTATTGAATTTACTTACATTTTGTAGATTACGTTTATAACTGAAATATATTTTTGATATATTGTATGTGTGTTATGCAGGTGTTGCTGATGATTTGCGGTATAGTGTGGATATGGGACCCGTTATTGCTCCATCTGTATCAACTACTCCTTCTTTGCCAGATTTGCCTGTTGTTTCTGACAGTCCATCTAATACCACTGAAACAAAATCATTACAAACATCTTCCGTGACCCCACATGCTCCAAATTTCTCTTCTCCTTCTCCACAGCAACCTGTGTCCTCACTGGAAATTCAGCAGCAATCTGCTCCTCCTCCACCCCCTCCTCCCCCACCCCCACCACCCCCAACAATAGCAGTGCCAACTCCTCCTCTATCATTGCCATCAGCTCAACCAGCAGCTCCTCCAGTTCCTCCACCACCTCCTCCACCTCCTCCTATCCCATCAAGTTCTGAGGAGCCACAATTAATTTCACACCCAACAATCGAAAAATCTTCTAAGGTGAGTATTAATAACTAGGGAGGGGATTTCTATGATTTTGAATATATTTTTTCATTGATTAAGGGCATAGGTAAGTGAAATTTCTTGACATTTAGTTAGAATTGGATGCAATGTTGATTAATATGTTCATAGATATTTGGCCAATTTTTCATGTTGGTGCATATTCCTATAATTATAGGAGCATAATTTGCGTATTTCGTTAAAACAGATACTTATTTGTAAAACGTTTCATGTTTTCATAGAATCTATTTATTTGTGAGCATTCATTGATTAGAAGGAGCTTGTCACAGTTTGAGATTTTTTTCCTTTTCTAGAGATGATAAAATACTTGTGCAAATGTAGGATATTTCTTGAAGTCATATTGTTTAAACCAGACAGAAAAAATGAAAGAAGAAATACAATGTACTTCACTTAAGTGCACATTTACTTCAATTATTTCTACCGTGAAGTAAGATAGGTTATATTAAGTTTGCACAACAATATATCTCACCATTCTAAGCATGGTTCTGAATTTTACCGTGATATGTTTATACAGGAAATGAAATATTGTTAATTTTAATTGAATATTTCGGAATTTTTAGGTCATAAATGCACATTATTAAATGCTTATTTCAAGATGTTTTAGGGCATAAAAATCCTCTCCCTATTAATAACTGTTCAATCTTAGTTTATATTCCAGCTAATGAAGGCAAACAGTTTTATTGACTGAAGACTTGAATACTTTAAAAGAATGTATAGGTATTGATATTAATGAGATTCATTTGAATATTTAGTCATTTTATTTGTATTTTTTTGTTGGATACTTCTGATGTGTGTAGTTAAAAGTAAGATAACTCAACAATACAAATATTCAGCAATAGGTGAAGTATTCAAATAAGCAATATCTGGATGGTGACAGACCTGGAAAACCTACACTTGTCTGGGTTTTGATACTCTGTAGAAACGCCTTTTTATTTTATTTTGATTTTTATTTTATTTTGTTTTTCTTTTCTCTCTTTTCTTTTCTTTCCCCTTTTCTTTTTTCTTTTCTTTTTTCTCTTTTCTCATTTCTTTTTTCTCTTTTCATTTTTCTCTTTTCTTCTCTTGTTTCTTTACTTTTCTTTCCTCTTCTTTTTCTCTTTTCTTTTCTCTCTTCTCTTTTTTCTCTTCTCTCTTTTCTTTTCTCTTCTCTTCTTTTCTCTCATCTCTTCTCTCTCTCCTCTTTTCTCTCTCCTTTTTTCTTTCTTTCTTCTCTCTTTTTTCTCTTTCTTTTTTTATTTTCTATTTTTTCTTTTCTTTTCTATTTTTCTTTTCTTTTCCTTTTACTGGAGAATTATGTTTGATTTAATTAAAATGAAAATTTGTAATAAGGTGGTCAGTAAACAAGTGCATATTTACAAAAATACTGTTTTATGAAAATCCAGAAAAACAAAATTCAAAAAGTGCAAAACAAATTAGTATACCAGACACACACACACCAAGTATACATACACATACCTGTATAAGAAATTATATGTAATTAATACTTTTCTTATTCTATTTTATACTTATTCTTCTTTCTTTCTTAGAATAAGTTTTTTAAGGAAAAGATAGATACTCTCTTCTTTTTCTCATAGACATATTCATACGTTCACACATATTAAGTATTTATTTTTGAAATAAAAACTGTTCAGAGTCATCTGTGCCGTTTATATTTTTTTTGGTTATCCAAATGCATTAGATAATTGTCTGAACAGAGAAATAATTTTTGCAGGTGCCCAAAGTCCAAGGAGGTGATCCAAGAGCTAATTTGATGGAAGCTATTCGACAAGCTGGAGGGTCTGGCAAGGCGAACTTGCGCTCTGCCAAGCAAATGAAAATTGAAACTCGCAAACGGATGCAGGTGATAATTTTTAGATGTCTCTTAAATATTGTCTCCAAAGTTGTTGTTTTTTTTTTTTTTGCAAGAAAGAGGAGTAATAAATATGTGTGATGAACAGCAAAGAATCCACTGTGGGTGATCTATATTTTTAATGTCTCACTTAATGGCAGAGTATGCAATTAAATATTACCAGAAGTAGGATTTCTATACAAATGCATGTTTTTACGTAAGTTTACTGCAGCTTCAAACTTTGTGAATGTATGTTTCCTGGTATATTCATTTTAAGAATCAGAGTGCCCGCTTTCTGGAAAACCTTAAAAATCGGGAAAAATCAAGGAATTTGATTGCTTCCTTTTTCATTTTCTCCTTCTTAAGATTTAAGAAGGAGATTTTAGATAGGAAAGTAAGGAAATAAATATAATTTGATACGCAGACAGTTTGCTTACTGATGTTGAAAATGCGTACAAATGCCTTCTGCATTGCTTTACTTTTTGCTGCAGAAAGTATTTCAATAAGGTAATTGTAATCAAAACCAAAGTGCTGGCAAAGAATGAGTAATAATTAACAGATATTGATTAATAAAGATGTGGTATGTGATTATTAAAGATAGAAACACTTTAGCAAGTGAAATGCAATAATTAGTAAATAAGAAACTACAGTAATATGGTTAGGTGCATAACCTCACAGAAAGTATAATTCCAAAGTGACATGAGTGGACATGGTGTATCTGGGAATTACATATTCTTTTCCTTGTTCCTATGGTATATAATTTTGAGAAATTCATATAGTGGCTTTGAGAAAGTATAAATGACTTTTATTCAATTGTTTAAATCGCAAAAGTCAAAACAAAATATTTTTTAAAAGGCTTCTATTCTGCGTTTGTCTTCCTGTGCATTCTCAAATAGGACAATAAACTAGCATATTCTTTCTTCTTTTTTGTGTACCTGCTAGACATAACTGTACGAGGCATACAGTACGTCAATGACCAAACAAAATAATAAAAAATAATTCTTTTTAAAGAGGGTGAAACCATAGAGTTAAAAAGAGATCTTTCCTCTATGGTTTTTGTTTTTGTTTGTTGTTTGCTTGTTTGCTTGTTTGCTTGTTGTGTGCTTATTTGGATTTTCTCCTAAAATAAGATCATTATCACTGCACTGTGTAACAAAATTAGTTTTATAAAAATGTGAATCTGTTCTTTCCTGGGAAGTTTTTATGCTTTAAAATTGTAATGTAATGCTGTGTTAAAAAACAGTGAATTTTTGGCAGAAAATCTCTTATTAAAGGACCCTGGAAAAAGTGGATAAAGCCAGTTGCTAAATTTAGGGAAAAAATCCTTTATCATTGGAGATTTCAATATTGATTTTCTGAGCGAATCCCACGAAAAAGAGCAGTTTCTCAATTTAATTCATTCTTTTAATTTAGATATTACAGTGAACGTACCTACACGGAATACTCTTAAATCACAAACAGCAATAGATCAAATTATAATTAACAAAACCACAACTAAATATGAAATAATAACGAATAATCTAGGTTACAGTGACCACGATGCACAAATTCTTACAATTACTAATAACATGAATACTGACACAATAAATAAAACACGCATGTGCAGAGCATTTACTACAGTTAACATAAAATTATTTACAGACTACTTGCTGAAAGAATCATGGGAGGCAGTTTATAATGTTATTGACACAAATAAAAAATATAATTTATTTTTCTCAAAGCTTTCATTTCTCTTTAACGCATGCTTTCCTATTAAAAAGAGAAAATTAGACATTTCACGAAAAAGTAATACTTGGATCACACAAGGAATTAGAACATCGTGTAAAAATAAACGTACTCTCTACTTTATTTCTAAACATCATAATGTATCACCCGGTTTCCACATCTACTTCTGAGAATATAAAAGAATTTTAAGGAAAATAATAGTTCAGGCGAAAATAATGAAAACTAATGAGAATATTTTGAATGCTAGAAACAAAATTAAAGCAATGTGGAACATCGTAAAAAATACGACCACCTCATCACGACATTTCGTAGAGAATGTTGTTTTAAAGGATAATGAATGAGAAACAAGTAATCCAGAAGAAGTTGCGAATCTCTTCAACCAACACTTTTCTAGAATTGCGGTTGATCTTACGAAGGGGCTAAAACCACAAAATTCAATATCATATGCTTCCCAAAACAATTTCGGCACAATGTTTATTTACGAAACTACTTCTAACGAAATCCTCAGAATAGTCAGTAAGCTAAAAAATAAATATTCATCAGGTTTAGATGAATTTCCAGATTGTTTATTAAAAACGTGTGCACCTGCCATTATACACCCATTAACTCACATTTTCAATGCTTCCCTGTGCACAGGAATATTTCCAAATATTTTCAAAACAGCAAAAATTAAGCCACTTTTTAAGAAAGGGAACAAAAATGAAATTCAAAATTACCGGCCAGTTTCTCTTTTGTCAGTTTTCTCAAAAATATTAGAGAGGCTTTTCTATATGCGAATGGAAACTTTTCTAAGGAAAAACGAAGCGTTTTCAGGCCCACAACACGGTTTCAGGAAATCAAAATCTACGGAAACTGCCATTTTTTCTTTCCTTAAAGATGTTGCTTCATCAATGGACCAAAATGAAGAACCCATTGGGATATTTTTAGATCTTTCGAAAGCTTTTGACATTACTAACCATAACATCTTGATCTCAAAATTACCTTCTTATGGAATTCGTGGTATTGCCCTAGATTTGATAACCTCGTACCTTAAACATCGATCTCAAAGAGTAGAAATACCGTACTGGCACGAAAGGACATTATTTACTTATCTCTCCAATTCTTTGTCAAGTGAACATGGGGGTCCCACAAGGTTCAATCTTAGGTCCTATCCTCTTTCTGTTGTACGTAAACGATATGCCCTCATCTATTAAAAATGGAAGAAGAATTCTGTTTGCCGATGACACGAATGTTCTTTGCAAAAAAGAAACAATAAATAGTACAATTTCAGAAGTTTCAAAATGGTTTTGTAATAACAAATTAATAGTTAACGAAGGAAAAACTGTCTCAATGCAATTTTGCGTTTCAAATCGGCAATCATATGCTCCATTAAAAATGGACAATATGCAATAAGCTGATGTTAAGGTAACAAAATTTGTAGGTCTCTCAATTCAATCAAACCTCAAATGGAATGTACATATAACAGAAGTAAACACTAAATTAAGCTCATTATGTTATGCATTCAGAATTCTTTCTAATTCTGTCACCCTTCATGCAGCTCGTTGCGTGTATTTTGCAAATGTACATTCCCGCCTGAGATATGGCATAATATTCTGGGGAAGCTCATCCTTTAGTGCTCAGACATTTAGATTGCAAAAGAAAATTATCCGAATAATGAAAAAATCCCATCCATGTGATCCCTGCAAGCCTCTTTTCATTGAGCTTGGAATTTTACCATTGCCTTGCCTATTTGTTTATGAGTCCGTAGTATTTGTCAAAACTGACTTACTGAACGGTGGGAACTTATTCTCATGTAATACTGATATTTATAGTTACAACACTCGACGTAGAAATCATGTTCATCAAGTGTCAGTATCAACAGCTCACTACAAGAAATCCACATACAATACATGTACATTACTTTACAACACTTTGCCAGATGAAATACAATTGGTACACAAATTTAAGTTAAAAGTGAATTCTTTTCTGCTGCAAAACTGTTTCTATACAATTAGAGATGTTACTTTACTGATCGTCAAAACGAAAAACAACGTTTACTTTAACAAAACCAAGATATAGTATAATGAATTAGTTTACTTTTGCATTGTATAATTTTAAAAAAGACTCAATATGCCTGTAACAAATAATGTACTTCTGGGTCAATGACCCCCATCTCGATCTGGTTTTTGTCCAGTTTCCCTGATCCGTTGAGCAAATGCTGAGATGGCCCCTTGATTTGCTTCTGGACGTAAATGTAGCTTCACTATGCGCATGTTTTGTTGAACTTTCCTTTTGCTTGTAGTGGTAGTAGAGCTTAGGGTGAGTTTCTATTTTGTTAAAATACAGAAATATCAAATCCGTTCATTCCTTTACCGTTAAAAATAAGTTTTCTATAATTTGGCAACGAAAATATCTAGTTTTTGAAATGTTAATCTCTCGCTTTTTTAAATTTGTTTTTATTAATATTATTATTGTTATTATTATTATTATTTTTTTTCAACTATTAATAGTTAAATTATTGGGAAGTGATTCTGAAACTCAAGAAAGCGTGCGCAGATGATACCTCCCCCATACGTCACATACAGTTTTTGACTAAATAAATAAATAAATTTGGTGTAGACAATCCATATCTTGTGGGTCCTTAATTCTGAAAAGTCGGTCGGTCGGTCGGTCGGTCGGTCGGTTTTGACTAAATAAATAAATTTGGTGTAGACAATCCATATCTTGTGGGTCCTTAATTCTGAAAAGTCGGTCGGTCGGTCGGTCGGTCGGTCGGTCGGTCGGTCGGTCGGTCGGTCGGTCGGTCGGTCGGTCGGTCGGTCGGTCGGTCGGTCGGTCGGTCGGTCGGTCGGTCGGTCGGTCGGTCGGTCGGTCGGTCGGTCGGTCGGCCGGTCGGTCGGTCGGTCGGTCGGTCGGTCGGTCGGTCGGTCGGTCGGTCGGTCGGTCGGTCGGTCGGTCGGTCGGTCGGTCGGTCGGTCGGTCGGTCGGTCGGTCGGTCGGTCGGTCGGTCGGTCGGTCGGTCGGTCGGTCAGTCGGTCGGTCGGTCGGTCGGTCGGTCGGTCGGTCGTCGGGTCGGTCGGTCGGTCGGTCGGTCGGTCGGTCGGTCGGTCGGTCGGTCGGTCGGTCGGTCGGTCGGTCGGTCGGTCGGTCGGTCGGTCGGTCGGTCGGTCGGTCGGTCGGGTCGGTCGGTCGGTCGGTCGGTCGGTCGGTCGGTCGGTCGGTCGGTCGGTCGGTCGGTCGGTCGGTCGGTCGGTCGGTCGGTCGGTCGGTCGGTCGGTCGGTCGGTCGGTCGGTCGGTCGGTCGGTCGGTCGGTCGGTCGGTCGGCCGGTCGGTCGGTCGGTCGGTCGGTCGGTCGGTCGGTCGGTCGGTCGGTCGGTCGGTCGGTCGGTCGGTCGGTCGGTCGGTCGGTCGGTCGGTCGGTCGGTCGGTCGGTCGGTCGGTCGGTCGGTCGGTCGGTCGGTCGGTCGGTCGGTCGGTCGGTCGGTCGGTCGGTCGGTCGGTCGGTCGGTCGGTCGGTCGGTCGGTCGGTCGGTCGGTCGGTCGGTCGGTCGGTCGGTCGGTCGGTCGGTCGGTCGGTCGGTCGGTCGGTCGGTCGGTCGGTCGGTCGGTCGGTCGGTCGGTCGGTCGGTCGGTCGGTCGGTCATCGGTTGGTCGGTCGGTCGGTCGGTCGATCGGTCGATCGGTCGGTCGATCGGTCGGTCGGTCGGTCGGGCGGGCGGGCGGTCCGGTCGGTCGGTCGGTCGGTCGGCCGGTCGGTCGGTCGGTCGGTCGGTCGGTCGGTCGGTCGGTCCGGTCGGTCGGTCGGTCGGTCGGTCGGTCGGTCGGTCGGTCGGTCGGTCGGTCGGTCGGTCGGTCGGTCGGTCGGTCGGTCGGTCGGTCGGTCGGTCGGTCGGTCGGTCGGTCGGTCGGTCGGTCGGTCGGTCGGTCGGTCGGTCGGTCGGTCGGTCGGTCGGTCGGTCGGTCGGTCGGTCGGTCGGTCGGTCGGTCGGTCGGTCGGTCGGTCGGTCGGTCGGGTCGGTCGGTCGGTCGGTCGGTCGGTCGGTCGGTCGGTCGGTCGGTCGGTCGGTCGGTCGGTCGGTCGGTCGGTCGGTCGGTCGGTCGGTCGGTCGGTCGGTCGGTCGGTCGGTCGGTCGGTCGGTCGGTCGGTCGGTCGGTCGGTCGGTCGGTCGGTCGGTCGGTCGGTCGGTCGGTCGGTCGGTCGGTCGGTCGGTCGGTCGGTCGGTCGGTCGGTCGGTCGGTCGGTCGGTCGGTCGACAATGCTATACTTGGGTTCTCGTAACGTGGCGCCTGTGGGTATTATCCTCAAGCTGGAATATGGCATGACTTTTTGCGTCTTTCTCGGTCCTGCTGCAAGATGTCGCATGATCGTGACTGTATCTAATAGTTCTGCAGATTAAGCAATTCTAGCAGCATAACTGAGAAAGATGTGAAAAGCCATGCTATATTCCATCTTGAACATAATACTCTCAGGTGCCTAGTTATGAAAACTCAAGTACAGTGAATCAATTGATCGGCCTCTTTTCTCCAAAATTGATATTTCCCAATCAATCTGGTTTATATCACGACCCCTTGAATTTGAAACTGATATTTTAATTTTGGGGAATACTTTACATGAAGCCTCTGGGACGTTTTCCAAATTTTCAAAAAAATGGCTCCATCGTTTCAGATTAAATTTTGTTGATGGACAGAGTGAAGGCGATTTAAGAGGATGATGCAGGTCTCATGTTTGTTGAAAACACTTATTTTTCGAAAATTGAATTCGAATCTTCCCACATCTAAAGTATTTAAGATAGTTTTTTTACACTTAATGAAATCTGTCCCTTCAAGATAGATTTTGAAATAAGGTCATGTACAGTTTTTCAAAAGTTTGTTCTTTTCATGTAATTTTGCATGAAAATAGGGACAAGAAAGTACATGTTGTCTTAGCACCACTGTGATTAAATTGAAATGTGGGAGAATGCATATGAAAGAACATGTTATATGTCCTTGTGACTAATATTTAATTATTTTCTGCTTTATTTTGTTTCAAATAGGAGGAGAAAGCCAGCAGCAGCTCTGATTTAATGGCTGATCTACATGCTAAACTTGCTCTAAGGAGAAAGGTATGTTTTTCTTTTCATATACAGACAATGTATGTTATGATGAAAAGCTTTTCATTTGCAAGTGTAGCATTCTTCTTTGAAACACAATTATTTTTGAAATAACTTGCCAAAGTGAAGGTAGGAGGTTAGGGGGCAGTAAACTGACTTTCAAGTTCTAGGACAACAATATCTACTAATATGAGAAATTTGTTTCTTGATTTGTACTGAAAAAACAGTATTGTAATAAGGCCAAATTGCTCTTTGCATAATACATAAAGTTAAGATGTAATGCAATGTGTTATTTCAAAACAAAAACAAAATACACCAGTGGGTTTCTCATAATGTTAACAGAAAATGCTTTTACTTTTTTTCCCCTCCAAAGCATAAATTACAGTTGTAGGTTCAGGAGATCATTATCATGATTTGTGAACAGCAAGTCTACTGCAATTCTGACAGCCGGCTTGCATGCTAAGGTTCAGATGCCCTAATATCAGGCATAATCACAGGGCTGTCAAAATCTCCACCCTCATTCTGATGGTTGGAATTTCTTATTTTATCAGAGAAAAGCCTTTTACTAAGTTCTAAGTAGTACCAAAGAAATTTTTTGGAATATATGTTCATCTAATTGAGAAAAAGATGGTGATGAATTTTTTCCTACCTGAAACGACTCAATTGTATATTTCTGTGTGCATGCATGCATTCTCTCTCTGTGTTGGGTTGTGTGTGATTGGTTGCATATCACAATATACCAAACAAACTTTTGATCCGCTTTCCCAAGGTTAGTCCCAATAGAAATATTTTATGTACAGTGAATTTCTATTTTAAAATGTTCAAAGATATATTGTCTTTTCGATAGGTCCAGTGAGAAAAGATCCAGTATTAAGAAATGTCAAAAAGTCAATGGTCCTTAGTGTTAAAATGTTCAGTGTTCATTAAGTGCCGAAAGGTCCAGTGTTAATCATGTACATGCAGTGCTTTGTATACAAGGGTCAATATACTGTAAGTTATTGTATTTCGTACTGTTGAATGATACGTTATTGATATTGTCATGGTTGTGATAATAACTTCTACAAAATTTGATGATTCTGTTGCAAATATCATCACCCAATGAATTCAATTCTTTGAACACAAAAAAATAAGCCAATGCTGTCATACAGTGCACCAATATATGTATAAGATTTTAATGCACTACTGACTGTGACACAAAATCGGCGATTGTTTTCAATGAAATGAAGATTAAATTGAATGAGGAGATGTATTGTATATTAATGAATTAATTATTAAAGAACGGTCGTCATGATACAATTGCGCTTACCATATTATTCTCCATCCAATGCTCCACAAAAAGGAATATATCACTCTTCCATGTGTAGATTCTCTCTGGCTAAATTTGCTACCATTTTGATTTCAATTTGTATCTCCCTTCATCATCAAAGAGTGATATGACAGACAAATCTAATAAATACCTCATACGGTGTCTAATTTTTTTAGAGTTGCTTTTGAAATTGTGGAATCTATCCTTTCATGTGATTTTAGAACTTTTAAAAATCATATATCTTGATAAGGGGCTTTTACAGCTGCACTGCACTGACGCCAAGGCTTGATATAAACAGTTACAATCAACAGAAATACATTTTTTAAGGATTACGTATTTTACATTCAAACACACATTGTAAACTAAGTTCATATATGTGATCACAGCACGGAAAGAATAATTCTCTGTCCAAATTTTCAAGAAAGATGCATGCTCCTTTAAAACATCAAGTGTTTGATGCAGTTATGACACAGCAAAGAATTTGTACATTGTCTTTGATATCCCAGTGCGTTAACACATTCCAATCAGCATTAGTGTGCTCTTTACCAGAAGAATTCCGCAATTTTGGAAACCCAATTAGCTGCTGACTGTCCCCAAATGTAAGTCTTTCTTCTTTTCAGTCCCTGGTATTTAATGCAGGCAAGAGTTAATCATCCCAATGAATAGAATGAGTTTCAGATAAATTACTCTTAAAAGGCGATTTAATTGTTTCTTAACGGTCTGTGCTCTTTTGTGTCCGATTCGAAGAAGAGAAGATTTATTAATAGAGAGTTCTTTGAGTATTGCGGTCAAGTGTATCAGCTGAAGGATGTATTCAGGATCTCTTATCAGCTGTCATCTATATAAACCATTAGTTTAGGGGTAATGAAATGTTTGGTGCCACACCTTGCAGCATTCTGCATTGATGTACTCTCAAAAATTCACCAACATTGATTTCATCTGAACTTAGAAGTTTGTTATCTGAATTTACAGATGATGAAGTAGGTACAGCATAAGATGTAGACCCTTCACACTGTAGTTTATCTTTTCTTTTCTCTTCTTGTAATGCTCTTTCTTCTTTATCTGCAAGATTTTGGTCTACTCATGCAAGATGGCTTTTATGTCCTAGCCCTCTCGGCCGAAGTAAAAATATCCTGTCGTCTTCCAACTAATCATGTGTAAAGAATTCGGATATGCAAAATCAAACAAATTGTTCAAATTATTTATAAACTCCTCTTCATGATGCTTAAAAATAGCTTCCCACTCGTTTGTGTTTTTTTGTAATTCTCTCCAAATAAAAGGTAGTAATAAGTTTGTTTTCGAACAATGCTAATTAGCTCGTATCGGAAATCTTGCTTTCTCCAAAATATCATACACTCACGAACCACAGGTTCAGGACTTTCACTAAGTGTTATTTTACTTCCTGTATGTTATAAAATAAAACTTCAAGCACTTGTTTATTTGATGGTAATTTGTATCCAGTTACTATTTGGTGTTTTATATTAATAATGAATATTATCTCCTATTAAAAACACATATTTCTCAGCACTGCCTTTCACTCTAACATATGACAATATGTTAAATTAGCGACCTGCAAACTTGGTCGATTAAAATTCTTGTACTGTTAGTCTCAGGGCTGACTCAGCGGTGGGTGGTAGGTTTGGACTTGTCCGTCATGCAAGTATGCGCTTAAGTCCACATGGGTTAGAATCCTCCGATCTCATCATAATTTTTTATAGGCATGTTTTAAGGTAATTCAAACAAAATTGGAGAGTGAGTGTTCAAAAATTTCAGAGTCGGAAAATAAGGGACATCCTATTGGACATGGATCATTCACGAATAAGACAGTATATTCAAGAGATAGTGGCTTTGCCATTAATTCCTTTTTGCAAGGTTTAACTTAGGTCTGAGAATTATTAAACAATCAGTTCACCAAAGAGGCCCTGCTATTGGCATTGTACATTGCAGCTGCGCATATCACTGGTCGGTCTACAAGAGGTCAGAGCAAAGTTATGCCTTCAAGATGCCCTCCAGCATGATGGAATGTGTACAAATTTGGTGGTGAATGGTCATCAACGAACTAATAATGTAGTTGAAGGGTTTCACTCACAATTTCAAAGGTTAGATGAAGCCCACCACGTACAGCACTTCATTGACTAACATCAACAACAACAACAACAACAACAAAATGAAACAGAAATAGTAGTTACACAAATTTTGACTGGATGCATCAACATTAAACAACCAACAAGAGGTACCTCATAAATCAACGGAGAGTGGCTGCACTGATTGGCCAATAACATAAGGACAATGACATCCCATGCTATGTTAGAGCAATGTTATTATCATTTAAAACTTCACAGAGTTCCAGCTCAGCAGAATAATGAGGAATTATAAGAAATTTGACATTCAAAAGCAATGCCATTACATTTAAACATGTAAAATCTTAAGTTAATAAACACCTGATTGCTGTTGTAATTTCCTTAAGTTCCTTAGAAAATTATTGACTTATAGGGTAATTTGGTTACTGGACCCTATTAACTACAATCTCGAATATTTTCTATTATAAAACTTTTTGATTTTGGATACTTTGTATGTGGATACCTTGTATGTGGATACCTTTTGCAAAAGGTATCCACATTTTGAATCCATTTGTATCCATTTTGAATTGTGAACCTTAACGTAAAAAGTACCTTTTCGGAGAATGGACTTTTAGTATTGGACATTAACTCTAATAACCTTTGAGCCTGAATCTGCTTCGGTGACATTAAAAGCCCAAGATTTTTTAATTGAAAATTTTATTAAGTTTAAACATATCTACATATCTACATTTGCTTGGGTAAATTGTCTCAGAAACATTAATTTTCAAAAACAATCACAGTCTCACTCACACATGCTTGTGCCTGCACACAGGAACACACATTGATGCACCAGCATGCACATCCATATTCCTACACAAGCAAGGGTAGAACCCTGCCTAGGTAAACGAGATGGCTGCCTGGGGACCCAAACATAGAGGGGGCCACAGATAATAGTAATAAAATACAATTTTTAATTATGTTTTATAGATTTCCATAGACTTGTTATTCCAGAATTCAAATATTTTAAATTATTTGTAACATTTTTATTCACATGCACTGAAACATTTTCATATAGCTGTGACAACTCAACAAAGCTCAAAGTATCCAAGGGAGGCTATACTTGTAGAGGGAGCAATACTTAATAGAGGGAGCAAACTCCCTCTATTAAGTTAGTACGTAACAGTATGTTTCATAGCTCTCTGAAATTTGCGTACAGGAATTGTGAAAGATGCTATGTGAGCTGATAAAATTTCATGTCAATGTACATGTCCAACATGACAAGTGTTGGATATAAGCAGAGCTTCTTTGGAAATACACTGCTAGTAAACTGCTTGTTTCATAAATCAATAAAGAAAATGGCATGTCATGGCTTCAACAAAAATTCCACGATGTCCCTCTAAAGTTTGTGTTAGAGATGCCCTTGATAAGATTGCAGGAGAACTCATGTGAATGACTATCCCTAATAAAAAAAATGGAAATTAGTGTAAGTTAACCTAAAAATCGAAAGGAAGCTTATTAAACAAGAAATCATGCCCTGAAAGTTTGGGCATGCCAAAGTCATGATTGGATAGTTTGCAAAGCATGAAAACAAAAAATTTAAATACCTTTTTATTTTGTAAATATTTTGGGCTCCTTTCCCAAGTGAATAAATAAATTTAATAAGAAAAGTCTTAGCTAGGAAGGATGCGTAGGCATCCCCAAGAAAATGCCAATGGAAATAAATTCCATGTGCAATTTGTGCAGAAACTAGTTGCTTTGTATGTGAAAAATAAAAATCTTGTTTTTCAGGGTATATCTGGAGCAAATAAGACAGAAGTGTCAGTAGGTAATGCTATGCAACGTGTATCAGCAATGATTCCACCGCCTCAGTTCTCTGAACCAGACTCAAATTTACAAGAAGATGGAGAAGAAGGAATGGATGAAGACTGGGACTAATATGCTATTCTTCCTACTACTGATGGTAGTGAATGACTTTGAGAATGATGAATTTATAAACTGTTTTATAAATTTAGAGTTTATAAACATTTAGATTGGGGTGTAATTTGGTGCTGAGGATCTTGAATCATTCTAAAAAGAAGACCATTGTTAAATACGCTTTTAATGAAAATATAGGATATAAAAGTAGGAAAAGGAAGAAAGAATTAAAAGAGAAAGAAAATAAATATGAATCCCAAGGCAGATTATTTGCTTGATAGTAGCGTTATTTGTCAAAAAAGGTATGGCAAAATTATTAAAACTTGCCATACAGTAATTTAACATTGATTCTTGACTATACTTTTTTGAAATTTAATTGAATTAAAAATTCATGGAATTAAATTAAATCTAAGAATTAACAGGAAAATAAAATTAATTTAAAACAGATGTAATTGAAGAGCTAATTGGATGAATGTGTTAGCATGTTAAATTATATTAAAATTTCATTTAATCTTTTATTTAGAGGGACAACTTTACTTTAGTTTGGCTACTCCATTTGCGAGTGCTTTTTTTTCAATTTACAGAATTAATGTTGTATTTGGGGTACAGCCCAATATCTCCATGCAGAATGGCTTCCCGAAACGCTCCCCTAAGATTAACCAAGCTTTAAATATAACTTTATATGGTTAACCTTTTAGCTCTTCCAAAGTGTGATACTTTAATTATTGTGATAAAAAATAATATGATGAATGTATTAAATTATTGTCCTATGTATACAGTTTGGATGTTTTTTCTTGATTTTACATTCTTTTGATTTTATTCAATCAAATCTTCACGTGTATTGTACAAAATCTCAGAATTAAAAGAAAAAGTAAAGAAGTGTAAAATTCTAAGGCTGGTGCAATTGTTCAATTATTATGAAATAAAGTATGGTAAAAATAACAAGTATTACCCTTTACTCATACTTCTTGAACATACTTTTGTGAAATATAGAGTTATGATCAAAACTGAAAATGTTTTAAGTGAATGGTTACATGTCGTGTACAATAGAAGAAATCTGTCTTTTACTTATGTAGTTGAACTTGGATTGTTTTTATTAGAGTAATAAAATGATTTCTGGACCTGCTGCCAATCGGAGAAGTCCATTATCCAATCTATAACATTAATTTTTTTTAATATTTAACTATAAAATATTTTTTTTCAAAATCAATTACCTAGCAAGCTACAGATTTTCGAAAAAGCACGCAATTTTTTTTCAATTCCAAAAAATTGGATGCAAACATACGCATGTTTGTGAGATTATAATCATCCTTAGTCCCATCTACAGTGTAAACTTTGCCTCATAAATGTACCCATTGACAAAAATACTAAGTACACCAAGTTTTGTTGAAATGAGATTGTTCTTGTGTTAAAAGAGTTAAGCGTGAACACAAACACACACATCCTTCATTTTTTATTTTTGATATGTTAATATATTTGGCAATGGGTACATTTATGAGACAATGTTTACACTGACAATGAGATAAAGAATAGTATTATATGTAATAATTATTAAATTTATTATAGGTTGATTTATAATCTCACAAGTGTGTATCACACTAACATGCACTATACGACCACACATACTGGGAGACTGGTCGGGAGCTAAGAGCTTGTCCAGGCTGCGGCGGTGCCCTGCTGGTGAGGGATACCTGGTTATCGGAAAACCCCGGCTATCGGCATTCAGCGGGGGAAGATCACCGCCATGTCCCGAGGAAAATGCATGCACTACACTTACGGGACCAATAACCTCGTTAGTTTATGTGCCCGGAATCGCTAACAACCAATTCAGCTAGGTTGAATTCAGTTGCTGTCTGGAGGAGAATTCTAGCGGCCGGCTGCTCTGATCAGTAGTTTTCCGAGGATTCTCCGACCAACACCAGCCGAATGCTGGAGCAGTACCTAAGAAACGGGCCCTGACCGCGCGTGATCTTTCCTTCCTCTTCCTTGTCCTATCCTCTCCCCTTACACAAACATGCACTACACTACCACATATTCCGGGAGACCGGTCGGGAGCTTAGAGCTTGTCCCGGCTGGGGCGGTGCCCCGCTGGTGGGAGAGTCCTGGTTATGGGGAAACTCCGCTAGCCGACGGTAGATCGGAGCTGGATCTCGCCATCCAGCCCATCCATATGGGAGAAATCACCGCCATCTCCCGAGGAAAAACATCCACTACACTTACGGGACTAATAACCTAAGCAGTTGACGCGCCTGGAATCACCTACCAACCAACAAACGAACGTGTATTTCTTGCTCACATTTTTGAAAATTGAAAAAATTGCGTTTTTTCGAAAATCTGTTGCTCGCTTTGTAATGGTTTTGAAAAAAAAATGTTTTATATAAAAGTTGTAGATAATATAATCTTCTTTAAAATTGATTTATATTATTTTTCTACACGTCTTAGGGTTTAAGTGCTGTAGGGAAACCCGAAACAAGTAGGGAAAAATACCGTTTTTTGTAGCCTTTCGTTAGCACAGAATCTGGGAGGACGAAAACTTTGCGGTTTAACTAATGCCTGGGAACATACAACATTCTCAGAGAAAAAGTTGTATGATCTTTTTCCAGGTAAAGTATACATACCGACTGGACTATTTGTTCGCAAGGAATTCCTGAGAAAGTCGTTTCCGGATTGTGACTGAGTCGTAATCTCTAATATACTGTAACGTCATCAGTTGGCAGCCAGGCCTCCGAACGTGCTAGGGGGCGTTGGAATTCTGGTGATCATAGCGGAAGTACATAGTGGAAGTTTCCACCATGGGGGAGGAAAAAAAGCTGAAGGGGAGTAGAGTGACCCCCCCCCCCCGAAGACACGTGCATGTGTGATGTCCGTAAAGTTAGCACACCAACTTATCACATAGTTAAAAAAGAATGTTCCAGAATTTTGTACTAATTAAGAGCTAATTTATACCCAAATTTAAACATCGTGAACTGACCAGAAGAGTGGGTGCGCTAACTTAACGTTAAGTTACCATACCCACCCATGAAACAAAACACTATAAATACTAGAATTTTGCACTAATTATGAACTAATTTATACCCAAATTCAAGAATTTTGAACCGGCGCAGAACATCAAAAATTTGAAAAAGTCAGCCTCAGGCAGTAGCTTGAGGCGCGAGCCTCACCCTACCCCTAATACCATACCCGTCACCATCATAGCCAAACATTGGAACCATTCTAAAGCGTTTGTTTCGAATTGTTCCACCAAATCGTTTGTTTGTACCAACAAATAATTGAGTTAATCCATGATAACCCCCCATAATCCCATGATAACCCACCATAATCCCATGATAGGGAGTTTTAGCGCCAGGGGTAAGGAGATATCCTTAAACTCTATTGATCACGGACTAACGATTTTGTTCTGTCATATGAACAACACTCGGAAGAGTTTTAGCAATTGCGACATTGCGTTATGCATTATAACAAAAGAAACATTTCAAGCGTTTAACAAAGATGTTGCGTAATATATCAGAGTCTAGGCTAGCTGTGACACTTTTAAACCACGATACGAGACAAGAGTATAATAAATGTACATTGTGTTCGGAGTTTTAGATTTTGTGGCCCTCTGCGATGAGTATGCACTCTGGAATTTTGAATCGACAGTTCTTGAAAACATTGGAAATTTTTTCAAACAGCGTTCGTTATGAGTGTAAGACATAACCTATCCCGAAGATATGATTTCAACTTCTTTTTCGCGAATTTATTTCCTATCACTTCTCTAACATTTCCTGTTAATTCTTGCCAGCGTTGTAGAGTTAGTAAGGAATAATTGTAACTGCCTCACATACGAGAATCGGTTTGTCAGAGATGGAAAAATCCCCGTTTCCTGCTTTTAGGCGGCCATTTTGCCGCTTGTAAGGTGACTGTAGAGACCATGGTGGAAATAACAAGGTGTAGGGGTGCGCATGCCGCCGACTGTGGACCAATAATATTATATCCCACCAACTGTGCGCCAAATTCAAATTATCCACGTAGGCGCGGACATTTGAAAATTATTTAAAATAACGATATTTGTTATTAAAATTACTCGTTTAATTTAGTGAAGACCTTCAATATTAGTTCATTGGTGATATTCATGAAATGCTCGCAGTTTAAATATTTCAGGTCTTGTATACAAAAAGTGTGAACAATGACCTGACCTAACTTACAATATTTGGCCACGTTATTATGATCACTTTTCTATTTCATTTCTTTTAAAATTATGTTTTCTACTATTTGGGGGGATGTGTTCCACACGTTGGTCACTCTTTATTTATGGGCGTTTTGAGACAATTTGTCCCTGAATAAGTACTGAAGAAATAATCTGAAGGTACAAAAATAATGTTCTTGCAATGTGCAACATTGTGTCACATTTACTTTTGAAAGAGTTGTACCTTCCAGTAAATCTAATTTGCCGTTTTTATGTAGTCAAGGAAAATATAATGGTGTACTTCCTTTTTTCTTTTTTTAAAGATTTGTCATGAGAGGAATCAATGGGCGACATTGAGTTCGGTCTAACTTTCATATCAAAGATAACTAGAATAATAATAATAATTAATACCAAAATTATAAGACAATCAGCAGAAATATTAACTTATTTTGGTTAAAGAAATGTGATACGATTTCCTAAATGCCAAGTACAGAAGATGAATGACAGCTATTTTTTGTTTGTGATTTTTGAGTTATTATAGACTACTATATGTGGCCAGGTATAGTAAACACTCAATTTCACTTTTATTTGTATTTTTATAATTCCTCTACATAGTTTCAGATTTGCTTTGATGATTGGTAAGAACGCAAAAAGATATGAATGACAACTATTGAATTTTAGTGGATAGGACTACTCTACGAAAATTTGTTGGTATAGACCCAGCAACTAAACGTTTGTTCCCAGGCATCTGCAGTGAATTGTGGTTTTTAAAGCATACACTCTCAAAGTGCTGTTGGCACACTCTACCTGCAAAGATTACACTAAACTTTTTGAGTTCATTAATTACATACGTACTATATTATAAATTTGGTAATTATTATACATGTACATAATAAATTTCAGTACATTAAAATAAAAAGTTTTGAAAGTTTTTATAAGTTAAATTCATTTCTTTATTACTTGAAAATTGATGTATGGATTTCTTTTGTGTTTTAAGAGACAATACAATCAAATTTTTGTATGGCTAAGATTTAGTAAAATAATTTAAACCAATAAAAATTTCCTGCAGTTTTTGTAACTGAAACAAAGTATGATATGTGAAATTTTTGGACATTTTTTACATGTTAGAACAATTTATACATGTTAATAATCTTCATTCTCTAAAACTGACCATTTACAATTAAATATTTCACATTTTCATTTCTTTCATCAACAATAACAATTTATCTCAAACACACAAAATACAAAAGAATATACAGTCCCTGTCCAGATTATATTCACATATGTACATTCAATAAAGCTATTATAACCGCAGAATATTCAATGAAGCTATTATATATTGAACTAAACTGAAGCCACTGGATTTTAATTATTCAAAACGTTTTGAAATTTACCATGATCTGCTTTAAATGTTTCTTCATTCTTCCCACAAGCTTCTATCCACACCTTTCGTAACTGGGGCTCTTTTGGGAAGCGGAAATGTGTATATTTCCCACCACCTACTGTCCCAGTTTTATTAGGACAATTTTTCACACAGCAGTTTGGCATCTTCAGCTGCACATGAAAATAATTTCAATTTTCTTTGTATAACACAACAAAATTTTGGTAATAAACAAGTGATCAAATATAAGGCATCGTATGAATTGATTGATGTATGCTTTTGTAATTATTAAAGCCAAGTCACATAAAATACATAATTGTAATAACTTACACCACAAATCCACAACATACCTTTCCCACGCCAACAAAACCACGATCTTCCACTGCTTTCGCATTACCTTGCCAAACACGTCCTATCTCCTTCGCAAACGGAAAGCAAATGAACACGTGCGCCAGCCGTTTCGCTTCATCCGTGGGTTTAAACGTGATTGGCTGCTACTGCGCATCCTCCGGAGCGCTACACCTTGTTATTTCCACCATGGTAGAGACTATAGGCGTGCATCATTTATGAAGGTATAAGGTAGGACGTTAGGCCTAAGATAAGACGTTATGACTTCAAGGTCCTTCACGTGACTGTTAGTGCATAACGTCGCTACCTTATGCGTGGTGCTAAACCAGCACCACCTAGATATGCATCTATAGTATCTAGGTGGTGTTGGCTAAACTCCCTAATCTGGCGGTGCCAACTTGATGCTAGCACTACCACCACCGTAAACTTAATTGTACTACTGTATTGAAAAGGCGGATTCTGCCCATTGCAATGTGCACAGGAAGTATGTCTTTTTAATATCAATTAAAATGAACCTTAGCCAAGTGAACTGGTTACCGTGAAAAAAGTATGCCAAAATGGGTGTTTTCAATACGTTAGCGCCGCCAGTGACCACGCCTACATGTGCGCACAACACTTTCCCCTATCGGTTCCAAAATTTGGTAAAGGAATGCAAAGGTCGCGTATGCGAACAGGAATGAAAAGGAGGATCGAGAGAATAACTGTGCCGACAGCAATTAGTACACGCGAAAGATTTTTACTGGGAATTCGAGAAGGGACCGTAGGATCAGCGGAGTCAACAAAGGGCAGCCGCGGACGCTGTTGACTCTGGACGTAAATGATACAAGAGAACGCTTGTCTTTCACAAAGATATAAGTATATTGTTATAAATCCACTTTACGTACTTCATAGTCATTATCAAAGTTTACAGACTTTTCGTTAACATCTTCCCGATTCACAATCGGAATTTTCTTTTTCTTCATATTTATCTCTTACACCATCATCTAAAAAAAGTTCTCATACCTTTCCTACACCATCTGCACTGGACAAAACGTTAACTCAAATGGTGTGATAAGGGAAATATATTATGTTTTTTTCAAATACATATAAACACAGGAAGCGCGCATGTAAGCTAAGAAGATTACTCTTCTTTTACTTTTTTTTATACTTTCTCTCGCCAGTAACCCTCACGAGGCGCGCGTTTATTGTCATGTCGCCGCACCTCTTCGACTTTTGCCGCAAAGAAGGAAGCATTGTTTAATAACTAATTTATTACCTAACTTTAAGTATTGAAGAAGCCGGAGCTTTGGCCGGCAACCTAAGATTCACATGCAAACTTTATTGTATTTTCCGTGAAAGTTTTCTGTCTAGTCTTCTTTATTTCTGTTTTTGATTTTGCCTCGTGTTCCTAGCGGGGCGTGCGCGGGCACTTCTGTTGAGGAATTTGCGTTGCGTGGCCGGGTCGGTTGATAGGGACGGTTTGCTAGCTGCTATATTTTCTCGCCGCCTTTGTTACGACGGAAGGGGACTGGGTGGCGAAGGCGTTGACTGGTACTGGGGATAGACCCGCGGGGGTGCAGTTACTACCTCTTGGAGGTGGAGGAGGTCGCCGCCCCGGCCGCGCACATCCTGGGACCTACGTTTCCGTCTGGGGCGGAGGCGGCAGCGGGGGCGGCAGCGACTCAGACGGGCCGGCAGGGCAGCGATCGGCGGGCCGCAGGCGCAATGGAGTGGAAACGGGCGCGTTTGCCCCCTCGACGGTTACACAACGCAACGCTCCAAGTCTTTCTGCGAACTTTCTCTACCATCGACAAATTCATGCACAAACCAACGCAAACAGGCTAGGAAGCGCGTCAAAACCAAAACACGTTAAGCTGCGCATCCTAGCTCACTTGAAAACAAAAACATTCCTACTGAGCCTAAAAAACAGGTACTTATTTTAGCTGACAGTCATGGCCGCCATCTCTCCTCCATTCTTAGTAGGAAGTTACCCTCCAATTTCTCAGTCTCATCTATTTTTAAACCTAACGGGAGGTTTGCAGATGTGACTGCAGAGTTGGACACTCACACGAAGACACTGACCAATCAGGACACAGTCATTATCATAGGAGGGCAGAATGACATTAACTTGGGCGGTAACTTTACACCTGAAGCCCCCCAAAATACTAACATTGTAGTCTCGACTCTGCCCTTCTGGTACAACAGACCAACACTATGCAGCGAGATTAAGCACGCAAACCAACAATTAAAACTGCAACTGAGAGAAACAATTGTCACACTTTTTGAAATGAATTTCCTCTCAGCAAAACACTTCACCCGGCATGGTCTTCACATCAACCTTGCTGGAAAACATGCAGTCGGTAACAAGCTTGCACAATACATCATCAACTCCAGTCCTACGCAGTCTCCTGCCAAAAATCCATCCCTTCCACCTTCCTTACGTTCTCCACCCCCCACCCTTGTTTCGAGGCCTGTTGCCTCTTCCTCTGAACCTACTCCCGTTTCTCCCATTCCCATTACCAATTCATCTACACCTGATGCCCCATCTTCCTCACAACCTGTCACTGCCGGGACACACTACAACCTTCGACCACGCAGTCGAGGTAAAAATGGAGTAAATATATAGCAAATGCAGTTAGATGCAGCAGAAAAGCATTCGTGTAGGTACTTGCAAAAAATAAACATTCTTCACCATAATGTTCAATCCCTTTCAAATAAAACTGAGATTATCGAGGCAGCTCTACAGAGCGATCTAAATCAAATGGATGTTCTTTGCTTTACAGAACATTGGTTATCTCCTAATGAACTAAGCATTTCCAAATTCCAAACTTTTACCTCGCAGGCTTTTATTGCAGAGAGAGAGAGAGAGAGAGAGAGAGAGAGAGAGAATCGCATAAAGGTCCTACGTATGGGGGTTCTTGTATTTACGTTAGAAGTAATATTGATTCTATCCCCTGGGCGGAATTAAATGTGTATTCCATTGAAAATATTTTCGAAATTTCTGTTGTACATCTTACTTCACTAAAAGTGATAATACTTTGCATCTACAGACCTCCAACAAAGAGAACTGCAGATTATACTTTGTTCTTAGAAAACCTGGAGATAACACTTAATAAAGTCAGCAATCGCTCTTTTGAATCCATTGTTGTATGCGGAGATTTTAACATTGATTTTCTGGTCGAATCTTGCGAGAAAGAAAAGTTTCTCAATTTAATTAATTCCTTCAATTTAGACATTACAATTAATGTACCTACACGGATCACACAAAATTCGATGAAGGCAATTGATCAAATTATATTTAACAAAACTACTACTCGATATGAAGTTGAAACAAAAGATTTAGGATACAGTGACCACGATGCACAAATTCTTACCATTATAAGAAATGCGATCACTGACACAATAAATAATACACGTATGACTAGATTGTAAAAGTAAAATAAAATTATTCATTGATTACTTGATGCAGGAGTCGTGGGAAGCGGTTTATAATGCTGTTGATACAAACGACAAATATAATTCTTTTTTTTTCAACTCTTTCATTTCATTTTAACACTTGCTTTCCTCTTCAAAAAAAATTAAATATTTCACGGAAAAGCAATTCTTCGATAACATAAGGGATTAGAACATCTTGTAAAAACAAGCGAATTCTTTCTTTCATTTCTAAACGTCATAACGTATCTCAAGATTTCCTCATCTACTTTAAAAAATACAAAACATTGTTACGAAAAGTCATAAGGCACGCTAAAATCATGAAACACGATCAGGATATTTTGAACTCAAAAAACAAAACAAAAGCAATGTGGAATATAATAAAACATACGACCAAATCAACTAGAAACCCTGTAGAGAATGTTGTTTTAAAATATAACGATATAAATGTCAACGATCCCGCAACAGTGGCTAGTCTCTTTAACCAATACTTTTCGAGAATTGCTGCCGATCTCACTCAGGGTCTTCAGCCACAAAATTCAATAATAGACAGTTCACCCAAAATTTTAGACTCGATGTTCGTTTCCGAAACTTCTTCCTATGAAATTCTCAAAATAATTGGTAAACTAAAAAATAAATATTCGTCCGGTTTAGATGAATTTCCGGATGCTTTGTTAAAGACCTGTGCGTATGCCATTATACACCCGTTAACTCACATATTTAATTCATCGTTATGCACCGGAACGATTCCAGATATTTTCAAAACAGCTAAAATTAAGCCGCTCTTCAAAAAAAGGCAACAAAAATGAAATTCAAAATTATCGGCCCATTTCTCTTCTATCAGTTTTTTCAAAAATATTAGAGAGACTTTTTTACGTACGAATGGAAACGTTTCTCAGTAAACACGATGCACTTTCGGATTGCCAACATGGATTTAGAAAATCAAAATCAACGACAAGAGCTATATTTTCTTTTCTTAAAGATGTCGTCTCATCATTGGATCAAAACGAGGCACCTATTGGATTATTTTTAGATCTCTCAAAAGCTTTTGACGTCATTGATCATGACATTTTACTTTCAAAATTACCTTCATATGGAATCCGTGGTATTGCTCTAGATTGGTTTTGTTCGTACCTTAAACAACGATCTCAGAGAGTTGAAATATCATACTGGAATGATGGAACATTACGTACGCACCTTTCCGACTCTTTGCCCATTGCACGTGGAGTTCCTCAAGGATCGATTTTAGGCCCTATTCTGTTCCTACTTTACGTAAACGATATGCCCTCGACGATTCGAAACGGAAGAACGGCTCTCTTTGCAGATGACACGAACATCGTTTGTAATAAAGAAACCGTAAATAGTACAATATCAGATGTTTCAAATTGGTTCCGAAATAACAAATTAATAGTAAACGAAAAGAAAACGGTTTTAATGCAGTTTTCCATTTCAAATAAACAATTCTGTGCTCCATTGAAAATGAACGGTGTACCATTGACTGATGTTAAGGCAACAAAATTTTTAGGTCTCTCAATTCAGTCAAACCTTAAATGGAACGTCCATTTAAATGAATTGAACACAAAATTAAGTTCATTATGCTACGCGTTCAGAATTCTTTCAAATTCAGTCAGCCTTCATACTGCTCGTTGTGTATATTTCGCGAATGTTCATTCCCGCCTGAGATATGGCATAATATTCTGGGGAAATACATCTTATAGCTCCCAGACTTTTAGATTACAAAAACGAATTGTACGAATAATAACTAAATCCCACCCACGTGATTCATGTAAGCCTCTCTTCATTAATCTAGGAATTTTACCATTACTTTGTCTGTTTATTTACGAATCAGTTGTTTTTGTCAAAAATGACTTGCTTAAGGGCGGGAATATATTTTCAGAAAATGCCGATGTCTATTACTATAACACTCGACGTAGAAATCATATTCATCAGGTGACAGTATCAACAGCTCAATACAAAAAATTCACATACAATACATGTACATTATTTTACAACACTTTGCCAGACGACATTAAACGATTAAATTCGATAGAAAAGTTTAAATCCCAAGTGAAATCGTTTCTGCTGCATAACTGTTTCTATACAATTAGAGACTATACTGAGCATCACAAGAAAAGTAACATTAATTTTAACAATGATACAGAATGCATTATTTACCATTTGGACTGTATAAATGTGTATAAACAACCTGTAACAACTATTGTACTACAGCCTCCGGGTCAATGACCCCCATCTCGATCAGGTTTTTCGTCGAGTTTCTCTGATCCATTGAGCAAATGCTGAGATGGCCCTTGTTTTGCTTCTGGACATAAATGTAACTTCACTTTCTGTGCGTCTTCTAGAATTCAGTGGGAAATACAATTATTCAAATTATCGTTTCCATGTTGTAGCGGCAGGAAGTATTATTCCGAAGGACAACATGGATAAGAGCCAAAATTTATTGCTTATTTATCCTTGAAAATAGATTTTATTACATGGGAGGGTTGTTTTTTTTTTTTAATTTAAGTAGTATATGACTTAATGTAGGGATCACAGAATTTTGAAAATGTGCACACAATTCATTTTTCCCCATAGCACGTCATACACAGTTTCATCTGTTTTTTGACGTAAAATAAATAAATAAATCGGATCAACTGCATGGGTGGTCATCACACGCGCGGGTTCTGACAATCCCGCGCGTGATTCCTTCTCTTTTCCTGGAGGCAACCTTCTCATCGGATGCCAAATCGTTCAACACAGAATGTCAGCAGTAAGAAAATTTAATCAAAAACGACGCAACATTTTTTTTGAAAAGTTTGAAAATGTTTCAGGGTCTTCACATAAATTACTCCCCAAAATTACAATATCGATTTCACATTCAAGGGGCCGTGACATCGGCCAGATCGATTGGGGAATACCAATTTTGGAGAAAATCGGCTGAACGGTTTAGCCGCTAACGTCGTTCACAGACAGACGAACAGAACTTTTGCCGTCAATCGATTTTTCGCTATCAAGGACCCACAAAACATGGATTCAAACGAGTTTTCGTGTGGAACAATCTTGCACAAACGATTAAGTATGGTTTCAATTTTAACTTTCTCATATACGGAGTAATATACGTAGTATAGAGAGGTTGGCTGTGCGAAAACAGTTCATATAGACGTGAATGTATTGCAAAAACGAATTAAATCTATGAAAAGAGAAAGTCGCAGGGACCAGATGTCACTTCAAGTGACATAATTAAATTCGGTGGAGGCAATTTTACCGCATCTAACAAGATTATTCCATGTTTCGATCAACAATTCAAGCGTGCTCGACAATTGGAAGCTAGCTATCGTTGTTCCGATTTTCAACAGTGCTGACAGAATTGTTTTAGCCAATTACAGACCTGTAAGTCTCACGTCAGTTATATGTAAGCTAATGCAACACTTGATAACTAGTTACTATATGACACAAGTATGGGGGAAAAATAATGTTTCAGGAATAGCATGGTTTTAGGAATGGTTTCTCTTGCGAGAGTCAGATAGTATCATTGTTTCAGGATATAGTAGTTGAAGATGATAGTAGGAGGTTGGACACTAATAGATTTTGCGAAGGCATTTGATGTCTCACACGATAAACTGGTTCATAAATTAATGCAATCGGGTATTGACACCAGAGTCGTGGCGTGGATTGATGAGCTTCTTCGAGATACGAAACAGGAAGTTCGAGTTGGACAACAATTTTCTACTCTCGCAAAGGTAACTTCAGGGATCCCTCAAGGAGGTGTCATTGGACCTCTCCTATTTCTTTCATTTGTGAATGACCTGCCAGACAATTTATGTTGAAAAGTACGGCTATTTGCAGATGACTGTATAATATATCAAATTATTCAATCAAAAGAAGACGAGGATATTTTGCAGGGTGATCTAAATAGATTACATTTCTGGGCGGAAAAAGTAGCACGACAATAAACAGTTCCAAAAGCAAAACCATCACGTTTGGTAGGGGCCGCAAATATAATGAAACTCAATACCGTTTAGGCAACGAAAATATTCCAAGAGTCTTGTCTTGTAAATATCTGGGAATCATTTTTTATAGTAAATTGAGTTGGGGAAATCAGGTAATCTTTGTCGCAGGGAAAACCTAGAGGTCCTTGCATTTTACTATGCGAATACTAAAAAGGAGTTTATTTATTTATTTATTTTACGTCAAAAAACCAGTTAAAACTGCGTATGACGTGCTATGGGGAAAAGTAAATTGTGTGCACATTTTCATAATTCTGTGATCCTTACATTAAGTCATATACTACTTAAATTTTGAAGAAAACAAAAAACAAAAAAAACAACAACAAAAAACAACAAAAACAACAAAAAAACACAACCCTCCCATGTAATAAAATCTATTTTCTAGGATAAATAAGCAATAAATTTTGGCTCTTATCCATGTTGTCCTTCGGAATAATACTTCCTGCCGCTACAACATGGAAACGATAATTTGAATAATTGTATTTCCCACTGAATTCTAGAAGACGAGCACAGAAAATGAAGTTACATTTATGTCCAGAAGCA
>BLKR01002147.1:0-140000 GCA_011170035.1 Teleogryllus occipitalis
ATTCTACAATACAACAATTGTTAAGAATTACAGATTCTTTTAGCGACTAATTTTCAAAAGAAACAATTTACATTTGAGTTATTTTTAGATGTTCTGAAAGCTTTTGATAAAGTATGGCACAATGGTTTCCTTTATAAACGTAGAATATTTGGATTTGCTATTTATTTACAAAACAATTTATCAAGTCTTTTATTGGATCGTAAATTTCGAATTCAAGTTAACAATATGTTTTCTACTGAATATGATATCCAGGATGGAGTCCCTTAAAGTTCCCCGCTCTGGTCCTCAGCTCTCTGTAGTTTCTGTATTGACTATATTGAAATATATAATTCGCCCTTCGATAACTTAAGCGTACCCCATTTGGGGTGGTGTAGCAAAGTCTCATATTCAAAAATTAGAGGTTATACAAAATAAATATTTATGGAAATCATTAGAAGAACTCTGCTTTATAAGAAACTATTAAATATTACACGAACTTGGTATTCTTCCTCTAAAATTCTTGATCCTTCGTCTCTCAGACAACTTCTTTTCCTCTCTTTCTTCCTCTCCTGCTTATAGGTAAAATTGTTAATCCTTTCCCACGAATTGACTCATGTGATCCAAAATATCTTTCACATTCTTCTTAGTTATCTTTATCCAAATATACATTATTTATTGTAAAAAAAGTTCATGTAACATGTTATATTTCTAACCAATGTTTATTTTCAAGAATATTATGAATCTCCAAAATAAAAATAAAAATCTTTCACATATCAGTATTTTGTTTAAAGGTTACATTCAAGTTTCTCCTCGTGTTCTGTAAGATGTTAATGTTAATGTAGAAAATCGAACCGCTGCCGCTCGCATTGCAGGCAAGCATTCTACCAATGGATGACCCAGAGAATTTTAATTTTATAATTCAAACACAAATCTAATTTATCTACAACATGAAATGTCTAAGTCAGTTACAATGAAAAATTTTGTAGAGAAAAAGTAGATAAAAAATTGTCATCGTACAAAATCGTGCGAAATTAATGCTAATACCTGCCCAAAACTCAATTCTATGATTCCGTTTAAAAATAAAAAAGACTATTAGGAATAAAATCTTATCAAATACGTAATTAAGACGTGTAGCATCGGTGGTTCAGTGGTAGAATGCTCGCCTGCCACGCGGGCGGCCCGGGTTCGATTCCCGGCCGATGCAGAATTTTTTTCCAACTTACAACCGCAGACATTTAACTCAGTTCCATTGACGAAATTCATTTCAAACAAACACGCTGCAAAATCGTTTTGTCAGAACGATAGATTTGAAAAGGCGTCAGTTTTTATAGGATTACGTTTTTGTAAAGAATATCTTTTAACGGTGAGATAAAAAACTAGAAATTATTTTTCTCATTTTTAAATTATTGGTATGAAATTAATTAAGTAGGTTGTCATTCAATCACTCACTCATTCACTCAATGATTTGAGTAGCTACTACAAAATATTTCAATTATCCTTTAAGTTCTCTATTTCCCCCAGTCGTTGGGGTGGTTTTCTTCCAGCGACATCCACTGAATATTATGTTCACTTCCAAGAATTATTCAGAAAGATCACTTTTCAATAACTGACATTCTCTCAAAACAACCATTGAGAAGTTATATTTTGATAAAAATTGCTGACGACGCAGTCGGTAGGACTCGAACCTACGCTCCCAGAGGGAATCTGATTTCTAGTCAGACGCCTTAACCACTCGGCCACGACTGCTCCACGGCTTTCGGCCATTAATCCACACCGCCATGTTTGTTGAAGCATTAAACATCAAGTGCTAGAGCACTAAAATTTGGTTTAGCCGTCTAAAAATAGCTAGAAACTCAAAATAAATAGAAATGTGAAAATTACATGTAATGTAATTACATGTAAAATAACATCTTAATGTAACTCACTGCAGGTATGCTCTCAATCTGAATCAGCGAAAAGCCACTGATTGACAGTGACTATGCACTGATTGTGGTAGTTAAAATCCGACCACCGACAATCAGTGAACTGAACTGAATGAATCAGTGAAAATCGGGACCACTTTTTGAATCAGTGAAACTTCACTGCTTGAATCAGTGAAACTACACTGCTTGAATCAGTGAAATATTGCATTGCTATCCCAGCAGTGGCGGCTCGCGCTTAGGTTGCACAACCCCCAGAAAATGAAAAAGATCTCGTATCTTAGGAATATACATTTTCCTTTTAAAACATTCATTATTGAAGATATTGCAGCAATAGCGATGTATATGAAATCATTTTGAAACAAAAGGGCGTCCAAATGGCGCTCTCTCCGGTGTCTGCTGCCTTGTCAGGAATTGCACCACGCTCTTGGTTCTATTAATGAAGTTATTGTTTTTACTCCTTAGTCCTTCGATTTAACACGGGGAAGATAGAGCTTTTTGGTTGGGCAACCACACAGCTGGCGCGTTGCGTAGATACTGCCTTTTTAAGTGAGATAGGTGAATACAGTCTTTATTTAAACCAATGAAAAACATACAACAGAAGAAAACCATGTTCAGGAACTTTTCAAAACTCGCTACGGAGAAAAATTGGCCTGCAGTTAACACTCTTTATTTTATGTACATATTATTGACAATTTTGGTGACAATACAACAAATTATGAAAAGAAAGTTGGGAAGAAAGTAGTGAAAGAATTATAATCCTCTTATAATTTAAATGTGTATAAATACATTTCAATGGATTTTTATGTGAATTTTACAATAAAAATAAATAGAGAACATTAAATGTCAAAATTTTTAAGTAAAAATACAAATAAACATTTGATATTATTACAAGTATTTGGCAAGTTTTAGGGCAACTTAATCAGCTTCCTCTGCTAATTATAATTTTCATAATTAAAATCGGCAGCATTGCCAAGCTTAAAATTGGAAATGTTAACAGCACTGCATGCCTTTGTTTCTATGTACATATATATGTATACACATGTATATATACACATATATATGTGTATAAAGAAAACAAAGACTATTGTGTGTCGTTTCCTAAAAATTTGAATCTGCCATGCTACCGAACAAATGACTGATACCTGACACCGCAATGGAGGCACCTGGCCACTGATTTCAAAGACAGGAATACAATTGATGAATGATGGCATGTGTCAAGAAGAGCAAGTTCTAAGCTATTAATTCACTTGAGGTACAAACTTTAAATGGCTTACCAGATGAACTCCAAAACACAAATCTTCACAAGGAGCTAATTACAACACAAATATTTGGTAAGGTAAGAAATACTTAAAAAAAAGACATCAAAGTCTGGATTTCTTTATCAGAAAATCTATCAAAAGTATATTTGGATGAAGAGGAAAATTTGCAATTTTACAACTACTACATAGAAGAGATTACAGAGGAAAAAGTTGAAAAATCTACCCGAGTACCTCAGATGAAACAATTGAGAAACTTTTAAAGAAAGTTTTAGAAGATAAGCAACAAATATCTGAAGTAAAAAATTTGAGAAAAATTGTCAATGATTTTATTAATACTAGTGAGAACCCGTCAAAATTTCACGGTGAGATCTTAGATAAATGTAAAATACTGTGCCCAGACTAATGTTCACAATATGTTGCATTGTTTGGATCTTCGGGTTATAACGAAGAAATTCTGTGATGTGTAGTTCCCAAAATTTTGAACACGTATGGTCCATGACCAGGTGGCAATGCAAAATGGCCCACATATTCCAATAATACACGATATGACACAAAAGAAAGAGCACTATTATACTGACGGATATTGAATTGCTGTAATTAAATTAATTATTATCAATAGATTTTACATAAAAATGTTTATTTATTTACAATGTTGATTTGGAGGTTATGTTGTCCATCAATATTATTTCTAAAGTTTTTTGATGTGTCATTTGATTACTTCTGGCATATTGCTTGAAGGTAAACTTATTTTCCAATTTAAGCAACACAGAGTAAACACGTTTGCAGAATTTCTCTCGCATGGGAAGTACAAAGCAGAACAAAACTGACATTTTCTGCGCTGACTTTCTCATTCTCTGCGTCCAGTGTACGTTTGCTTCTTTGGGGGCGCGTGGACAACTATTCGGAATTCGACATAACCTGTGAACAACTTCACTACTTCAGTACAACTGAGCAAAACCCACTGTCCGAATGTTCTCTAAAAAATACATCACAAAAGCAAATACATGCAAACTGTCAAAGCCACAATGCAATTATTACACTGAAACAAAACCGTGACGAATTGTAAACAAATCTCAGCAATCAAAACATAACATCAAGCAGCTTGGACTCACATCTAGCGTTTCATATAATCGATTTTGAAACAGCATTTTTGAAGAAAACAATTGACTACTGATAAGCGTAGTATTAAAGAATGATTTAATTAATTAATTTACACCGTAAATGTTGGTGAATCAACACAATCCCTGATAACACATCTAGGGATCACATTCTTTCATTTAAAGGAAAAAATATTACAATCAATTCAGTAGAAGCTCCAAACGAAGCCATGGCAGAATGCTTTATTTTTTTAAATATATAGATAGATATTTAATGGAAGAAACTCAAACGCATGCCAATGGATAAACGAGTTTGAAAAAGAGTGTGAACGCTGTTTTGTGGAAGAGAAATTCTAAAATTTTCCCTTGACAATGCAAGCGCAGATTGGTACTCAAGTATGATTTTGAAAAATACAGTAGAATCAGAATGGAACAATTGGAAAAAGAACGCACGCATAAAAGAAATCGGAGCTGTACTAAACCAAGGACAAAAATGGGGATAATAAGCCAGTCGCATATTTTTCGAAAAAATTGAGTGAAGCTCAAGAGGAAAAAAAAAGCAATTTACCTTGAGTGCTTGGCAATAAAAAAGGTTGTGATATATTGGCAACATTGGCTACTTGGAAGAGAATTTTTGGTACACTCCAATCATAAACCTTTACAAAATTTAAATATAAAAGCAATAACAGATTAAGAACTGGGTGATTTGACATACTATCTGTCCCAATACAATTTTAAAGTTAAATATAATCCTAGAAAATTAAACCAAGAGGCAGACTGTTTAAACAGGCATCCAGTTCTAGAGCCTGATGAAAATTCAGATGACATATTAAAAATAGTAAACCTAGTGAAATTAGAAGACATAAAAAAGGATCAAAGAAGATGCACAAAACTACAAAACAATAAGAAAAAACTAATATTCTAAAATGAAATTTATTATAAAAATTTCAAAGAAGAGAAAAACTCTCATTATCAGAAGAATTTAGTAAAATATTACTAAAATATGTACACAATACTTATTGTCACCTGGGAAGAGCGCAGATGATAAATAAAGTAACACCATTCTTTACAGCAAAAATATAAACATAAACATAGAGAAGATTTGTGAAACTTGTGACATCTACTTAAAGAATAAATCATGAAGAAAATCATAATATGGATTAATGTCACACCTAGGTTGAGCAATGTACCCATTCAAGATAGTTTCTATAGATACCATCGGAGGTTATGGAGGATCCTGGTCAACAAAAAAATACCTACACCTACTGGTCGACCATTTCACAAGATATGCTTATATTTTAACATCAAAAAATCAAAACGCTGATGACTTCATAAAACTAACTGAGGAAGTAACAAAATACCATTATGTCCAGATGGTACAAACGGATCAATATCCAGGAATAAATTCAAAAGAATTAAAACAATTCAAAGTAAAGAAAAAAATAAAATTGATTTTTACTGCCATAGATGCGCCTTTCTCCAATGGTCTCAATGAAAGATTAAACCAGACTTAAGTGAATAAAATAAGATGTATTATGAATGAAACTAACAGAGGCTGCTATTGCTATGGACAACTATTGTGAAAAAAGCTGTGGAGAAATACGAGACAGAGCATACAGTGACAAAATTCTCAGCAAAATACTTGCTAGAGGGTAAAACCATAAATATCCTACCGCATGAATTAAAAATAAAATGCACAGCCGAAGATTTAGAAAGAGAGAGGAAAATAGCACTCAAGAATACAATAAAACTTCATAATGACAACAAAAAATATTCAACCTACACAGGAGACAAATTGAATTAAAAAGGGAGATCTTGTGTACATAGAACATGAAAATCACCTGAATAGGAAGAAATTAGATGAATTGAGAATTGGGCCATCCTTGATATTGGGAAAATCTTAAAGTCAATCTATGAAGTCAATACCGGACACAGAACCAAAGAATCAAATTTCTATGATATAACAAAACTAACTCCAATGGTAGAAGGTTATGATAATTGAACAATTGCAAAAGCATTGTTCATTTCCCAGAAAGGGGGGGGGGTTATTACAGAAACCCAAATGAGTTTTTATTTCAAATTAAATATTTGAAGGATATAATCATTATATACTGCTAAAAATGAAAAAAATTGCTAATGATGTTGAGTATGCCAAATTTGTTGTAAATATTAATTTAAACAGTAAGTCAAATGCTGCAATGGGTGAAGGAATATTTTATTATTATTATTATTATTATTATTATTATTATTATTATTATTATTATTATTATTATTATTAAAAAAAAAAGGGCAGATGTTAAAACCAACCATCACCCTGAACAAAACACGAATAGTTTTTCTATCCTTTCACCCATATCAAATATTGCTGGACGTTTTTCTTGAAGGTTTTTCTCCTTTCCAATTCCTCCAGATGCAAATTAGAGCCCTCCTAAAACAGAAAAAAAGATAGGTCAAGAAGTTAAGCGAGGAAAAAATGGTTACTTTATTTTCAGATTACATACAAGATCATACTAACTGGCAGAATTATGAAGTCTGGATTGGGAACCTCAGGAATGGCTTTGATGTACCTTCTGCACTCCCACTCCTCTGCCAAACTAGCCTTGCCATGTAAATGAGTAAAATATAATGTGTTTAGTGACTAAGGAAAGCAAGGAACACTGATCAAAATAAATATTACAGCAGTCTTTGGCAAATTAAAATACCTTTCAAAATATTCACATTGTTAGAGTCCCCAGTTAGCTCCAGCACTTTCTCTTACACTTCTTCAAAACTCCACTCCTGGACTGGTGTCAAACTAAATTGGAAAAACCAAAAAATGAGTTATTAGTTTGCTGGCATGCCCGGCTCTGCTGTGGTGTAATCGAGAGCATTTTGGACTTTTTACAAATTTCATAAACGAAATTATCCATTGCACGTCAGATACTTCACACTGTATCACCAAACAGTTACATTAAAACTCTTAAGTTGCATAAGAAGTTTCCAAGTTAATAACAAAAACAAATACGTGATATTAACAACGTGTTCATAACCTATTTCTTAGTATGGACAAATGCTCACTATAAAATAAAACGTCTCACAGTTATCAACAAGACGAGTCACAGAAAAGCGAAAACTACTTACTATGCTCGCACTTTTTCTTGATCCTCGAGCTCCCTAGTTCTCGCTCAGCCCGGCATTGCACGGCCCGGCAGAAAATATGAGCTCCGCTCGGAACGTCACGGCTCAGTTTGCAGTGCTGCCCACCTCCTTCCTTTACAATGCGGACTTCCTAGTTTTCGGTCTCTTTCTATCGACCTGTACGTACCATTTTCCTTCTTGTTACTCAATTATTTCGTATAACTATTAATTATTTCTTCATAATTAAAAAAAATCCCGTTGTTTCTCATAACTATCTAGTCCAAGACGAGTTATTACTCCGAGTTATCTATCAATAAAGTTGACAGCCCTGCACTGCCGTGACGTAGACAGAACATCGCCTTTCCCCGCACCCCCCGCTGTGGAGTATCAAGAAAAAGTGCGCGATTAGTACGTAATGCAATTAAAACAATCTTCAGACACAGGTCAGTTTTCTCGCAGGAAACCTCTATTCCACTGGCTCCGCTGTGCGATTTTGCGTACATTCACAACACAGCACGTGAATGACTGGACCAGTCGGTATAGTGGCGCGGCCAACTGACAACCAATGAAATGCTGGCGGTCATTTTGAAAAGGTTCACGTATTCACTGATTGTCAGCAAAACTACACATTTCGACTGAAGATATCAGTGGCTTTGCTCTCACTGATTGAATCAGCGACAATTTCACTGATTCATATTCAGAGAGTAGTACTCCCAAAGTAAAATTTTGACATTTTCTCAATTTTTCGTTTTCCTAATTGGAGAATCTGAATAATACTTCAAGAAAATTTAAGAACAGTAAAATATCGTTCTAAATTGCCAATTTAATTGAAAAACTTAGAACCTTTTTTAAGAAAATGACGTTTAAGCGTTACTGTAAGTGCAAACTTTGAAGCTATTTTCACAGGAGTCTATTTTTCGAAAAACTTATTTTGAAGTCATTTGAAACACATTCACTCAGAAATGAAATAATGTATGCATTGTGACATACCAGAGTGTCAAACAATATTTTGATGGGAATTGGGGACAAATATTTATTAAATTCATCGTAGAAAGTGTAATTGTTGAAGGCATAGGCATGCAGGCAGGGCGTTCCTTAGCAACCAGGGAAGCGGAAGTAAATAAACATAGCGCGGCAAGTAATGAAAAGAAGATTGTGATATAAGGGCATGTTGGATTGGTGGTAAACTTGTAATGGGGTATGACGTTGAAGGAAACTCGAGATTGTTTTGTGAAACAAGAGACACGAATGTATGAAAGTTATCGAGGGTTGAACTTTGTAAGATTGGAGAGATGAGCTTTAGACCGTGTACCGTACACATCGTACTGCAGAGGTTATTGTAAATGATAGATGCGGGACTTAGTGGAATTTTACGGGAAATAATCGAGCAGTGGGGACTTATAAATATTTTGTGGGTGTAATTATATTTGAGACTTTTGAATAATTCTGGCACCGGGAGTGCCCAAATCGGACTTGAAGAAAATACGGACGTGAGAGCAGGGAAGAGAGGCTCGAAAAATATCTTGTAGTTTAGGGGATGAACTTTATATTTAAAGTTGGAGGAATTAATTAGAAGAAATAGACTTTCGTGTATCGTGGATTAAGTAAAACGTGACAGTCTTGGAGTTAGTGCCCATCCGTGGCAAAGAATAGGGAAGTAAGTGAAACAATAAGTTGACGAGGACATTGACCCGGCAGCGGAGAGTTGAAGAGAACAAGATACAAGAGAGATTGGTCGGAGCGATGGATTCTTCCTGGCCTCATCGTCCAAGAGCGCATGGATATCTAAAATAGTAAGAATAATAGCACCATAGACAATTTTTACGATCGGTCATGACCACGGCGACATTTCATGTTAAAAATAATTAATCGATAAATAAACTTATAACGTTCTCATTCTGAAAAAGAAAAGCTGATTATCATTTCTGTAGCATCTTGTGCAATTCACAGTTTAATAATTTCTTTCCAGAAACAAATTTCATATTCCTCGCTTCTTCCGTATGGAGAGCGGGACGAATGATCGTTTGCTAGAAAGAAAGTAAGTACCGGCGACGATTATTTTCGTACGAACCCAACCGGCAGAGCTAGTAGGATAATTATTTCCCTTTAGATGTGTTTGCGGGAAATTTAAAATCGCAACCCTTTCCTGGCGCCCAAAAAAATGATATAAATTCGGAAACCGGTTGCAGAAATAATTTGACAGAAACGGAGAGCGTTTCAACATATTGCAGGAAATATGCATATTAACGGCGTGAGAAATTTAAAGAAATAACATTTGTGTAATTTTGGAACAAACAAAAAATATCAAAATTAACTTTACGTCATATTAAAGAGTGCATATAGCACTATCCGTTGGAAAAAATTGAAGAAAAAAATTGGAGCCATTTTTGAGAAAATGGCATTTGAGCGTTTCTAAAATGCGGAGTTTTGAGTTCATTTTCACAAAAAGACGGAGTTTTCGATAAATTTTATGACATTTAAAGAATATGTACATATAAATGTGAACAAATTGCCGCTAATTCTTTGCCGCAGACTGACGGACGATTTGCTCTCAATTGGTTTTTCGACAGGAAGGATCCACAAAACAGGGATTCTAGCTGTACCACGTGTATGCGTACGCTCGTCCGTGGCGTGTGAGCGCGTGCAGATGCGGTACTGACCTGGAAGCCCCCACATCTCACACGGCGCCTCGCACGATGAGCCCACAACGTGGACGAGGCAATACACGTGCATATCGGCCTCCCGTAGATCAGCGATGTAGCCAGAGGGCTACTAAAGGAAAAGGTTGGAGAACACCTCGTAAGAGGAATGAAAGGATTCGACCGAAGTATAAAACAAGAAGAAAGTGAACTAATGTTAATTGAATGATACGAAAGTGAAATAAAAAGATGTATTACTACCTCTTCGAATTAGAGAAGAGATAGTATATATCTAATATATCTTAATATCTAAACAAGAAAATAGAAAACTAATTGTAAATCTACTCTACTTTATACAGAAATGAATGCCGGGCCCGAGCGGTGAATTATTAGTAAATGTAACTAATTCTAAAACTTAAAATGACTAGCGTACATAAGCGAAGTCTATGAAATTGTTTAACTTAAAAAATGACAAAAGTTTATATTTTAATGATGAATATTAAGGTTCAATACAATTAATGAGAGTTCATTGTCTATGATAAACTTGGACCCAATTGACTTGTCTGGCTCGACACCCTTGGAGGCAGAAACAGGTACCTATTGCATGGAAAGCGCTGTACTCGAACCGATTGCTGCCGGGGCTGGATTCTTGCTGCGTTATGGAAGCGATGCACACGCCCCAGTACTATCATCTGAGCGAATGCTCAGAGTCCCCGGACACGATGACCAGACAATGCGTGCCGCCGTGGTCTAAATTGGCAGTCGCGTCGCGCCGCGACCGCGCGAGTGACACGAAAATATGCCAGTAAAGCGTATGCTGATGGACAATCTGTAGCCCTGGTTAACGGCGAGATGGGCAGTCTGTAGCCCGTTGCCGCATAATAATGAATGGTTGGGCACAAGTGCGGACTGCCGGCGTAAAACAAGTCAACGCTCACATTGACGCGACTGTCTGCGTGGACCTGTGCGACGATGCCTCACATGACTGATAAGCGAGAGTTCGCCAATCTCAATCTGCATCTAAAACGATCTTTACGCGGTGGTTTCCAAACCAAAATATATAGAAAACCGCCCCTCCCAGCGGAGGGGGCGGTCTGAAATGGAGGCGGTAGCCCTTGTGCGGCTGTGGGTCCACGCTCCCGAACCAAGAGGTGGAGGCGCAGGAAGGCGCGACCTTGGGTGGCCGTGCGACCGCGCTTCCGAGCCTCTTGGACACAAGGGCCAGGCAGCCGGCTGGGAGTGGCAATAAAATCATAAACCGCGCACTCCATTTCGCCGACAGATGTTCGCGGTAGCCGAGAAAGACAAGTTTTCTGAAGACCCCGCGCGCCTTCGCTTGGGGGCGGCACCCGAGCAGCCGCGAAAAACGGGCGCGAGAGCGGTGGCATTGAAGGACAAAGGGCAACGACGGACACGCGAAGGGGCGTTGGGGAAGTGATTCGCGTTCTAGTGAACTTCTGGGGACCAGCATTTTTGGTTCACTATATCCGATGGACCGAAAGCTCAGTGCATCAACTGATGTCATTGAAGCGCCTCTGACCGGGAGGTCCTAGGTTCGAGTCCCGACGGTAGCAGAATTTTCGACACTAGCTTTTCAGCTAGGTCGAATTCAGTCGCTGTCTGGAGGAGAATTCTAGCGGCTGGCTGCTCTGATCCTTTGTTTTCCGTGGTTTCTCCGATCAACACCCGGCGAATGCCGAAGCAGTACCCTAACAAACGGGCCACGGACCGCGCGCGATCTTTCCTTCCTATTCGCTGTCCTATCATCTCCCCTTACTCACACACACACACACACACACTAACATGCACTACACTACCACACATCCCGGGAGACTGGTCGGGAGCTTAGAGCTTGTTCCGGCTGGGGCAGTGCCTCGTTGGTGGGAGAGTCCTGGTTAGGGGGAAACCGCGCTAGCCGGCGGTAGGTCGGCGCCCGATCTCGCCATCCAGCAGGGGAAGATCACTGCCATCTCCCGAGGAAAACATGTACTACACTTGCGGGACTAATGACCTAAGCTGTTGACGCGCTCGGAATCACCAACTAACCAACTATATCCGATGATGTCAAAATTAAATAAATTTATCTATGACGATTGATTTTATTGACATAGAGATTCATTAATATACATTAACACCACTTACTGAAAGCTTCAATATCTTTATTTGTCTTTAAAAATCCACCAAGATTGAAATTGAAGCAAGCAATTGTGCATCACCGCCGCCAGTTGTAGCCCACACAGGACACCTTTTTTTCCACAGTGAAACTGAGTGCTATAAGGCTGCTACATGCTCATCATTAAAGTGGCCATTCCGGGTCCGCTACCTTAACCTCAGGGGAGACTTCTTCAATGGTGTAGGTCATTCTTTGGCTGACGATATTTTTTCAAACTGCCTAGTGTTGAAATTTGTGGCACTAAGGCGATGTATTTTTTTCCAGGAGGGAATGAAGTTACATGACGTATTTCCTGCATTCACTAGGACCGAGATTCAGGTTCACTACAACCAAATCTTCTTACGCTTACTTGTAATGTAAGTGAAACGGGATTAGTGGCTAAAGTTCACAATAACCGAGGGTTCACTATAACCAAAGTCGACTGTACTTAGTTAGGAAAATCCCTGCAAGCCGACGTAGGTCGGCACCTGATCTCACCATCCAGCGGGGGAAAATCAACACCATCTCCAGCAATGAAAACATACACTACACTTACAGGTACACACTACACTTACTTCAGCAGTTGACGCACCCGGAATTGCTAGTCAATTAAACTGACGCTAGTCAATTGAACAACCAAGAACCATCTATTCACAGACCACTTTTTGTGCTAAGACAACTCGTATGCATCTTTTTTTATATTAAGGAAAACTACGACACCTCCCGGAGGTAGGGCCTTCTTTGCACCTTATATTCTTGGGGAGTCTCCCATTTTTGTTGGTAGATTTCCTAGCTTCGAAATCTTTCCGTGTCTGTGTTCTTGAAAAGATTTTTCGGCCATTTGAAAAACGGGTTCCTCCTGAGATCAGTTCTAAGAGTCACTATTTGCCATTGCTATCAACAAAAAAGCATCAGTAATAGGAGAGCTTTTCAAAGCATTGCTGTTAGTTGACGTTTTTGCAGTTGTTTTTGCTTCAAGTGCATTATTGAAAGTTGGTCCTTATTAGTTTGCAATAATGTAGCAATAAAACTGGATTCAAGTTCTTCACCTAAAAAAAGCAGCTGCGCACATTTCTGTAGGATTCATTACCTCCACAATCACTTAGATCATCTTCTTGGCACTATCAACTTCTTTTCCAGCGAAATCCAGGGCAAACCCATGAAGAAGAAATTCAGGTGATAGTGGACCCCGTGAGTCCGATGCATAAACCAAAGGAATCAGCAAAACAATTTAGTAATTTAATGTAGGTCTAACTTTAATTGGATGAATGTGTCTGTTTTTCACATTCATAAAATTTTATCAGCTTCAAAGACAGTAATTCACAACAATAGCTTTGACGGTTGATATATAAATAGTACATGTAACAGTTAAAGGTAACTTCTGGCACTGTACTCTCAACTCCCTGAAAATCGTAAGGAATGGTGAAACTTGCACACTTATACAACTTGTTACTAAATTGGATATTGTTATTTATAAAAATGATCTTGTGACCTCATATCCATTTTAAAGAGAAAAAAAACAGTATCAAAAACCTGCCTGTACAGCGTTTGTAGTGCAGATTAATAGCTTTGACAGTTTTAATGAAAATTATTTCTTAGAAATAATTTTTAAAACTGGATTCGTATTCTGTGACTCCAAGAATCCCCAGAAACACATTTTAAAATTGTTAAAATTAGAAAAGAAAAGTTTTTTTTAAATAACATTCAAAGCACCTTTTTTAAAATTCATTGTAAACATTACATCCGATGGCATGGGTCTGTGCTGACGTATGGGATCTCGTTTTGTAGTGTATTAAACCATATTTGGAGTTTGGGTGATAAAAGCTTTGCCAAAATAAGAAGTACCCTGGTAGAATGAGAAAATAAGTAAAACAGGATGAGTGAATGAAATGGATAAGGTTCAAACAAACAAATGAACTCTGAAATAAATCTCTTAGTGAAACACAGCTGAAATTCTTTTGGTATGTCTTAATTGCGTGTTATGACTTTGCTTGCATTAAAATGTCTTCTTCATTAATCTTTGTAGGAAACAGCAATGGAGGAACAAGTGTACTATCAAGACCAATGCAACGCAAGTTGGTAACCTTAATCAATTGTCAGTTGATGGAAGAAGAAGGTCGTTCTCGTGCAATGAGAGCTGCAAGATCTTTAGGAGAACGGACTGTTACGGAGTTGATTTTGCAACATCAAAATCCGCAACAGCTCTCTGCTAATTTGTGGGCTGCTGTTCGTGCAAGAGGCTGCCAATTTCTAGGGCCTGGTTTGTATTTGTTGAAATTTGTTAAGATAAAGTTAGACATGCACGAGAGAAAAGTAGTATTAAACTGAGACTTCATAATAAATTACATTGAAAAATTGCTGCAATGAGAAATTATCAAACATTAAATAATATAATTTGGCTTCTTTGCATGGCAGTAACATCTATTTGCAATCAATGACGTTTTTTTTTGCAGCCTGCATAAGTGAGCATTACATAGTGAAAATCATTTCATATAATAAGTCATCATCCTTTGTTTTCATTAATTTACTGGTGTGGAGATGAATATTTTAGCAAAAATCATTTTTTAAAAGGAACTATTTAGAAAGGAAAAATAGAAAAAAATAGAGCCTGGAAGTCCAGGCATTTATTTTACCTAGACTGGCCTAGCAAAAAGCGTGTATTTTTATGAAAATATGCATTCAAAAAGGCATGTAAGCAATGAAAATTAACCATTTAAAAGAATTTATTTAAAAAAAATTATATTTAAAATTATTAAAATTTGTATTCTAACTTAGTTTTCATCTGCACTTAAATGGAAGGAAATGACCTTTTCTTTGTAAACTTAATTCTTCATGACAAGATTTTTTCACTGTTCTCCTATTGGAGATTAATTTTCTGTTTCACTGCAGAAAATAATTCATGGCACAGGAAATTTCTGTTAGATGATTATGAATTTGTTTCACTCACAATACAAAATGCTATTGTGGACTGTTTTGAATATTGGAATGACATCAGTGAAATCATTGTTATGGTTTGTGATCTTTGAACTTGAAGCATAATTGCCAGCATACAGAAGGGCTGTCATCATGTACAGAGAACTGTGCCCTCAAAGGGGGATCGGAGGCCATTCTCTAAGATAGGATGGAATTCCTTGTGAGTGAACAAAGTCTGTCAGCATCAATGAAAGAATCCAGAAATCTTGGCTGTGTTAGCGATTTTTAACACTTCCTGGTCCTAGTTCAAGCCCAAGTTCAAGACTTGTTGTCCAATATTGTGCCTACACTTGCAGATAAATACAAAATGCAACAGTGCATTCATATTGTCTTACTTAAAAATGTGTTTCCAGCTTGATAGAAATTAGTGTCGGGGGAGAAAGAAAGAAAGAAAAGGAAAATGACAGAAAAGTCAAAATTAGGCAAAATAGACATTAGAAGTTAAAATAGGCAAAAAAAGGGCAAAATGAAAATCATCTAAAACAACTCCACAAGAACTGTAAAGTCATTCCTATTGTCAAAAGACTTTAACATCCTAACAATAATAAAAAGGCAGGAGTTCTGCCAATCTTCTGGGCTCTAGTAATTAATATTATACTATGATGAGGTGGAGATGACATGTATTCAGATGGAGTGATAGATATTACATAAATTGAATTTGGAATTTGAGAACGCCCCACTTGACCATTTTATAAAAATTGATTTATTACAAGAAATAATTACATATATTAAGGCACATCTATTGATTAAAAAATCTAACTTCAATTATTATGAATGAACTATTTTGAAAGGTCTGTAAAATTGAAATATCTCACACGTTCTGCACATATGAGATTTTCTCTGATGTTCACCTACCCATGGCTACTGAACACGGAGCTTAATGTAAGAATTATGTTCAAACTGTTTTTGCAGAGAATCCAGAAAAGAATTTGAACTGTTAGCAGTAGATTTTGAGTGAAAATTTTCAGTTAAAACTTTGACTAAAAGTTGTGTAATCTTTGGATTGCCACTTGGCTGCAAGGGTAAAAAATTGTCAGTTAAATAAAAATATTATCGGTTCAATGACTGCTGAAATGGTAACAGTAGCAGAATTATGGGCCCTCAAAAAAGGACAAAAACAGTTTTTCCCAGTAATGAGAAATATTTTTCTTTGCAATTCATGAGGATAGTACATAATGCCCTGGTATTTGTAGACTGGATGCAAAATTTTAAGCTTCTATTAATATTGATCTAAAGACATTTTACCTCTGGCAAATATTATGTAAGTTTTTAATATTTATGACAGCGTGGAAAATAAGGTGATTTTGATTTACCATGGAGGCATTGGCACAGGGACCAAAATGAAGTTGGTACCTGTATAAGACCCATATCAAATGACCATGTGATGTAAATCAGTCAATGTATTTAAAATCCAAGATTAATATTTACTGAAGTCTATTACACCAGCATATCCATGCGAGAACTCTCGTATGTTAAACTCCACCCTCTTCCCATCTTTCCTTTTCCATATTAACAGCGGAAGTTGTTAACGAAACATGTTTATTTGTTCAAAAAAAATTAGAAAGGTAACTTACAATGTACTTATAGAATTTAAAATTAAAATAAAGAACAATGGAATTAATGTTTAAAACAAATTAATAGACATGTTCTTAGAACGTTTCCCAACACTTCCTAAAAACATTTGAAATATTTATACAATGTTCCTTGACAGTTAGCTTTTGACTTTCCTTGATAGTCACAAAAATATTACAAAAGCTTTTTACTCGAGAAAAAGCTACTTAAAATTGTCTTTGCGAAAATACTGGATTGGACAAGCATATCCTTACTCTTTGGAATATTATTTACCTTTATTACTGAACAGAGAGGTACACCCGTACAATTTAATCGCCTAATATATCAATTAATTATTTTCATTGACGTACAGTTGCAGATTCTACACGTCTCTGAACAGATGGGGTAGTATCGAGAAGTGTCGGACCAGCATAATCGTTCTATAGATTACGTTGTGAGGAATGTTTCTTTGTGGCCTTCGACTTCAAACTTCCAGATTTTAAAGCTCTAGAACGCTTCGTCTAGGAGTTATTCAACTAAATAGATTTTAATAATGCTGCTCCAGTGAAGTTCTCTTTCTTCAGAGACTTCATTTATGAGTATTGGTTGTGTGTGCGCAAAACTTGTCTGTACTATTGAAATAATATAGGTGAGGATTTTATATCATATAAACAATCAAACATATGATGAAGTAGCAGCAACTGGACTATCATATGCTGTACCAACTTATATTTCCACCTATTTTTAATGATTAATAAATCGATCTGTTTAATAGTAAATTCAATTTGCTTCCATGTAACATCTAGATCATTTACTACCCTGCAAAAGAGCATTTATTGTACTAAATGTACTACGAGAATAGTCCTAATTTTCTTGCAAATGCTTCAACTTCTCCGAGATCGAAATTAATTTGTTGAAATTGTTAATCACTCTAGGGAAAGCATTATTTCCCAGTTTTTTCAATGTAATATCATGACTGAACAAGCTGATATGAAAGTTTCGCCAAATCACTGCTGATAAAGGAAATACTGGCACAGGTGAAACTGAATTCAATTCTAACAAGACAGTCTTCCCTCTTCACTGTACATAATCGTGCATTCTTTGCCAGTATTGTTTCTTTTTTCTTTTTGATGAAGAACATCAAAAGATGAAAGAGATCTTTTTCCATCATAGTTTGATGCATTTTCTAAGCTCTCTGATAATGCCCTTCTCAAATTTTCTTGAGCCTTCTTCCTTATCTTTTGGATTCACACCCAGGACACCCTTACAATTTCGTGGAGATCGTTCCTTCCTTTAGTATTGGTCATCCCATAGTACATTGTAGCTCCTTTCGTGACTTTTCATCATAGCATAAGGACTTGAAGCGAATTTCTCTTTTATCAAAGTGAAGTCCACCCACCTTCAAAGAAATGAGATCAAATAAACTAGTTAAAACAATTATTTCTCTTAAATGACTTGTGTTAGATCTTTAAAATCAATCACACCAAAAAAAAAAAACAATATTGTGAAAGAAATATAGGCTTATACTTTCATCAAATATAATTTTTAATTCATGTTTTCAAAAAAAAAAATGAACTGCCCTGTCCATGAATGTATATCGACTTGAATTAGCAGAGTTTGAAATTTGAGGGGTGAGCGATAAAAATGGACAAAAAGATTTGAATAAGAATAAAATGATCGTTTAGTGATTAGTAGATATACGATGTGGTTCCGTACCAAATGGATGAGTACTGTGGGTTAGGTCACAAACTTTTCACAGAAATAAGACTGTCAATACTTACGGTTGCACTATACATATAAAATGCAATCTTCATCGGTATCAAGCAACTATTAATACTTGTAATTGTTGCTGCAAGAGGTTTATTTGCATAATCTTGAATTAATGATTAAGCAAATAAACCTCATCAGTCGGTGCAACCACAGTGTACACAGAAAGCATACATATGAGATGGAGAAATGTAAGCCTTCTAAGCATGATGTCATAAACAAAGATCGCCTCCAGCTCCGAGTAAATAGTTGATATTGGATAATACCGATAAGCACCAGACCAGCAAAAATGTAATAGAATGTCGAAATCGTGTCCTTTTCTTGTAGATTGTAATGTGAAAAATATTTCTTTGAGGTCTTTCAAAATTTCAAATTTTAAGCCTTCGTTTAGGAGTTACTTAACTATATACCTCTTGACAATGCTATCGAGCGTTGCGGGTTGCATTTCATATGAATATTTTGTTATGTCTTTTTCAACAAATCCTTCGCTTTTTTAAATCCAGAGTGCAATTCGTCACGTCTCCGTGAAATTTTCTTTAGAGACCTCATTTATAAAGATTGGTCGCCTGTGAGAGTCACAAAAGGTATGTATATTAATGAAATAATATAGGAGACGATACCGAGTTGACTTGACTCTCACCATGTATACAGGTGTCCAGGGAAGAAACGATAAAACTTGGAAAACAAGCCTTTAAGACGATTTTAAGCATATTTTATATAATAAACTCCTTGGTTATTCCGAATGGCTGAGCTGCAATAAGCACTCAAAAGTTGATTTTAATAAATTCTGTATATACAAATATTTGCATTTCAGAAACATAAACACTCAGAAACATGTATTAAATTGTTCATTATATACAAAAGAAATGATTATATTTGTTCATAAAGAAAAATTAACAGAAATAAAAAAGCAGTCGAATTGCTCTCTCAAAAAGCAGCTATTCAATTTGCTCCCTCTCTCTCTCTCCCTCTCTCTCCCTCTTTCTCCCTCTCCCCCTCTCCCTCTCTTCCTCTCTCCCTCTCTCTCCCCCAATTTTTACACCGTCTTCCTCCGACTATACGTACTATTGTAGATATTTTATTCTTACCGAAATATGTTCAAAGACAGCTCTTGAAAGAAGGCTGAACACAATTTTTGAAAATATGAGTCGTCACGTAATTCCCTTAGATATATAGGCAAATTTGAAACGAATATTTTGATTGGAGGGGGGGCACATAAATGCCTAATATTTTCAAAATTTTCTAAAAAAAGTATACAAATTTTGTAATATTTTTTTGTCGGATAGAGCAAAGTACACTTTTAAAAATTGCACAGGTTCCATTTTCGGTGGACTGTGTTTTCGAAATCTGCTCAAGTTTAAAATTGCAATCTTAAGGTATTGATAGAGAGTTTTCATAATGGTCTCTTTTCTTTAAAATTATGTAGATGATGTGATTATGTGATGTAGAAATAATCAGAAACTTATTTAAAGTAATGTCAGATACTTGACAAAATTATACTATTCATCAACAAAAGCTTACTTACTACAACTTACTTACTTACTACAAGCTTACTTACTTACAACTAAAGCTTAAATGGAACGTCCATTTAAATGAATTGAACACAAAATTAAGTTCATTATGCTACGCGTTCAGAATTCTTGCAAATTCAGTCAGCCTTCATACTGCTCGTTGTGTATACTTCGCGAATGTTCATTCCCGCCTGAGATATGGCATAATATTCTGGGAAATACATCTTATAGCTCCCAGACTTTTAGATTACAAAAACGAATTGTACGAATAATAACCAAATCCCACCCACGTGATTCATGTAAGCCTCTCTTCATTAATCTAGAAATTCTGCCATTACCGTGTCTTTTTATTTACGAATCAGTGGTTTTTGTAAAAAATGACTTGCTCAAGGACGGGAAAATATTTTTTCAGAAGATGCCGAAGTCTATTACTATAACACTCGACGTAGAAATCATATTCATTAGGTGACAGTATGAACAGCTCATTACAAAAAATTCACATACAATACATGTACATTATTTTACAACACTTTGCCAGATGACATTAAACGATTAAATTCAATAGAAAAGTTTAAATCACAAGTGAAATCGTTTCTGCTGCATAACTGTTTCTATACAATTAGAGACTATATTGAGCATCACAAGAAAAGTAACATTAATTTTAACAATGATACATAATGCATTATTTACCATTTGGACTGTATAAATAAGTATAAACAACCTGTAACAACTATTGTACTACAGCTTCCGGGTCAATGACCCCCATCTCGATCAGGTTTTTCGTCCAGTTTCCTTGATCCATTGAGCAAATGCTGAGATGGCCCCTTTTTTTTGCTTCTGGACATAAATGTAACTTCATTTTCTGTGCACGTCTTCTAGAATTCAGTGGGAAATACAATTATTCAAATTATCGTTTCCACGTTGTCGCGGCAGGAAGCAATAAGAGCCAAAATTTATTGCTTATTTATCCTTGAAAATAGATTTTATTACATGGGAGTTTTTTTGTTTTTTTTCTCCCTTTCAAAATTCAAAATTTATTGCTTATTTATCCTTGAAAAGCGATTTTATTACATGGGAGTTTTTTTTCTCCCTTTCAAAATTCAAAACTTAAGTAGTATATGATTAAGTGTAGGGATCACAGAATTTTGAAAATGTGCACACAATTCACTTTTCCCCATAGCCCGTCATACGCAGTTTTTAACTGTTTTTTGACGTAAATAAATAAATAAATAAATAAATAAATAAATAAATACTATGTTTCAGGATAGTAATTCATAAACTCCCTCTGTATGTAATTATAAAATTGTTAGACAATTTACTCATATATAAATGTGTGTGAATGTGAAATTTACAGCAATGCAAGAAGAAGTGTTGAAACTGGTTCTATTAGCTTTAGAAGATGGCTCAGCCCTATCAAGAAAAGTTCTTGTAATGTTTGTTGTGCAAAGATTGGAGCCGCATTTTCCACAAGCATCGAAAACGAGTATAGGACATGTGGTTCAACTGTTGTACAGAGCATCATGTTTCAAGGTGAGCTTCTAAAAAAAATATTATTTATGATGGTATAATGTGTACTTCAAGGTGGTTGTTACTTTAGCAAACTTGGAATTTCATTGATCATCACTCTCCATTGTAAATGAAATAAAAGAAAAATCAGACAAATGTTTGGAGTTATTCTACAATACTAACTCATAACACCTAGCACTTGAAATTGTATGCATCACAAATGTTTCATTTCTCGATTAGGTAAAATGTATTTTTCATTGTGAAGAAACTTAATGCTGCGAGATACATCCATTGATTTGTCTGATGATTTATTTGAACAACAAATGAGAAATATAAGATTGATATTTTACATTTTGTATACGGCCGGATAGATTATTTCTTAACCACAACAAAAATGAGTCCTGAATTCCAATATTCTGATTTCCATAATAAAATACAATGTTTGTCATTCGAAGGTCTTTGAAATATGAATATAGATTGTGCCTTGTGAATTTGTAATAAAGTTCTCATCTAAATAATGCTCAAATGTCAATGAATTTGTAGTGGGGGAATGGTAATGTCCGTACGTGGAACATGTCCACACGTGGAAATTCCTCGAGTGCGCCACTGACCCTGTATGATATATTTGAAGAGCAATGTATAAGAAAATTTGGTGATACACAATCAGGTCTTGGACCTTAGTTTCTCTCAAGCTTTTTCATTGGTGAATGTATTTATTTTTGAGTGATTGATATATACTACCTAAGTTCAATACTGTATTGACATAGTAATTGAAAACATTTTGGACTTAAGAATGACATACCCATATCGATTCAAAAGTCTGCAAAGATATTAACAATGTTGGAGCCAGAATTTGCAATTTTGTTTTTGTGAAATGTGTAATCTTTTCAATCCTTTTTACTTTCTCGCCCTTACTTCGTAAGAAGAAAAATATTGCAATCCTGCGTTGGAAAACAAATTTTCGACAAACTCTTATTGCCGGGCCATAGTAACAAAAAAGTGGAACAATTTTGTTCCTAAATTTAGGAAGTTACTTCCTTTAATACGTTGTGTTGTCAGAATCCATGTTTTATGGGTCGAGGATACCGGATAATCGATTGGTGGCAATCTGTCCTCCCGAGATCAATGCCAGACGTGGTCAAAACCATTCAGCCGATTTTCTCAAAAATTGATATTCATCAGTCGTTTTGTAGGAGTTTTATACACATTTTGATTTTTTGGGGTTACTTCACGTGAAGCCTCAATTATATTTTCGAAATTCTCTCAAAATGGCTCAAAATTTTTTTCTTAAACTGTTCTCGGATCATGTAAAAGACGCTTAAAATAATAACACAGGTCTCTTTTTCGTTGAAATTCCAGTTGTTTTTTTTTTAAATGCAGAAGTTCAAAATATTTCTTGTCATCTTACTAATACAATATTGCTAGATAATTTTTTTAAGTAAGCGAATTCAGGAATAAAGTCTGTAAATAATTGGCTCAAAAAATTAGATTTTATTCCCCTTAAAATCAGAAAGTCAGTGTTGAAAATCAGATCATGAAATAACGTCATGCTCACTTTTGCAAAAATTTGAGTAGTTTTCGCTTAATTTTGGGTGATATTTAGGCACTTTTAAAGTATTTGTTCTAAAAAAAAATGCTGCATTTTATATTTTAGATTATCTCCTGGCATGTATCAAGGGACTGTAAAAAATTATTACTCGTATTTTTAAAGATTTCAAAAAGTTAACTTGGCAAAACTACAAATTTGAAGATACATATTTTTGTTTTAAATAAAATCTATTCTAAAAAATCAAATCTTAAAAAAACTCGTGTATAATTTGTTGAAAAACGAGTGCTTTTCCAGCAATTTCTGCTTGACATTATTTCAAATTATGAATAAAAAATATTCTCAAAACAATCCCTTTTTACTTTCTCGTATACATACATATAGATGGGAGAGTAATATACCTAGTATAGAGAAAGTTATGTAATGCTGTGGAAAATTGATTTCGAGATTTCAACGGGGGTTGGGGGGATTTCACGTTTTGGGGTCCCCTGATTCCGAAAAAGTGTTTTTTCTTTCTTTTTTCAAAACGTCCCTGTGTCTGTCTGCCTGTCTGTGAACACTACTAGCGTCTAAATCATGCGTACGATGTTTTTCAAATTGAAGAAACCCCTGTCCATATGACTCTAGTTGAAGCTTTGAAATTTTGTAAAACATTCTTTAAAATTTGGGGGTACTTTTCATGAAGCCCCCCGGACATTTTCAAAATTTTTCTCAGAAACAGCTCAAAATTTTTCTTTAAATTTCTTAGAATACAGTTATAAAAGTGGCATAGATTCGATTTTCACACTTCATTCTAAATTTTCGAAAATTGCAAAATTTTGAATTTTCCGGCGTTTTCCTACAACTATAAAGTTAAAGATAAGAGATTTTTCCTTCAAATGAAAGTTGTTGTCCATAATTCTTTCATTTAGGTCTTGTACATTTTTTTTGAAAATCTTAGTAGTTTTCGTGCAATAGAAAATAACAAAAACAAGAATTTCTCAAAAAAGGTTCCAAATTTTTTTCTTTCAATTTTTGGTAGGGTTAGTACCAAACGAACCCTATAAGATAACATAAACACCATATTACTCTATTCTTTTGTTTTTTCAAAAATTACAAAAATGTATTTTTTTTTTTTTTTTACTTGACTCTCCCGTCGGTTTGTTGGAATTGCATTGGCAACTATGTTTGAGGGCGTGGGATAGTGGTTGGCTGTTTCAAGCAGGTAAATTATCGGAAAGTGCGCTTAATCCCCTCTTCCCTAATGCTACCCAGAGGAGGAGAGCAGGTAACAGTCGTGGCCACGAGTTTAAAGAGAGAAGCACGCGTCCACTTCTTTGGCGTCGACTGACAATTGTATTGACAAGAACAGTGATTTCTTTGTATATTATTTAAATGTGAATTAAGTGCAAAGCAAAATAATAATAATGCAATGTAAAATACACATTGCATACACCTAGGTAGATTTAACAACAAACTTGGCTTGTTTCAGTTTCTCAACAAATATGCTTCAGAAATGTACACATTTTTTCTTGCTGTTTTAAATAAATATGAATAAATTATTAATTCTAGTTTCACAGAACAAATGTTTGTTGTTATTATTATTGTTATTATTGTTATTGTTCTTCTTCTTCTTCTTCTTCTTCTTCTTCTTCTTATTATTATTATTATTATTATTATTATTATTATACTGACATATAATTATTGTTATTTAAATAAAAACAGTTTTGAAAAACTTGACTGAGTAATCAGTGCATAATAATCACTCCTTAAATTTTCAGTGCAAGATCGCTTGGTCATACATAACACCTTTGCTCTTCATCCTATTTATCTCCATTTATTATGAAGAAGAATTGGTGTCAGGAACAAGTGACCCCAATAAAAAATGTTCAAAATGCCCTCCAATTGTTAACAAACAAATATTAACTCAAATGAGAACATTTGCTGCGACGCAATGTTAAGTTTCTTCCTCAATCATCCAAATCGCTTTCCTGATGTTTCCTATGCAGCTCTTCAAGATTATAACACTTGTTTGCATAAACTTGACTTTTGAGGCATTCATAAAAGTAAAATCTGATGAGAAGAATTCAGGCGACTGAGGGGGCCACTCATGAAATTATTCTGTTCCTAAAATCCTCTTCTAGAAATTGCATTGTCGACTTGACAGTATGTGATGTCGCCCCATACTGATGAAACTTACAATTTTTCTCAACCTGTTCAACACGGGATACAAAAATTCTCAATATATTCTGATTGGTATCTGCCATTACTATTTGTTTGAAAAACTAAGGATCAATTACACTGCGTCGAGAAATGACAATCTATACTCAAATCATTTTTAATGCATTGGTCTCTCTTCTGTTCCTAGTGGTCTCTTAGTTCCCCAGAGTCTGCTGCTTTGCAGGTTAACATCCAAACCAAGTCTCATCACTAAAAAGTATTTTATCAAGAGTCTCAAGACCTTTGCTAACAAATCGTCGTAGCCTATTACAGTAATTCATGCGAGAAGCCCGATCAGTAACCTTAAGCTCCTGAGATGTATCCTGTTTGAATGCGCATTTTTAATTTTTTGTGGCACAGTGCCCACTTCCGTACGAAAAATTACATTGCCTCTGAAAATTTCTTAATTATGTTTTTGGGGAAGTTGATAGGACATCCCGAAGTTCCTCTAGTTTTCACTGCGTGAGCACTGAATTTTGGCGACTGCGTTTGTGATCAAACACGCTCCCTATCTTGCAGTAGCATTTCATTAACCGCAATATGGTACTCTTGTTCAGAATAGACTTAGATGAAAATGTTCTCTGAAACCTGCCTGGCACTCTTTGAAAGATGGCGTCCGGATATTCCCCTCCACAAATCTGCATTGCTGTACAAATCTGCCAAAGCTAAGATAATTTCAAAACAGTGAATGAAGATGAAGCCTGTTTGGCTTTGAGCAGGTATGCTCAGACAACAGGAAAAGGGAAGGAGAAAGGAAAGGGGGTTGTGAGTGAAGGGTTTGTCACAGAAATGCAGTCAAAGGTGCTGTCGCAGATGCAGTGTTGCAATTCTTTCACTTTTCTCTCAGGGTGTCGAACAGCTGGGTTGCGCTTTAAACTGATCACCCGGTATTTATGAGTACGTGTTCTTTTATATAATGTCAAATAAAGTTTCACGAAAACTCAAGTTTTATGTGAAAATGAGCTCAAAATTCAGCATTTTCAGAAATGTTCAAACACCATTTTCTCAAAAATGTGTCCAAATTTTTCCAATGGATAGTGCTAATTTTAATATAACGTAAAGTTCATTTTTGGTGGGTTTTTTTCTCTCAAAAATTTCACGAATGTAATTTTATTGAAATCTCTTTCACGCTGTTACATCTCTATCATACGCTGTTACATACATTTCTATCGATTTGTATACATTATTGCATTTGTGACTGGAAGTGCTTCAAATTACTTTAAATTAAGTTTTTCGAAAACTCAATAGATTCCTGTGCAAAACAGCTTCAAATTCCACATTTACAGTAATACTTAATCGCATTTTCTTAAAAACGGGCTCAAATTTTTCAATGAAAGTTTCTATTTAGGATGAGTTTTATACTTTTCTTTAATATTCTTTAAGAAATATTTAGTTTCTACTATTTAGAAACCGAAAAGTTAAGAAAATGTTTTTTAAAAAAAGTGGGCGACGACACAGCTGGCCAGAGAATGGAGCAAGACCTTCAAGCCAGTCCACATCAAGGAAATTAGCAAAATTCGTTGCGAGAAACTGTGCCAATCTGTAGCACATCTAGTTTATTTTCTCGCCCTTACTTCGTGAGAAGAGAAATATTTTAATCGTGCGCCGGAAAATGAGAAATTTTCATCAGAAAAAACTCTTATTGTCGGGTCCTAGTAACGAATAAGTGGATAAATCATGTTTCTATACGTAGTAAATTACATCCTCTAACACATGCAGTCTGAATCCACGATTTGTGGGTTCTGAACTGAAAAATCAATTGACGGCAAAACGTCTGTCCATTAGTAGTCAACGCTAGCGCCTAAACCGTTTCCGCGATCTCAGTGAACTAGAGGTTTCACTAGTTTGAAACGGATATTTTGATTTTTGGGGGTACTTTATTCGAAGCCTCAACATTTTCAATTGAAAAAAAAAAACCACTCATTTTTTATTAAACTTGGTCCTCGGATAGTGGAAAGGACGCTTAAGAGAATGGGGCAGGTTTCATTTTCATTGAAATCCCTAATTTTTTGAAAATTGCAAAAGTTCAAATTTTTGCGGAGTCTTGCGGCGATCTGACGACTACATTGTTGAAGACAAGAGTTTTTTCCTGAATGTTCTTTAAAGACAGATCTTGAAATAAGATCGGGTACAATTTTTCGAGTAATTTGCCAGTAGTTTTCGAGTGTTTTTGTTAGTGAAAAACAGGCAATTTTTAAGTTTTTAAAACAATTTTTTCCCAAAACAGCTCCAAATATTTCACCTCATATGCATCAAAGAATGGCAAAGAAAGTCTCGTTTCCGGGTAACTGTAATTTTCGAAAATTGTATCTTCAAAACTACTATATTGAAGTTGGAGATTGTTGCCTTAAAAAGCTCTGTTCTAAATAATCGGCTTTTCAAAAAAGGTCGTGTACAATTAAAAAGGAAATAGTATTTTTCATGTAATCTCTGGTTGAAATTAATTAAAATTATAAAGAACATTATCTCAAAAACTTCTCCAGTTTTTTTTCTTTAAGTTTTCTCCATCTATCAAACAAGGGATGCTTGAATTTATATTACTTTTTAAAATGCATTTTAAATGTACCAGGAGGAAAGATTGAAGAAAACCTTATAAACGAAATGACCACCCTAATATTATAAATGGTGTGATGCTCTTTGTTTATGAAAAATATTTTTGGCATTTTATTTAATGATTAATTTGGAAAAGAAATTATGTAGGATTTTGAAGGACCAGTCGAAGGATAGTGCAACAAATTCCTAACATGTTTCTGGTCATTTTTGTTTACATTTGTAATTGATTATTTACATGTTATGTATTTATGCTAATTGAGACATAATAATTGTACTTCATGCCTGTAAATTAAATAAATAAATATTTATAAATATTGTTTAATTCCAGGTGTCTAAAAGGGAAGGAGATTCTTCATTAATGCAGTTAAAAGAAGAATTTCGTACTTATGAAGCTTTACGCCGTGAACATGATGCACAAATTGTGCAGATAGCTACTGAAGCAGGCTTGCGTATTGCACCTGATCAATGGTCTGCACTTCTCTATGGTGACACTGCTCATAAATCTCATATGCAGAGCATTATTGACAAACTTCAGACACCTCAGTCATTTGCTCAGTCAGTTCAGGAGTTAGTAATTGCGTTACAGCGAACTGGTGATCCCGGGAACCTTTCTGTGCTGCGGCAGCATTTGGAACTCCTAGCATCAATTGATCCAAGTCCAGGTAAATATATTTTCAAAACTTGATCGATTTTGTATGTTGCTAATACAAACAAATGCACCGTCATTCAAAATGCAAGCAGAAACTTAACATTTACTTCTTACTTATTTATAGTTTTCAATTAATATTATTTGTACTTATAATTATGTCCTTAAGTTTTACAAAGTCACAATTGGTACTGAAACTGCACCCACTGGGACTAAGAAGCAGGCACATGAGCTGATTAGCTTTTTGTGTAAGATAACACTAAACACATTGTTGTGTTAACTGTGAATAAATGAATTTGGAATGTGATCCCAAAACTTTTGCTCTGTTGACATCTGCATGACCTGCATTTGTAGAGCAGTTATGGCAAATGCCACGGTATTGTCATGGCAACATGCTACCTAGAGCAGGGGCTATTTACTGAGGTATGTGTACCCTTATACCACTGTTAGGATGTTATACTGAATGACTTGTATGTAAACAGATTCTCTGGAAAGATATGCTCCATGAGAAAATTTAATTCAACATTCATCACTTATTTGAAAATCCGAGAATACGTGCATTTTCAATCTTGTAAGAAATTGCATCTGCTCACAAAATAATTGTAAAAGTTCAGAATGGGTAAGATACAGCTCCCTTTGTGGTTCAAGATGAAATAGAAGCTCTAAAAAAGAAATATGAATTGCTGATGAACAGTTTTAGTTTATTCCGTATTTGGAAAAATTCATGGAAGGAAATGAACTTGAGCTTCATTTTTCTATAATCAGAATACATCCAAGTGCTTTGTGTAGGTATAAATAAAGACTTCAGTGAATATTATCATGAGAATTTACCTACAGAGTTCTAGATGGATGAAAGGCTTCAGAAGGATGAAAGGCAAAGATGCCAGGCTTCTTTTCGACAACAGAAAGGATTTTTTGAATAATTCTGTAATGAAACCTTTCAATTCTGTTTCAAGAAATCCTCTTTAACAGTCTTTTCTTTCAGGTATTGAATGAATTTCTTCTTATTGATTTTATTTCTGTGTGTGTGTGTGTGTGTACACACACACAGAAATATGTATATATACGCATACAAACACACACACACACACACACACACACACACACACACACACACACACACGTACACATGCACATACACATACATCAAACTTTCAAGCAATTAGAAAACCATTTGTCCTACACACATCTCTTTGAATTGAAATAATAATTCATTGTCTCTGAACTTCAGAGTTAAAATAAGGGAGTGGTAGTTATTATGAGAGGCCTGCAGCAGTAGCAACAGTGCTGCTGAAGAAAAGCAAACAAAATGGTTTGCGAGGAAGTAGCACACACTGTTCAAGAACAATGAATAAAATACTCTTATATAACTCAGCAATAAATGATTTACTTTAATAAGATCTGTCTTGACAAATTTCTAATGGTATAGACTAGTTTAATATAGTATTTATACAATGCTTTACATACTAAGAATATCAAAAAAGCTGCTGTTCCATATTTCAACATGTAAATAGCAAATATTTAAAGGTGGGCACTCTCTTCCTTCAAGCCTTCCTGTCCCATGATGTCAGCTGTGTTGTAAGCACTAAATTTGACAATTCACTGGGTACATGCACTATGAGAATTGGCGGAATAGCACAATCAAATATTTGCATTTACAGTCAAAATCGTCTATTTGATTTTTTTGTATGCCCTCTTCCTCCAAGTTTCTGGGTATCTAACTTAACAGACCCCTCTTACATGGCTGGAGGCTGCATAGTTTTCTTTTAATTTCTGCGCACATTGGAAATCATCATCAATATCATGAATAGGGAGAGGATTTTTGATGACCTAAAACATTGCCAAAAACTATTAATAAAATGCTCTTAAAATGTTTTTAAAATGCCCCAAAAGCAAAGAGAAATGACAAAAAATGTGATCAAAACCAGTTCAGATGAAAAACTTGGTTCAGATGAACAGCTGTTGGTTATGTTACTGATGTAATCGAGGCTTCTATTCGTTCAAGTGAACTCGCCTTTCAAATTTTTAGTTTGGACTGTTCTTTGCCAGAAAATCTCTTTTAGTTATCCTGAAATCGGCTGAATCGCCAATGGCGCTGACAGGCGTCACGGGAACCTTAGATTACATACTCACAATGGCTGACATAACAACTTCTGAGTGAAGAAATCGAATAGGCTACCAGGTACAGGTACTCAGGAATTCTGTGTTGAGCATTTGTTGCATCTTGAAAATATTATTCGAGGCAAGTACCATTAAAATGATATTAAAATCGATAAAATCAATGAAAAATGCATTAAAAATGACAAGGGAACAATTAAAAACTTACATTGTTAGTGGAAATTGATGAAAAATAATGACATATAAAAACGGGTCATTTCCTTTTGTCACATCATAAAATGAATTTCAATATTAAATATCATGTTTCTAAAGAAAAAAAGATGACACTTCATTAAATTCGCCCTCTAATAATGAACGTCTAGACCAGTTGGCCTCTTCCTTCACCAAAATCATCTCTCCATCTTCTGGATCTTCCCAGAGGCGGATTGACAGCTTTATCTCACAGAGGCACGCAAATAATTGCTGCCTTTTTTTTCTCCAAGTTGTATATAATAAGTATAATTTATGTCTAACAATTGGACACACCTATTTATGACTAATATTAAATATTTAATTAATAATTTGAGTGTTCAATATTTTTAATTCAATATTTTGATGTAAACGACAAATTTATTATTCAATCGTTGTTCTACCTTTCATTCTGAAAATTACGTAAGGTCTTGATTTCACACTGAGGTGCCAATAAAATTAGATTGTAATTATCATTTCATGATCATGTGATGACGCCAGTGCCGTAACCGTTGGAACAGCGAATCGGAAACTTTGGTATTTGCACACTGTTGTCGTCTAAAATTATACAATATATGAACGAAATAAGACATATTCAAACAGATTATCAAAATTACATGTATTTAAATATGTATAATTTCTGAAATTTAGAACATGGGTAATTTATTCTATAATCGGTGTTGCCAGATGCATTAGTCATCATCCTGCGAGTTGTCGCTTCATTGTAAAAGAAAAATTGGAATAGTATATTTTGTGGTAACATGATCTATGAAAATGTAGTTTTCCATTAAACATGTATTATATATTGCATTGATTTGTTATACAAAATAGTTTTCAATAAACATTTTATTTAGATAATTGACATTACACATAAAAAAGTATTCAAACAAAAATCATCATGATGACATTATATTGAAACAAAAATCACCATGATAATGACTGACTAGATTAAAAGAGAATTACTTCAAACCTTAGACATCGGTAGGTGGTTGTACTAGAGCATTGTTACGAATTGTAACAACTTAAAAAACACGAAATCATATTTAAATTACACTCAAATAATAGTACTCAACTCTGATATTCTCATTTAAAAATAATCTATATGATATTTAATAGATTAACAACAAACTATAAAATACGTTTTACAAAAAACCAAATAAATTGAAATCACGAGAAGAGAAATTTGCACTAAATTTTCCTCTCACCGCTAAATCTATTTTCCCAGCTGACTCCTTGAAAAACGCCAAATCTGGCAGGAATTCTGTCGATCTGACAATACTGACTACAATAGAGAATTATAAGTTCTAAGAATTCCGATAAAGGTAAAGGTAATCGTGTAACATGAATACTTCTTTTGTAGTTGTAATTAAATCTTGATTGTAGGGCTTGTGAAAATGTAAACATCGTTCATTTTGATTCATGGCAAGTCAGTATAGTCAGTCAATTAATTTGCATTTAATAATTTTGTTGTAAAAACTTGAAGAATACAAAGTAAAAGTTAAAAGAAAAATCGTTCGCGACAAAAAGGAGGATCTTTATCTTTACACACACTTTTTTGATGTCCCTAAACCTTTGCCGCCGCAGGCACATGTCTCCTATGCCTGTGCGAAAATTCGCTCCAGGGTCTACTCAGATGTTGAGTTCCTTCGGGTGTTAAGTGGAGGAGCTTATTTGGCAGTGTCTTACTAGTCATCTATTGGATATGAAGGAGCTATTCTCATATTGCTCTTGAATTCTCATATTTTGAGGTTGCAAATTTTCAATTTGTTTCTGATGTCTTTGCTGCTTATGTGATGTAGAAGCGTAATTCTGCAACATCTTAGAAATCTCATTTCAGTTGCCTCAATTTTCCTTCTGTTCAAGGGATTCATAGTCAAATTTTCACAATTATTTTGAAGTACAAGAACATCCCCACCTGGTAACATTTCGTTTCTTCCCAAGATTATTTAGATTGTTTCACACACTTGAAATTTATTTTTTTCTGGATGTCATTCTTGTTGCAATAAGAAATGTTCTGATCAAGGTAGTTAAATTCTGATACTAGTTCTAGATACTACTTTGCTACTACTATTTTGCACCTCAAATAATACTTGCCCACAAAAGCCATTACTTTAGATTTCTGAATCACTATCCATAACTCATAATTCTGTAATATATTTTTGAAGGTATAGACGTAATTTTGCAATCTATCTTCTCAGTTTTCCAAAATAATGTGTTCATCAGTAAATAAAATTGTTCTTAAGCCTGTTCTTTTAACTAATGCTTTCTTTTGATAAAGCTCTCTCTCTTTCCTTTATGGCATTGTCAAAATACCAAGTAAAAAGGGCAGGAGACAGTGGGAATCTTTATTTTATGCTATTTAGTACATGTTTTTTGCCAACTCTTGTTCCCATGCCAATATGTATTTTATTATCAAAATTGAAGCATTTCATAACCTTTATCAGGTGGTTTAGAATCCCCTGTATCTTAAGAATTTCCCCACAACTTTTTTCCTGGACTCTAAGTCTAAAGCTTTTACTAAATCTACTAAAAGAACGCCCATAGGGAGGTTGATTTCTCTACTCTTCTGTATTAACTGTTCCATTACCAAGGTGCAATTTTCACACGATTGCATTCTACTGAAGCTCAAAAGTCAAATTCAAAAGTTTGTGTTAAGGTGGTTAGAGCAAGATACGTGTTATGTTTAACATGCCTTTTCCATTGTATTAATAAAAAAATGAGAGGTTGGTCTATGTTCTGGCTGAATTTGAATGGATTTCACCGACTAGTTTTCGTGTAATAAGACCGTAAAGTTAGTCATTTTACCATGGGCTCTTATGGGGACAGGACAGATCTGATCTAAAGTTTTAAAATGGTGAGAAAACTAACTGAGGAAAATGTTTTAAATAACTGTTCCTTAGGTAGGTAACTGTTCCTAGCATCTTGAAGAATCAATATGCATAGGAAATGGTGTGGAGTTCATGACATCTAAATGAAATTGAGGCGTTGTTTTGTCGTATGTTTTATTTTAGCATAAAGTTTTTTCGGCCACATTGCGGCCATCTTCAGTGCTACAAATAATAATAATAATAATAATAATAATAATAATAATAATAATAATAATTATTATTATTATTATTATTATTATTATTATTATTATTATAATTATAATAATAATTATTATTATTATAATTATAATAATAATTATTATTATTATAATAAATAAATATAAATAACATTAAATAACATTAAGGTACGCAGATGTGTTAATGTGCATGGGAAGGGGTGAGTTTCAAGAGGGGTGAGAGGGAAGGAATTTGTTCATTCAGAATAGTGTGTTGGGGATTGTTTAATAAATTATTGATGTGAATGACTTATAATTTAAGTCTGTGAGTGTATCTGTTTTCCATCTCCAAAATTTTGACGTCAGTCTGGATTAAATGTGTGTTCATGTTCTAAGAGATGGCTGGCAAAGTGGGATTGTGTTGTTGTGTAAGACATACATGTCTTCCTAGAGGATCAGGATGGTAACGTGCAGCTCGGCAACACACTGCGTGCGTAGCGCGCTTCATTCAAATTGAGTGACAAGTCTCTCGCAAGAGATCTGATATTCCTGTGAGTCCTCTGGGCGCAATTAAAAGATCCTCACTCCTGGAAAACATTGCCTTTGATATTAACCAGATATTCAGCAAAGCTGAAATGTGATGGAGATAATGATTTGTGCAATCCAAATGAAAAACTCAGTTCAATTAGTATTCCAAATGAATAACTTTTATACCACTCTGTATGAGCAAATGGGGGTGATCTTGAGAGTTTATAGTGTTTTTATATCTTCAGTGCAACATTATTATTCTCTATTGTGCCGTGTGTAACCTTTTTGACTTTTGCTCCTGAACAACGATTACCTATTTATTTGATTATTCGAAAAGTATTCATATTCTCTCTTATTATGCGAGATACACAGTAAATGTCATTGTCTTCTAGACCACAGTTGCAAGACGCCTTTAGCAACCTTCAGCATAGGTCAAATACCTTAACAAACTTTTTAGTGGTATCAAATATGTTCAAATGATAAAATATTTTTATGCTGGTGTTATTATCAACCATTCAAGGTATAGGTAAATGCAGAGCTGGATTTCCCTACCAGCAAAATAAGAAGGCTTGGGACTCCCATCCCTGAGCCTGAATATTTGAAAATAAATATTATTAAAAATGTCATAAAATGTTTTTTTCTGAATATAATCATTAATCAAATAGTTTACTTAACTACATTGTTTTAATATAAAAATAAATTGAATGGAACAATAAGAAACTAAACATACATTTGTAAATGAGAAATTAAAATGTAAATTCTACTTTGTATGCAATTTGTTAATTTACATTTGATTTGTACAAGGATTTATTATATCATAATTAGTGATTTTTTAGTTAATTAAAGATTTTTTCTGAAGGCGTGCCCAGTATGATTTTATGCTTGGAGGCCCACAGTATCTACATTCAGCCATGGGCAAATGAAATTGAAATTGTATGAGGAATGATAAATTCAGCGTTTGGTAGTATTAGTATTGTAATAGAAACCCCTTTTCTCTACAGCCCTATATTTTGTTCAATTATTTGCATTCCCTGAACAGTAGTAATACATTTTGGATGTGTCTCATGATGTATTTCTAAAACATATTTTCATTTTGAGTGCACCATAAAGGCAAATGATTACAAAAGACCTTGCCACTTGGAAATCTCCTGTGAAGATTTTATCTCCAGCAATGTTATCATTTTATTATTGAGGGTCTAAATAATGCAGCTCTTAGAATTATATGATGCTGTGATTTCATTTTATCATCATTAGTTTGGTATGTACTTTACACAATAATCTGCATCTAAATCAATATCATAACATGATATGAAATTACGCTGGAAACATTGCAACCAGCAAATAGCTTCTGTGAATTACTTACCTGGAAATAATGGAAATGGAAATAATAACTGTTAACTTGAATAAAAAATTGAAGAGGTAGTCAGTGGTAATAACTCCACTTGTGTTTTGACGAAATGTATCAATAAGAGTCTATGGTACAGGTACAATAAGTTGACATGTTCTCTCTGGACCAATTATAACTTTCATGATTTTATTGTTACTCTAAAAGCCAAAATGTTAATCTCTGCAATAATTCAGAGATGACGTACTTTTTAGACCAAAACAAATAGGGTTTTTATCTCTATTAGCTGACGGACTTCTCATTTTGACTATTTTTTACTTATACTTTTTTAATCTAGCACTCTAGATAAGTCTGTGGGCTCACTATATACTTGCACAATACCTTGACCGTTCCGATTCTTCACCTGAAATTCTGGAATTGAGTTCCGGTAGCAATCCATGATGTGTCGATTTGGCTTTATTCCATGCTTCATTGAGTTTGCTGTTTTAGTGTCGTTCTCTTTATATATTCTTTGTTTCAGTGCGAGAAAACTGTTATCAGGGGAAAGAATTGATGGGAATGACTTTTGTGCTGTTAAATCATTTTCCTTCATTTGCATTTTCTTTGTTATCACACTTTTATTTTTCAGTTCTGGAAGACCCTTACATAGAGCCAGATTTTAGTATTACAGGGCCCCCAAGCACAAAATTGTGTTTCCCCACCCCCCGTAAAAATAGATCCATCTTTATTAAATAAAAACTTATCTTAATACAAGTACTTTCCCTCAATCAAATCTGTTCCTTAAAGACTGATTTTTAAAGTTCATGTTCAATTTTTCGAAAATATGAGTAGTTTCTGTGTGAAATATAGGCATTTTTTTCTCGAAAACCGCTCCATTTTTTTCCTTAAAATTTTCTTCTCATATGTATTAAGGGACAGTAAAAATATAGTGGTAGTCCCAGTTTCAGCTATTGTTCCGTTTCTTCGAAAATGTGAATGAAAACTAATAATTTTTATATAAAACTAGTGAGAACCCGTCAAAATTTGACGGTGAGATCTGAGATAAATGTAAAATACTGTGCCCAGACTAATATTCACAATGTGTCGCGTTGTTTGGATCTTCAGGGTATAACAAAGATATTTTGTGATGTGTAGTTTCCAAAATTTTGAACATGTATGGCCCATGACCAGGTGGCAATGCAATATCGGCACCAAATGACACAACAGAAAGAACACTGACGAATATTATTTCTAAAGTTTTTTGATGTGTCATCATCTACAAACAACTTTGATTTCTTTTGGCATATTGCTCGAAGGTAAACTTATTTTCCCATTTAAGCAACACAGAGTAAACTCGTTTGCAGAATTTCTCTCACATGGGAAGTGCAAAGCAGAACAAAACTGACATTTCATAGACAACGACTCAACAGAGAACGAAATGACCTCGCTAATACTTCTTCTACGCTGACTTTCTCTTTCCCTGCGACCACTTAATGTACGTTTGCGTCTTTTGGGGCGCGTGGGAACGATCGACATAACCTATGTACAACTTCACTACTTAAGTATAACCGAGCAAAACCCACTGTCCGAATGTTCTCTACAAAATACACTACAAAAGCACATACATGCAATTATTACACTGAAACAAAACCTTGACGAATTGTAAAGAAATCTCAACAATCGAAATAAAACATCAAGCAGCGCCACCATGTAGCAGCTTTGGAAGAAAACTATTGACTATTGATAAGCGTACTAATAAAGAATGATTTAATTAATTAATTTACACCGTAAATGTTGGTGAATCAACACTAACAGTATCTGATAACACATCTAGAGATCACATTCTTTCATATAAAGGAAAAAATACTACAATCGGTTCAGTAGAAGCTCTAAACGAAGCCATGGCAGAATACCTTATTTTTTTAAATATATAGATTGTACATGTATTATATTTATTACATTAAATGCATTTTATGTTACAAAATGTTATGTATGTTTTTCCGAAACGTGGGGCCCCTCATGGATGAGGGCCCCAAGCAACTGCTTGTTTTGCTTGTTGGTAAATCCGGCTCTGCTCTAACACAGATTACGATGTCCTAGCCTGATGGAATTTCTATGGCTTTCATATCACGGTGCGCGATGATTGTTTTTAAGTTCAACAGAATTACCATTGATGAACTGAAACTATTTTCTGAGTGATGAGTGGTGTAATCGAGCATACGCGACAGAGGTGGCTTATGCCTTCATGATTAATAGCAATTAATGAGTGTTTATTAAATGATTGGCTGGTTAATAGCCATTTATTAAACATTAATTGTTTTGTAAAATCGTAATATGTGTAGTGTTCATTGTGACGAAAAATCATAATACATGGAGCATTTAGTATATTGTATAATCATATGTCAATGTTTCTGTCAATAAAACTTTTTAATTTCACTTCATGTAAAATAATGATAAAATTGACATGAGGCATGTAATGGGGCAAGCTACCATAGTATTATTCTTGGTGCATTTGACGATTATTTTTTACTTTCTCTCCTTATGAAGTTCTTCGCAAGAAGAGAAAGTTATGTAATCATGCACCGCAAAATGGTTAATTTTCGACACAAAAACTCTTATTGCCGGGCTGTGGTAACGAAAAAGTGGTTAAATCTTGTTGCTAAATTCAGAAGAAAAAAATCCTCTTAACACGCGTAGCCAGAATCCATGTTTTCTTGGTTCTTGATACTGAAAAATTGATTGACAGCAAAACGTTTCTGTCCGTGCGGCTGTCCTGGGTCAACACTATCGCCTGGACCATTCAGCCGATTTTCTTCAAAATTCGTATTCCCCAATCCACCTGAATGAATTCGTGACTTTGGAACATTCAAACAGATATTTTGTTTTTGGAAGGTACTTCACATGAAGCCTCAAAACATTTTCAAAATTTTCTCAAAGATGGCACCAATTTTGTGATCAAACTTAGTCTTCGAATAGCATAAAGGACGTGTAAGAAAATGGTGGCGGTCTCATGTTCGTTTAAATGACAGATTTTTTGAAAATTGGAAAAGTGCAATTCTTGGGAGCGTCATCCTACAACTATAATATTGACGATAGAGATTTATCCCTTATTGAAATCTGTTCCTTAAAGACGGATCTTTAAATAAGTTTATGTCCATTTTTTCGAAAATATGAGTAGTTTCCGTGTAATTTTGCGTGAAACATACGCTTTTTTTTTTTTTTTTTTCTCGAAAACCACTCCAAATTTTTTCTTTAAGTTTGCTCCTCATATGTAATAAGGGATGGTAAAAAAGTCTTATTTTCGGCTAGTCCTATTTTTTGAAAATGCCAAAAAGGGGAACATTTCATAACTCAAAATTGGAGAGAGTGATTTTTCCTTGAAACAATGTCTGCTGTAAAAAATCAGCTTTTTCGAAAAGGTCATCAATAAGTTTTGGAAAAGAACGAGCTGATTTTGCCTAATTGGAGTCTGAAATTGATGCAATTTCTAAAAATATTTATTTCTAAAAACCCGCACGAAACATTTTCAAAATAGTTTCTCCTTGTATGTGACAACATATGGTAAGTAAATAAATCAGTGGTGCTATAGAATGGCACAACCTTTCTGGCATTAGTTTTCTAATCTCTTTAACCTGGACTATCTTTTCTGGTAGGCCTTCATGGCTGCCTTCTTGTGTCGCCCAAAAGACATTTTTTCAGATTTTATCTATTTCTCGGCTCCCTAATGCTAGAACTAATACAATTATCTCTTGACTAATATACAAGTATTCAGCTCATATCCGACCCGGATGGCCAAGCTGGTTAAGGCGCATAGCCTACGGATTGATGGCTTCGGGTCAAAAGGAACCAGGTTCGAATCCCAGCCAGGGATTTTAATTTGATGAATGTGTTGTTGCAGAAACCTATTGAGGATTTGAGACTGTTTATTGAAAGTCATTTGATGATTCTGCTCACAAATAGAATCAATACAGATAAATAAACTGCACGTGTCTGTATGTGCTTTCTCAATTTGCAACTTTTAAACATTGTTTTAACTTTCATTCGATTTCTAAAATGTATTTTGAACAGTGGCATGCATTCAACCGCAGCACTGCTGGGGTAAGCAAGAATGAGAATTTAATGAATATTGAGAATTAAAATTACTATGAACTATAGGTCATTTGATCGAAATTATTGCACTCACTGTATTCTACTAAGATTTTTGCACCGGCTCACTATGCAACCCCAGCTGTGTGACTTTTGCTGGGTTTCGGAGCTGCGCGTGCAACTTATTCGCTGAGCCAGCAGCAGGCGGCGATCAGGGAGAAGGCGTTGCTGATAATGTACTGAACTCGGCGATCAGGGATAGATGTCGTTACTCTCCCCTTGCTTCAAGGCGAGGCCTCGCATGCCTCGTGATGGCAGTACTCCTCGCCAGAGAGTAATTGAGAGCAGAAGAGGCATCTCACGTTTACTTGTAAGCCTTGAACTCTACACCAATTCATTATTTTAAATGGTATGTTTTGTCAATATAAACATAGCATTTGTTGAGAAGTTTATAATTTATAAAATGATTACGGGGCATATAGTGTGTCTCTCTAGCTGTAAAGACAGTGAATGAGAATGTTTCCTAGATATTTTATTATTATGAGGAAAGTTGTTCTGACACACGTGATCAGAACACTCGATTCCCCGAATTTTCGAATAGCTTTCCGTACACTTAAAAGAGTCAGTGTGCCTGACAGGACTGTGCGTAATATAAAAAGAATAAAAACCTATGGTCGAAACAGAACTAGTGAAAAAAAGATTATCCACTAGCCTATTGAATCATCACTGCTTGGGGATATATGACACACGCATTCATTTTTTGAAAAATCTATGGAGAATTTTGCTAGTCATGAAGGAAGAATGGAGTTTAGTGTCCATTGATTATCGCAACATTTGCAGGAAGCAGAGTTGTCTTTCCTGTTATGTAAGTTACTATTTACTTTTTCTTTCATGAAAATACACCTTGTGTGGGAGTGATAAATTACCTGTTGGCATTATTTATTTTCAAAAAAATTGTGTTTCACAGTTGTGGTAAAGAATCTCCTGTTGCGTGACTACTTTGTATGCGGTAGGGGAGGGGGAAGCTGGTTGATCGCTAGCAGCTGGGGTATACAATCTAATCACCGCACGCCCCTGATTTTGAACTACCTCTTCTCTAGCCTTGAATTGGGCTAGCCAATTGAGAAATACCCTTCCTTCTTTTACGATCTTTAATATTACTAAATCTTGAAATGATGTACAAACACTTAAACAAGATTATGAAGGGGATTACTGTCTCTGTAATTATTAGGGAACGGAATTTATTGTAATAAAAAAGCAAAATATGTACATATATATGTATTTATTTTTTGTAAAATATGTAAGAAAATATAGGAAATACGTAAAATAAAAATTATATATCATGTTTAAAACTCCAATCTTCAAGCGTTTTCCGATCGCAGTACCTTGTCCATCAGATCTTAACATGGATTCAGAGAGGCTGAAAGAGGCTGGATTCAGAGAGGTTCTACGTCTACAAAAGCAATTATTCGTTAGTTTCGTCCGAAATATAAAATACTTTCGTAGTATATATAATTGTTTACGAAAAATCGTTCGTAAAATTTCGTAAAATCGTTCCTTAAATAAATAATGGTGTCGAACGTGGAGTAATCCTCCGTTAAGCTAGTCGGTTATTTTCTTCAGTCGTAGTCAGTCATTGCCTTTTATCTCTTCGGCCAGAGGCTCGGCGCCGATAGATCCCTGGGGTTCCCAGACGGTCACTCATCCAGGGACCCACGGTGTTTCAAGTTGCTTAACCTCCGTGACTTCATGGAGCATAATAAAGCAACTCAACTAGCAACGGCAGATTCATCCTGTACGTTTTAAGTTACACAATTCCACAAAAATAATTGGTAGTTGTTATTTCTGTCTGCCAACACTGCTTTTATTGTTAGGTACTAATAAAATTGTATCATTTGTATTTCTAGAGTCCAGTTCTCCTTCATGGTGTGAGGGTTGTGCAGCTTTGGAAGCAGTGAAGATTGTTGTTATGGGGCTTGTTGATTTTATTCAACACCATGGAAGCAGGAAACTTCAAGAGCCTGGTCATCCACATAATACAAAATACAAAATCAGCATGTGTAGAGACCACACATTGAGGGGTAGTTGTCCCCGTGGGACCAACTGTACATTTGCTCATTCTGAGGAGGAACTGGAAAAGTAAGTACCTATCTTTGACAGATTTTTTTTTTAATTGCATATAATGTGTAGGTCTATGAATTTGATGGCCTAAAAACTTAATTAAATGACCTACAAAATTCATTTATGCCTCAGAAATGTTGGGGTGGGAAAAAAAAAATATTGTAAACCAGAGGGGCTCGTGGGATTTTCTCGGGAAGGGGGGAGTGTAATGTCTAGCCGACTTGATGTTTTCTTAAGAAGATTTTTCATTTATGCTGAATCTAAAATGTGTTTTATTTTTTGTTATTGCGTTTGATGCGGAGCTCAGTGTACACTACGCAACTTACCTGGATAGAGGATTCTGGTTGCGAGGGAAATATGAAAACAGTTGAATGATGCTACGTGTTCTCTTATATAGAGGGAAATATGTAAATAAATATGCAAGACAAAATGGGACAAGTTAACTTCTAGTTAATAAATCCGGATGTACATCTGAATCATTAAAATTAGATAAAAAATAAAATCCTTTATGTACCATGGGCGTTACCCGGTTCTAAAAATCTTGGATGACAAAAACCCCTAAACCAAAGGCCTTCAAATTTTTTTTCGACGCTAGGTCGTTAGAATGCCCTTGCTGCATAAATAACCATTTATGTGTTGCCATACAGTTAATGTTTATAACATTAACAACTGATATATAGAAAGTTAGTAAAAACTTATTTAAATTTCTATTATTGGCTTGCGGAGGTGGCTGAAGCCTCATGATCTTCATCCTTCCTTGGATGCTCCACTGGCCAAGACGCATACCTGCTCTGAGATATTTACTCTGCGAAACAGTATTTCTCTGCTCGTGTAAGCAAATTACTAGTTACTATGAATAAAACATTTAGAATGATTGAAGTGAAATAATGCTCAGTGCTTACGTAGTGAAGTATTCTAATGCTACAGCGGAAAGTGGCGATTTTTCAGAAGAAAAATTTGTATTGTCATTGAAAAAGTGGATATATTTCGTTCCTTTATGAAGTAAATTACATCCTCGAACACGTGTAATCAGAATTCACGTTTTGTAGGTCCTTGATACCGAAATATTGATCGACTGCAAAATGTCTATGTGTCTGTCTCCGGTCAAAGCTTGTGCCTCAACTGTTCTGACGATTTTCTCCAAAATTAATATTCCATACTAACAGACCCAGCGAATTTCCTACTGCCATATTTTTTTGTTTGTGAATATTTCCGAAAATTCTGAAAGACGTGTTTTTCTTTTTATGCCTGCCTCGGCTTCAAACGGGTGATGTAAGTCGCAGACTAAGGAAACCAATGGGATTATCAATAATTCCCATGCTGCCCCCACTCCCGCCGTCCCCCTCCTTCCATCTCCTCTCCTGCCTCCTCCTTCAACCCCTCTCATGCCCCTCTCTCCCATCTCCCACCTTGCAAGTCCCTTCTTTCCTGCCGCCCCCCTCTCCAGACCCCCTCCGACCCCGTCACGCCCCTCTCAGCTACCCTACCCCACAAATTATCTGCTAGATTAAAAAAATACACAAACCTTGTCCTGTCAAGAACAAAAACACATACACAAACATGCACGCGCACACACACACACACACGCACACACATGATCATGCGAAGTGTGATCAACTGAGGACACTGCAGTGACTCTGACCGGGAGATCCTAGGTTTGAGTCCTGACGGCAGCAGGATTTTCGACAGCTTTTCCGCTTGGTTGAATTCTGTCACCGTCTGGAGGAGAATTCTAGCGTCTGACTCCTCTGATCGGTAGTTTTCCGTGGTTTCTCAACACCAGGCAAATGCCAAAGCAGTACCCTAACAAATGGGCCACGGACTGTGCGCGATCTTTCCTTCCTCTTCCTTGTGTTAACTTCACCCCTTACACACACACTTAAACTAACATGCACTACACTACCACACATGCCGGGAGACCGGCCGAGGACTTAGAACTTGTCCCAGCTGGGGCAGTGCCCTGCTGGTGGGAGATAACTGTTGGGGAAGTTGACGGTAGGTCTGCGCCAGATCTCGCCATCCAGTGGGGCAAGATCGCCGCCTGCTCCCAATGAAAGAACATGTACTACACTGAGGGGACTAATGACCTCAGTTGTTGACTCAATAAATACTTATTTGAATATTAATAAATGTCGAGAGTGAAATTATAACATTTACGTTTTCGCCAGATGATGTTAGAAATATTAATTTTAATGATATTTTAACATCTAAACAAATAAAAGATAAAAATGAAATTATGAAGGAAGGTTCTATTATGTCTCTCAATTTATCTTGTCCACAAATAAAAAAATTACAATCTAGAAAATGCGGTGGATTTATTGGTGCATTATTATCTGTATTAACACCATTATTAATAAGTGGTGCAAAACTTATTTATGATGGTGTTCAATCCAATAAAAGAATAAAGCTGAGTTAGAAGAAATGAAATGTCATAATTTGGAAGTAGAAAAAAGGGGAACAAGGCTTAAAATAAAACAAAACAAAACAAACAAAAACAAAAACAAAACAAAAAAAATCAACAAAAAAACAAAAAAACAAAAACAAAAAACAACAACAAAAAAAACAAAAAAACAAAAAACAAAAAACAAAAAAACAACCAGAAAATGAATCCCATTTGTATATTAACATTAATAAATCAATTCCCATATCCACTCAGTAATTATGATATAATACAATGCATTAAATATTTGAAAATTCCATATTTTCAAGGAGTGATTATGATTGATGAGTGTCCAAAAATATTACATAAAAATGAATGTGGTGTTCTGAATATGGATACATCTAAAAATAGTGAAACCCATTGGATATGTTACTTTAAAAATAATATACATACGTATATTTTTGATTCATTTGATGGATATTTCCCATCACAATTACACAATTATCTTGGATCTCAACAATTATATGATAATGCTGAGAGATTTGAAAATTGAACAAATATTTTTTGGTCATTTGTGTATATTTGTATTGAAAATGATATTTAAGTAGTATACATGGTCGGAAATTTCTAATATAATAAATGCCACTCTGTCTAAATAAAGATTCAGATTCCAAAGAAGAAAAACTATGTGAAAAGATACTGAAGAAATTGGAACACTTATAGCATTCTTACCTCTGATTGGTACATCAGGAAATTATAATTTCCACAATATATTATTACGTAAAGTAGTTGCTGGAATAGATGATGATGATATAACAACAAGACAAATAATATAACACATCTGATAGCATAATCATATCTTGTGTGTGTGTGGGGGGGTGGAGGGGTGTAGGGGTGTGTGAGGGGGTGTGGGGGTGTGGGTGTGTGAGTGCGTGCGCGTGTGTGTGAATTAAGTAGAAAAATGAATTATTTTTTACAATCAACCACTTTTGAAATATATTATGACTGTAAAATTCATCGTATTGAAGCAAATATTGATTTAAAAGATTTAATTCTGAATGTACTATCATTAGGTGAAGTTAAAAAAAACTGAATCGTTTAAAAGAACCCATTATTTTTAAAAAAGGAGATAAAATATATATGCAACCAAAAGATTCGAGTTAGGCGTCAAGATATCACTTATTTCTTCATGTTATACTTTCAATATAATAAATATAATTTATTATTTTTTATGTAATACTTTCAATATAAATATATGCCACATGCCACATATACAATCTGGATATGAAATGAAATAAGTGTGAATCTTTCAGACATAATTTGCATGATAAAATATTACATAAAGTTGGTGCTGCCCTTCAGATGATGATGATGCAGTAATGTTAATTAAACAATTGTGAAATACTATTCTATATCCAATTGAAGTTTGCAGTACATTTACGATATTTGAGAAATAAAATATTTATGTTCATGAATATACGTGCATCATTGATAAATGATAATATTCAATGATTCTTGACCCGATGTAATTATATGTCTGCTGGTTCTTGAGATTGGGTCAAAAGGAAGAAAACACGCATTTTACATTGCCGACGTTTCGGCCGTATATTTGGCCTTCATCAGGGCTAGAGAACAGATAAAATTTTTATATACAAAGATATGTACAGTACATCACTTATATCTATAGTTGCAGTTGAACAATTGATTATGACCAGAATAATTTATTACATTTGTTTACCTGTAATGTTCTTAGTTAATAAGTTATGCATTATAACTGTCCTTATTGCCTATGTTGCTTAATATTCTATACATTATAACAATTTCAATTGCGATATACATTTTTAAACATGCTGTGCAACCGCTTCTGTTGGCGCATGTAATGCTATCTCAGTGATGCCAACTTATGAACATGAAATGTGAAATTATTTGTGTATAACATACAGTATACACATACACACACACAAAAAAAAAAACAATACAAAGTAAAATTACAATTTGGACACAAAATCAAAATAAAATAAATTAAAATTAAAATAATATAAATTTAAAAAAACACAAACCAATAATTAAGTAAGAGGGTGCAATTTGTATTATGAGGCAAGGTTATTGTTGTTGATAATATTAGCATATATACTGCTCAATCCTTCTATGTCAGTTTTGTGATTACATGTTCTATTATTGAATTTCTGTATGTATAGCATTTCTTTCGTAATTCTTTTTTTTAGATGATGCTCTTTATCAAGAATGGAAGCACTGTCAAAATCAAATGTGTGCTTCTCATTTATAGCATGTTTAGCTAGTGCACACAATGATGTCTGATTTTTTTATATCATGATGATATAACCACTGATTATTTTAATGCTATGAAAATGGAGGAACATGATTTGATGACTGGTTAATCATCGTGGAATTTAGGGCCTTCAGATGTGAAGGGCCAGAAGTTATAAGAGGTGAAATTAGTGATGTTATATTGTTTGATTGTATTGATTCGTTAAAAAATTAATTAAATGGAAATATACGGAAAAGTTTTCTGAGAATTTATAAGAAATGATTCAAGAGAAGAAGGCATATATGAAATGGTAAAATGATAAGACACCAGTCAAGAGAGAAATATGTTCTGATTCGACAAATAGTTAAAACAGGTGTAAAAATGGAAAAAATTAACATTGGGTCAGGTTATGTACATACATCAATGAAACTGTAGGATGCAATAAATCATCTGAAGCCTGGAAAATTATAAATAAAATTAGAAGAAATAGAGTGTAAATGCATAGTACAAAGAATCCCCTCTCAGAAATGGATACACCACTACTCAATGCTTCTGCAAGAAAACAGACCACAATGTGAAGGAGAAGAAATAAGAGATGTGAAGGAAAGCAAGTTTGAAATAGCTGAGGATGATATTAAGAAAGCTCTATGCAAAGCAAAAACCAATAAAGCTCAGGACTGGAAAATATAACAATGGAGTTCCTGAAATATGGTGGAGATGTGGTTGTGAAATACCTAAAGAAAATGTTCAATAAGATAGAAGTAGGAGATGATCCACCTGAAGAATGAAACATATCCTACATTTCTTCTATATTTAAGAAAGGAAACAAATGATCATGTGCGAATAACAGGGGAATAAGTGTCATACCGTCAACAGCAAGATTGGTTTCTAGTATTCTGAGTAAAAAAATTGAAGATACACCTGTATTGAGTGAAGAGCAGAGTGGTTTAAGATGAGGATGATCATGCCTAGATAACATCCACTGTATCAGACAAGTTATAGAGAAACATAAAAAGAAGAAATATGATTATATTATGGACATTTATAGACCTCCAGAAAGCATATGATAGTGTCCCAAGAAAAAAGATGTGGGAAGCAATGAGAAGGGTTGATATAAAAGAAAAGTGAATCAATCTGGTTAAAAAACTTTACAAAAGCACTGAACCGCCAATAAAAATTTGAGATAAGTTAACGGGAAGCTTCATTTTCAATATCTACTTAGAACAAGTCCTCTATAACTGGTACAGGAAATCTGGCATGGGAATAAAAATTGGAGATGACACCTTTTACTCCTTTCTATTTGCTGGCGATCAGGTAATCTTTGCCCAAAATGAATGGTGTACATGATAAGAAAGCTAATAGAAGAATATAATAAATGGGGATTGGAAATAAATTTTAATAAATCCGAATGTATGTTCATTAGTCAAGCAATAGCTGATAGAGATGTGAATGGTAACAATATTAAAAGCTGTAACACCTTCAAATATCTTGGATTTTTAAAAAACAACTCTGGTACGTGTGCTACATATACACTCGAGAATAATTATGGGGAAGAAAGCAACGAAAGCTTTACACGGCATATTATGGCACAATATCCGCCAAGATGTCAAAAGAAGGATATTCCACTGTGTAGTAGAAAATATAGTAATCTGTGGATCAGAAATGTGGCTACAAACACAAATAATAAGAGATAAGATTAGGACTGTAGAAATGGACTACATGAGACCATGCCTACAACTTACTTGCAGGGACAGAGTGCAAAATGAAATATGGAGAAGGATGAATATAATTTGTTGTATTATGAGGAGACCTTGGAAAATAGAGCACTACAGTGGTATGGTCATATTCAGAGAATGTCGGAAAACAGATGTTAAAATGGCAACCACTGTAGAGGAGAAGAAGAGGAACACCAATTTTAGAATGGGAAAAATACATCCAGGAAACTATGGAGGATAGAGGCCTCAAACCACAAGATTGAGACGATCGAGAGTTGTGGAAGGTGAAAACGGCAGGCTCCTAAGGGGAAAATGCCATAGACGAAAAAAAGCTAATTGACCCACATATGGGTCACTATTAAAGAATGAATGATATATTCTATTTTAGGGACCGAATTCGCCCCCCTTATTTCTTGAATGTGACGAAACTATGTTATGGTCATTCTATACATGGGTCACTATTAATCCAAAAAGATGATATTTCTTGATTTAAGAGTCAATTCTCAGATCTGGGCATTGGCTCTAACTAAATAGTATTATTTCTTGATTTAAGATCTGAACCTCAGTTTTATCTATTATATGTTATAACTAGGGAACGGATTTCCATGTAATTACATGTTTTTACACGAACTAGATACCTGCATTCAATAATATTTTTTAGAGTTTACAAGACATTCTGAATAAATTGGTCCTATTTTTATTTTACATATTTTTACATATTTTGGTAAAATTACATATTTTTACATATTTTACCTACCACTACATATTTTGTTATATTTTAATATATTTATAGTCAAAATGGAACATTTCAGATGCACGTTTGCATTATAAGTTACGGAATTATCTTTCTTAAAAATCAAATGTAATGCTGCTGGACTTCTATGACCACCATATATTTGCCATAGATGTCATCCCCCACCCCCCAGTAACTGCATACTAGGAGTCAAGAATGACCGGATTTCTGTGAACAAACGTAATTTCAACTACAATTTTACACATTTCTAACAGCACATTCGTTATTCGATCAAAAACTAAAAAACATTTTTTACAGAAATTTGTCTGATGCGTTGTTCGATGGGGAGGGGTGATATTCCCTTTAATCCACTCCCCCACGATCCATCACTGGCTACACGGTACTACTATTCATTAGAACTCTGGCTTCTCATAAAATTGTAATATATACTATGAACGTATTTTGTATTTCGAATAAAATTCTTGTGTGTGGTGAAATCTACTGTAGAATTACTCCCAAAGAAGTTTTGTGGAGGTATCATCTGTTTTGATATTATCATCTATTTCCATATCTATTTGAGTATTAGCATTTTCATAATCGTCAATTTTATCTCCAATATCATCTATTTTGATGTCATCAGCACACAATGTTTGATTCGCTTGTACTAAAAATTCATTCTCTTTACCATCCAAACAAATACTTTGACGTAATTCAAAATTTGATGAATACCTTAGACATTTAAATCCTAAATTACTTAATCTTTTTATCATCTTCATGTATAAGATTAAAATAACCAGAGTTTGAAACATCCGTGTCACTTAAATGTATATTTTACCACTATAATTTAGTCGATAAAAAACACCTGAAAAAGATGATGCATATAATAATGGAGATGAATCGAATGCAGCTGTATGCGTACTGTAAGCGTAATAATATTACAGGGTGTTTAAGAATGAAAAAAGACCTTATTAAGATTGTAAACGAGCATCAAAACGAAATATTCAAAAGATTTAATTTTCATAATGATATATTTTGATCTGATAGGATATCTGGAAATGGAAAAAACGTTTATAAAGTTAAATGAGCAAGGAATAATCGAATTGTTGATTGGAAATTAAGTTTAAACAAGAACCATCATGATTTAGAAAGTTATTTAAACACAATACCATCTGATGTTCAAGTAAACATTTTTGGAAGGAAATATGCTCATGTTCATGTTGCATTAGTAGCATCTGTACAATATGTAGAATTACAATTATCTGGAGAAATAAAACATTTTAAATACCGTTTCCAATCTCAACAACGTACTATTCATGATCAACAATCATATCATATATTATATCATATATTATATCATATATTATATCATATATTATATCATATATATATCATATATATATCATATATTATATCATATATATATCATATATTATATCATATATATATCATATATTCAAGAGATAATAATTATAATGCAAAAGATACTAAATATCAATTTGATAAAGTATCTTATGTTGATTTACAATCTGATAAACATGATCCTTCACAAGTTGGTAGTTATATTCCATTTCCAGATAGGGTAAAACTTAAAAAATGTATAAAAGTGAAAAGTATTCAAATAGATAAATTGTATGTGAAAAACAAGAAAATTTTAGATGTTTTAAGTATGTTATTGAAAGTATATTATTGCTACAATCTCATGTTGATAGATCTATGTTGTATGATATTTGAAAATATGAATCTTCAAACCTGCAATATCATGTAGATATAACACAAAAAAAATTAATGTTTAAATATATCTATGAATGTTTATCAAATTGAAGATCATTAAATTGAATTAAATTATTATAGTGCCAATTATAAAAAATATAAAATCATGTCAATATATTAATGTTTAAAGATCATTGTGTAGGTATGAAAATAGAAGTGCTGTATGAAAACGTCAAATTCAGCGAAAGAACTTAAAACGACATTATTGCTTTAAATGTAATAAAAATTATGGTAATGAAAAGGATTTAAATAAACACATTTATCAGTGTATACATAATAAGATGTGTTGAAATGCCTAAACACCTTATAAAAGAATATAAATCTGTTGGTGCTGAAGAATTTCATCCTTATGTTGTATCGTATGATTTTCAGTGTACATTAACCCATTAACGCCCTCTGTACTTGCAAGGGTACACTAGTTCGTGACCTAGTTCTGGCGCACACGTTAGTTTGATTTTTCAAATGGTTGATTAATTTAGTAACTGATGTCGTTAGATGTATATATTTAATTGAAATTCTGACAGATCCGCATTACAAATAATGATTTTGTGCATTGTCGTTGCTGGTTGCTTATTGACTGTTCGGGTGAGTTATTAATTATTTAGTTGTTAACTTTTTTGTGTAACAATGGGGTGATTTCTTGTATAATAATGTTAAGAGTACTCAAATTGTTTAGTGTATGGGTTTAGGCCAGATTATATTCAGAATAAAACGAAAATATAGACTTCTCTTTTGTGCTGTACCCAGGCAGGTACAATGGGCGAATACATATAATATTTTACTAATTGCTTTCAGAGTTGATTGAATTATAATGGCACACAAGAAAGTATTTACTGTGGCTGATAATTATCAAGGTCTTGAAGAAGCCATTAGTTCTATTATGGACAAAAGTGATGACTCCGACGAGGAATATGACCTTATTATATGTCCACCTGAACCTGCTGCTGTATCTGATGAGGAAGAAGGAAACGTCGATGATTTGGTGTCTTCTACACTTCCACGAGACATTCCTGGTACTGTAGAAGTAGTTAGTCGGCATTTAGAAAATGAATCAGATTGAGAAAGCAGTGACGACGAGCCACTTGCAACACTGACTTCCATTGATATGCGTCCTCCAATTGTTGATAATGTTCCTTCTTGGAGAAAAATGTTGCCCATTTACTCTACTACACAAGAAGTAATGGAAGTCATTGAAGACAGACTTAATTATATAATTGATGCTCTTAAAACTTTAACTCCACTAATTCTATTTGAAAAATTTTTTGACGATAACATAGTTGATTTGATTGTTCAAAATAGTATATTATACGCCGGCCAGAAAAACAGACACACTTTTGATTTGAGCAAAGACGACTTCAAAGGATTTCTAGGAATTTTACTGTTATCTGGTTATCACTGATTTCCAACTGAACGGGCATATTAGAGTTTGGATGAAGACCTCGGTGTTCAAATTGTATGTCAAGAAATCATTTTCTCGACATCAAGAGAAACCTGCATTTTGCAGGCAACACTCGTGCTGTGACGTCTAATGACAAAATGTTTAAAGTTCGCCCTTTATTTGACCTTTTAGAACAGAATTCTTGCCAATGTGGAGTGTTTCACAAAAATTTGTCAATTGATGAAACAATGATAAAGTACTTCGGCCATCACCCCGCTAAACAATTCATCAAGGGAAAACCCATGCGATTTGGGTATCGCAATTGAGGTGTTAATGCTTCTAATGGATATTGCTATTCATTGTAATGTATATTGTGGAAAATCATTTGAAGTTTCTAAAGACCCATTTGGTTCTAGAGTAGTGAAAACTCTGTTACAAAAATTGCCAATAAACCCAAAGGAACACGTTGTGTTCTTTGACAATTTTTTTACAAGTTACGATTTGCTAAATGACTTGGTGAAAATGGGCATTAGAGCCACAGGAACTGTGAGGGAGAGCCGCACAAAAAAATGCCCATTGATATCAGTCAAACAAATGAAGAAATCTACCATGAGAGCTGATTATGATTATTGCTTTGACATAACAAATGAGATCATATTTGTATGTTGGAAAGATAATAATGTTTCTACTATTGGAAAAAATTATGACAATATTGAACCTTTAGGAAAAGTAAAGCAGTGGTTTAGTGAAAAAAGGCAAAAGATATATGTAAATATATCACGTGTTCCAAACCTATAACAAAGAAATGGGTGGGGTAGACCAAATGGACCAATCTATCAGTACGAACCGTACACCCATAAAAGGCAAAAAATGGTTGTGGGTCATTTTTACTTATTTAGTGGATTTGGCCATTGCTAATGCATGACGTCTGCATGTACTAACTAGAACCGAGACAGATTGTCTGGATCAACTGTCTTTCAAAAGAAATGTAGCGAGGGCGTATTTGCATCACAATGCCAAGAGAAGTCACCCATCATCATCAATGGTAGAAAGCCTAATGCTACAAAATAATGGGCACAATCCTGAAAGGATTGTTAATCCATTAAGAAGTGTTGTCTGCGATAACAGAGTTCGTTGGTGTTGCGAGAAATACCAGAAAACACTGTGTCGAAAGACCATGCTTTGGACATTTTCACCATTGATCTGCACATTGTACTCACTTGGGTACACCCCTTTATTTCAGTTCTTTCTTTAGTTTTAAAATTTTTATGCTAATTTCCTGTGTTTTGTGTGTGTTTCGATTATAGATATAAAACTTTATATCAAAAAAGCATTGTACATTTTCCTTGGGCGTTAATGGGTTAAAGAAACTTCAACAAAAATTTACTAGTTAAAATATATTCACGAACATCAACCTAATACTTTTTGTTTTACATCTGATTTAGTAGTTGATGATGATTACAATGCAGAACGGGCCAGGACATATTTAAAGCGAAGTGAAAATATTGATGAATTAATGCATACATTTAATCAAGAACTTGTGAGATGAGGTAGCTATTATACTGAGGTATATTTACATCTAAATATTAAATTACGATGCACAACAGAAATGACTAAAACTGATTATGAAATGGTTTCATTGTCTCATATTTGTAATAGAAATTTTGAAGGACATTGATTAAAGAAAGTGGTTGATCATCATGTTACTGGTGCAGTATGTAATGTATGTAATTTACATTTACGTGTTCCAAAATTTGTTCCCATCCTATTTCATAATTTAAAATATGATTCTATATTATTTTTATGATGGTTATTAAAACTTACGAACGTTTATTCTGATATAAAGATTATACCAAAGCCATACATGTAAAATCTCTACATATCGGTGAAAATGGTGTATTAGAAGCTATTATATGCTATCAATATCACCATGCAAAATGTGTAATCAAGTTTCTGAACCAGTTGCCTTACAAAAAAATTAATCTGTGTCACATATTCAAAAAAGATGTACATTTAGTATTACAAAAAGGGTATTATCATATGGGTTGATAATTTTGATAAATTTCAACAAGATATAACATTTGACGAGGTAGATTGAAGATCTGTTTAAATAATAAAAAAGTAGATTTAAAATTTGTAAAACATGTATATGAACATTTTAGTGGTAAACATTTTGGAGATTATCATGATGGATATTATATTATTAACATATTAATATGACATAATATCTCAAATTAGATTCAATTCTATTAAACTGTGTATTTTTTAATTTTAGAAACACATGTTATAAGCATTATGGATTAGATCCAGTATATTATATATCAGCACAATTAGCTGATCATGCATCTTTAAAACTCGCCTGACAGAAACTAGATCTTATTACCAATCAAGATTTATATCAATGTTATGAAAAAGGAATACATGGTGGTATATCCATGGTTCCAAACAGATATGCATCAGCTAATAATTGTTATTTCTATGATGAAAAAGCTCAAGAAACTAAAAAATTATCAAAAGAAAAAGCGGAAAACAACATAGGTAACTACAATAGTAAAATACAATTAACTTATATTGTTCTTAGATTGTAATAATTTGTATTGCCATGCATTAAGTCAACCATTACCCATTGGAAATTTTAAAGAAGAAACAAAATATTTTCAATCAGTATTTTGAATTTACCTGATACATATACACACACGCACACACACACAGACACAGATCATTTACATGATAAATTTAAAGATTTCCCGTTATGCCCTGATCATTGTATTCCAAATATCAATGAAATATGAAACTATACAAGATCTATGTATAGGGAAATAAAGGTATAGGGAATAAACCAAAATATACGATGCTCATGAATACATTAGAAGAGAAAATTAATTATTTTATTGATTATAGAATAATAAAATATGTTGTACAAAGTATTATTGTCAATAAAATTCACGTTATTTTCTATGATAAAAAAAGCATGGTTAAAACCATATATTGATAAAAATGCAACACTTAAGACAAGAAGCAAATAATGAATTTGAAAAAGATTTCTTTAAACTTATGAATAATGCAGTATATGGTAAACAACTGGAAAATGCCCGAGAAAGATGTGATGTAAAACTTCTGTTATTAATTATCGTAATTAATTATATTCTTGAAATTTAAGAATTGCATCTGTACCATCATTCATTTCAGAATTATATCCATAGCTTGCTAATTTTTGCATCGCTAATTCACTAGTAGCTACTACTATGTAGTCTATAAACAATGCAAATGATAATAGGTGAAACTACATGTATTATATCTAAAGCAGATGTTAATTCAATACATCTCTAGACCAGATTTTAATCAATGCATCTCTAGATCAGATTTTAATTCAATAATTTCTAGACCAGATTTTAATTTAATAATGGTTTTAATCCAATGCATCTCCAGGGTGGCCAGTGAACCTGGAATCTTTGAAAACCGGGAAAAAAACGGGAATTTGATAAAGCCTGGAAGGACCGGGAAAAACCGGGAATTTGATTTGAAAACCGGGATTTTCTGTTATTTTCAGATTTCCCCTCAACATTTAGCCCAAATTCACTTACAGCATTGTATTCAGTAAAGTGCAGAATGCAGCTCAGTGCATGATAATGACGAGTGTTAAAATCGAAGTATGTATGAGAAGTGTCGCAAGTTTTCTTGAGGATTGCGAACTTCTCGACTCACGCATAACACAACTTCAAACACTGCCGCTTATATATGTTTAACATGGGTAGAGTACCGAGCACCCCATTGCATCTATATGGTTGCCTGCAGATTGCACGTGCATGGACGCGTTATTTGCGGAACAAACGTCCCACCGGGACTTTCGATTAGTTTTTTTATTATTTATTAACACTACTACAAGACATTTAATTTTGAGTTTCGATTAGTGTCGCGCCTATTCTTTGATGACATCGGTGGTACCTTCTTTGCTATTTTTTCGATCGAAAAGACCATGTCTATCATATTCAACGGGAATTTTAACTTCTTTTGTAGAAGAGTGCAGTTGAAGCTATCTCTCCTTATAGCCTACATGGAGATTAAGAGTGACAGTGTCCGAATTGACAGGGAGCACGAAGAAAATGAACATGCAGAGATCTTGACGGGGTTGCGCACCAGGTAATTTGAGTAGACCCTATTCTCTGTTGCTGCATTGTTCCCCAAGGCAGCACAGGTAATGATATGAAATTAAAGTTAAAATGTTGCTACAAATTTCTGATACTCAATTTATTCAATATGTCTTTCTTGTAAAGTATTAGAAATAGTGCTAATATAATCCAAACCTAACTAATTCAAACAAAGCGCCTATGGTGAATACCAGTGTTTATTTCGATGCCCAGGAACAATAGTTATTTTAAACTTGTACAAATGAAACCTACAGTAATCATTGATCAAAATTTCTTGAAGTAAAGTAATTTGTTAGTTCGAAGTTAATTTTCATCAATCTACTTTTGTTTATAAGAACAGCAATAGCTTCCAAAAACCTCTCAAATTACGTTCACGAAGCGCAGTAAATTTGGAGTGGGTGACTATGTTTGTTGCCAAATTACACAAAAAATACTCATATTTTCGAAAAATTCAACATGATCTTTTTTGATAATCTGTTTTTGATGAACATATTTCATTTAAATTGGAAGTCCTACTGAATGGCACATACCTTCTTGTAGTAAAGTTTTCTAATTTCCTTGGTGTGGACTGGCTTCACGGTCTTACCCCATCATCTTGCCAGTTGCCATTTATCGTCGCCAGTTGCCATTTATCGTATTATTTAAGTTATTTTTTTAACAATTTCTCAACTTTTTTGTTTCCTAGTAGTAGAACCGAAATATTACTTCAATAATGTTAAAGAATGAAACCTCTTCCTAAATAGAAATTTTCATTAAAAATTTGAAGCTGTTTTTAAGAAAATGGCAATTAAACATTACTGTAAATGCGAAATTTGAAGCTCTTTTTGACAGGAATCTATTGAGTTAACGGAAAACTTTATTTGTAGTAATTTGAAGTAAACTTGTACTGAAATAAAAAAAAATATATCTTCACAATGGAATTTGTAAGAAGATGCAGATTTTTTTAATGTTTTTCAGTTATTCGGAAAAAAAGGGGGAAAAAGGCAAATCAACAAACGTGAGACCTGCACTGTTCTCTTACGCGTTCTTTATGCTATCAGAGACTCAAATTTAATCAAAACAAATTGTGCCTTTTTTAAGAAAAATTGTTGAAAAAAGTCAATTATTATAATTTAATAAAAATAATATAATTTCATTTCTAAACCAGATTTTAATTCAATAATTCTATACATCTCTAGATCAGATTTTAATTCAGTAATTTCTAGACCACATTTTCATTCAATAACAGTGTACCTAAACTCAACACCTAGACCACATTTTAAATTCAATTCTGTAAAAAGTTAAATTCAACAATATCTTTTGCCATAATTCTTTTATACACTAATCTTAGTTTTAGATTTCAAAAGATTTGTAATGTCCTTTTCTTTTAAACAGCATATCGAATAGGTACAAATACACTAAAAATTAGACTGTGTTTATCGGTTTTTAGAGCGAATGGTAAACACGTCTGGTCTGGCTCCTGGAACAAAAGAATATATTTACCTCTTTTCAGTGTGGCTTCAGGAAACACGTCAACTATGGACCACTTAGTCAGTGTTTCCACACAGATCTCTACTTCTTTCATGCTACAACACCTAGTTGTAATTTTCTTCGATATAGAGAAAGCGTATGACACCACCTGGAGGTATGACATTCTTCGCACCTGGCGTTCTTGGGGCCGTAGGGGACGGCCTCGTTTCTTTCTAGTAGCTTCTCTTTCGTCAAGATCTTTCCGCTTTCGCCGTGGTGGCACATTATCCTCAGGTCACTAGTTAGAAAGCGGTGTTCCCCAGGGATCGATTTTCAGCGTCACTCTGAATTTCCGTTGCTATCAATGGTTTCGCATCAGTAATTCAAGAGCTTGTGAAAGCATCGCTCTTCGTTGACGACTTAGCCATATTTTTCTCCACGAAGGGCATGCAAGGTATTGAGTGACAGTTACAACTTGTCCTCAACAAAATGCAGGAATGGTGCGATGGAACAGGATTCAAGTTCTCCACCTCAAAAACCATGCACTTCTGCAGAATTCATCGCCGCCATAATCATCCTGACATTTTCCTTGCGGGTCATCATCTACCATTTCTTGAATCCGGAATTTTCCTTGGGCTCACATTCGACAAGAGCTTAACCTGGCGAAAACACATCCGTAAATTACAGGGAAGATGTGAATCACCTTTAAATCTCAGTTGCTCTCTTACAGGTAGCTCTTGGGGCCCAGGTCGTGTATGTCTTTTGCGTTTGTATAGAACCCTCATCCGCCCTATTTTGGATTATGGATGCATAGTGTATGGGTGAGCGTCTCCATCAACTAGGGCCGGGCAAAACGCGTTCTATTATCGATCGTTCTCGCTGGCTTTGGTTTCGCCGTCTCGGGGCCTCGGAAGTCACGCGCGCGCTTATCTGCCTGTTGAAATCTATACGTTGCTCTCCCTCAAGAATCGAAACTATCGCAACCGCTCCATTCTCGGCTGTTCTCGCCAGTATCGTCAGTCTCAGCGGTCACACTGCGCTGTTTGCTGTAGTTTCGGTGTTTCATGTGTGAGAAGCGACATGAGCTCGGTAACCAAGGAGACCGAAAGAAATAATCTAGCTAACGGATAATAATAACAACATGCAGTGATTGAAACATTTAAATAGGAATCTATTTAATTTCTTTTTTATTTTACCATTCTGGAAAAAGTAACATATTGACGAGATGCTGCTTAAATGAAAGAGTAAAAAACGTCTTTCGGGTACTACTTAATTATTAGAAACGTTTCTGAAATAAATTAAAATAATACTTTATTCAACAAATTTGTGCAAATTAATTCTAGGGCAAGCCCTAATTCCGTTGCAGATTGCAAACGTTATTACGTTTATTTACGGAGGTCAACAATAAAAATATCACTACAATTTTTTTCGAATTCCTCTTTACTTTTCACGGTTACTCGTTTTGCAATATTTCAGAAACTAACGTATCGTCGATAAAAGAAGTGAAGTTTGCAAAAACATCTGAAAATGTAATGTTTTCTTGTTTTACCGCGGAGAAAAGATGCTCATTTACATAAAAACTTCTCAAACCTGAAGAAAGCCTTTAGAATTTCACAATGTGTGAAACATGTTCCCCTTATCCTTATTCTTTTCCGATTTCTTCTCCATCTTCTTAGATTTCTTTTTCTGTGTTAGGGCGCCATTCCAAGGCAAATGAAAGCTTTCATTGTCCTCTTAATTTGCTCCGAAGCCGCGGCACACTGTAAACGCGCAGAACGCATTGCGAAGGCCGGGCTCCGATAGTGGAATCGCCTGCCTGCCGCATGGAGTTTGAGCGATAAACGGTGGTGAGAGATTCGGTTGCGTCTCCAGCATTCATTCGACGCTTTTTGGGCACCCCGATAACAAGCCAAGTATCGGTATCGTTCGTTCTCGACAATGGCAGTGTCGGAACTGGGATTATCGGAGCCAGCAGTATCGGCGCCCAGAACGATCGGAACTCGAGGCGTTTTTGCCCGGCCCTACCATCAACACTTCGGCCATTAAATATCATGCACAATGCCGGTATAAGGATTACGTCCAGGCGCCTACCGCACGAGTCGCATCAATGCCTTTTGACTGAGGCTGGAGAATCATCTCTGACCCGAAGGCGAGATATTTTCATTGCCTCATATGGCGCGAAAGTATCCACTGTGGATACTCTCTCACGCCAAGTGGTCCTCCACCCAACCCACTTGACTTCGTATGCACGTAGACTATCGTTACCCCATCCCTGGGAATCCATCTCCGCATGCTTTTACAGAAGCTTAATATAAAATTGCCCAACCCTGTGAACCCCCAACCTTGTTTCCCCTTGGAAACTACACCGGCCCATAATAGACCTTGGATTGTCTAACCTCGCTAAATCCGTAAATCCCCCTAGTACATTCCTATCGGAATTTCAGACGATAAACTCTACGTATCCTGGCCATCACTTCATTTACACTGATGGTTCCTCTCAAAACGGTAAAGGAGGATGTGCCTTCTACTGCCGAAATTTTCGATTAGACTCTTCGTGCAGTGTCCATACTGCAGAGAAATATGCGCTCTTGCAGGCACCTGAGTTAGCTGAATCGATTTCATTAAGGAAGATACTGATCTGCAGTGATTCCAAAAGCTCTCTAGAATCCATCTCTTCCTTCTCGGTTTGTGGCCCTCTGATAATGAACATCCAACACCAAATCCATCATTACTGGTTCGTCGTTATATCTTAGTCTTTTGGGTCTCTGGCCACGTGTAATAGGAAACGAAATAGCTGACCTGGCAGCAAAGTCCGCCACGAATAAAAGAGAGTTAGACTTCTCTGCAGTCTCCACGGAAAACACTAAGCTCTTTATAAAATGGTATATTCTCAGTGAATGGCAAACAGCATGGCAGAGCTCACACTTTAAGGTCTCGAGATTCAAGGTTTCCATAAATCCGTAGTCATCTCGTGATACTAGACGGGAGGAGATGATTTTAACACGTCTTCGGATCGGTCACTGCCATTTCTCCCACGGATATCTCCTCCGCGGGGACCGACACCCTATATGCGAATACTGCAGAATTGATCTTACCGTGGAGCATGTGGAAATAGAACAAGGCACTGTGGTAAGATAAGAGAGGACCACCGAAGACACCACCTTGCTAGCTCCCTAGCGGGGATTCTTAGAAATGACGAATCTTCTCTCTGCCAGCTTTTTAGCTTTCTACGAGAGACTAACTTCTACAGCCTTATCTGAGAGAAGAGAATGTCAATTATTTGGCTTTTAGTTTGATATTTAAAGTGTTTATCTGGCTCTTTTCTGCCAAGCCCTCTTTTATTACGACACGCTCCTTGTCAGTTTTACTTTGGCTTTCCATTTAAATTTTGAATTTTTTTAGCTTGACACTGCCACAGTGCGTTCTGGTCTTAAAATAATTTGACAAGGTCGCCAATAACCTTAGCTGTTGAAGCGCCCTTAAAACTCAATCAATTTTCATGAAAAATTCCCCAGTTAATGTGAATTCTTCTGGTTTCCACTTCTTTCTTTCCGCTGTATATTAGTATCCTGATACTCCACGACTTCGCACTAGCCTTGCAAACCTCGATAAGTCTAGAATGAAGTCGATAGATTTCCAGGGTCTTCAAAATACGATCATGTGATCCACTGGCCAAGACCCTCTGGTGCTCAATCCAAGCGATGCTTAAATTACATTTTCGTTTCTTTACATCATTCAAGATGAAATTCTTTAGTAGCAAGATTTCCTTACAGCTTTAGGAACCTTTACGACATCCTATTTTTGTTCAGCTGGCAACAGATGGTTCTTCTCTAGGTTTATGTACATTTTGTCTGCTATGGCTGCAGTTAGAACTTTGTACATTACTGGCAGACAAGTATTTGGCCTGTTGTTCTTCCCCAAAGTGCTGTCTGCCGCTTTGGGTAGCAAAATACGTGATGCCGTGTGTAAACCATTCTGGGAGTTCCTTTGGATTTTCTAAAATTTTATTAACAGCCTCTGCTAGATAATAATTACTATTATTATTATTATTATTATTATTATTATTATTTCTGCGAATCGGCCATCATTGGGCCACGCTATAGTGCATCCTATCGGGGCTCACTGAGTATCGGGGTAGGTGCACGTTACTTCTGCAGGGGTAATCTGCAATTTAATGTAGATTCCATTTTTATACCCCAGGGTTGTTAGCCCTGGGGGAGGGGGTGAAGTTATGACGATGGATGATGAAATAGTCACACAAAAATATATAGAGACACACAACCCAACCATGCCCGAGGTGGGACGAGAACCGGCGATGTTCTGGTCTGAGAACGCCACTGCACTAACGATCTCGGCCATAGGATCGGCATTATTATTATTATTATTATTATTATTATTATTATTATTATTATTATTATTATTGCGTTTTCCCCCTGCACTATGTGCAGGAACATTCGCCTGACCATTGGTGGTCTAGCTGAGTCGAACTGGCTGAGACAAGATACCAAAGAATGTTCATCTGTAGACAATTTTAGTAAGTCAAGTTTCAATCATCAGTACATGCCAAGAATTGTTTCACTTCCCTGCAGCAGCCTAGTATCACTGCTTTTTGCATGTGCACCACGTACGAAAATGGTAATTCCAACATTTGGAATGTGTGCGATGTGATTTTGGAATTAATCTTGAGGTGGCTGTTTGCTTGAGCGTGTTAATTATTTGGTATATTGCTCGAAATTGTGTTGTCTGTAGTGATGCTTCTGCCGTAGTATTCATTTTCCAAGTATGTAGTAGTATTTGTAACGCCGTATACCGCTCCTCCTACATTCATCACTATCTTATGTTATTGTAATTTCGCGTTACGATAACATGGTCGGGAATGACTGCCATAAAGCCTTCTGTTTCTGTGTACAGTAAACCACGTATCAGCCATACGTTAGGTGCTTTAAAATCTGTTGTGGCCTGATAGTTCATTGGGATGCCTACCATGTAACGTTTTCGGCGTCACTGTCACATCATGCTTTCATTGTATGTGTACTTCGGTTGAAACTTATCATTTACAAGACTTGAGAGGGTGAAACTGGAATCAGCGTCTGCTCTAGCTGTGTCGATGGTTGTGCCGACGCTTCCTCAAGGAAGTTCTTTCTCATTAGAGTTATTGCGTTGGAATTACTGTTGGTTATATTAGTAAAGCCTCGACTTCTTTTTTGACGTCGTAGATTGAGCCTCTCGACAGCAGATTTAGAATGATAAAGATATTGGTTCTTAATGCCCATTTTATAATGCCCAGTGAGTAGAAAATCACAGGGAGAGCATACGTATTTATTACAGTAACAATATATCGAGAATTCAAAGACTTTTAAGAACATTTTTCAGTCTTTTCGGGAAGTCTGTGGTTATGCATTTCCACGTACGTGTATTCCAAGATATTTATTCTCTTCTACGTATTACAATGATCTAATGAGTTCGCTGCTTTGCGTAGCGTCTCTCGTCAGTAAGTCACGCTCCACGTTAACTGTTCTACACTTATCGATACCAATACACATTCCGATGTCTTCTGAGAAAGTTCGGTGGTAGTGAAGAACTGTTTCAACGACCTAACTGTTGATGCATACAGCATTATATCATTCATGTAAGGCGAACATACCACTGACATGCAATGGCTATTTGCTCTATACTTTCAACTCTCTACACTCTCACAGCCGACCTTTTAAAAGCCTTCGTACACGCAAACAGTAGTCTACAAGAACATATCCGCAGGCTCGGAGAGGTCGTTCACAACACACGATGGGTCAACAGTAGGCAACACGGCGAAGCCTTCCAACCATCCATCCGCCGAAGCAAAACCACAATTACCACTACCAATCAGGACTGAAATAAGATTTTCGGCATTAGATTATGACAACGATAATGTGTTAGATGAGTTTCCTTGCCTTCCCAGACCTCACTACGCCCTCCATTTATCGACATGCCCGTCCAAAAATCAATGCCAAGAGACTGGCAAACGCAATGAAACAAATACATGTAGAGTTGCGCAACCTGGCACACCAATGAACAAGGACATTCCCTCTGAGGCCACCAAAGAGGAACTAATTTTAGCAGATAACCATGGACCATAAATCTCCCTGCTCAGTGCGAAACTATCATCCAATTTCTATGTCACGTGCGTGTTTAAACCTAAAGAGAGGTTTGCTAACTTTATCAGTGAGTTGGACGCCCACACAAAAACTTTCACCAAACGGGACAGTCATCATAGGAGGGCAGAATGACATTAATTTCGATAGTCACTTTAGATCTAACCAACAAATTGACAAACTACCTCGTGCCGCTCGCGCGCTTACCATGATCTCGATTCTGACCCCGTTGAGGTGAGTTGGCCCACGCCCTATCGAGGGGATGCAGAGAGGTTTCTCAAGTATTTCTTTCACCAGTCAACTTTCTTCTCCCAATTGTTCATTCTCGTTCTTTTATATCATCCTGCCTCTTTTCTTCTTCTTCCCCTTCTATATCACTGCCTACCGGTCTATGCTGAACCCCCACCCATGTGTTTGCCGTGCATGGCGAACCATGTCGAAGGGAATGTGTGTCCTGGTGGTTGACGGGCCTGTTTGTTTCCCAACAACTCCCTTTGTGCAACTTTCTGCTTTGCATCTAGGGATACGTTGTTTACGTATTTTGGGGAATATTCCTTTTAGACTAATACATTTGCTATGGGCTCGGACTCTTCTAGACGGGCAGTCGGGAGCGAACCCACTCCCGATCAATTGGCTCGGACTTAGTCTTTTGCTCAACTCAAGGTTGAACGGGGGTATCCAGGGCGGGGCAGCACTGTGTCATCTTATCAACTATATCACCGTGGCAATCCTGGCACTCCGATAGAGTGTTCCCTTATTGGACTCCATGGTGGGTGGGGAAACATGGATGATCCTCTACATGGACACCAAACATCCCGCCTTCCGTAAGGAAGAGGATATTATTGTGTAAAACATGATTTGGAAAGTTTTTTCAGTAAGGATTTCTATAGACTGACCAAGCCACGTTTCCTGATTGTCTTGTGATGTAAAACTATGAAAAGGGTCAGTTCCATAAAACTGGCCGGGGAAATAGAGACGTTTCGCAAATTTCAGGTGGTGGTTCGCCAGAGAAATGGCGCAATCCTCTTCGAAAGCCACACTGGCGACCAAATACGATAAATGACAACTAAAGGAAATTGCTGGCAAACAGGTACATGTGTCTACCCACCAAACCTTAAACCTCAGCAAGGGTGTTACGTACTTCTGCAGGATCCAGTGGAGAGTGATTGGGGTACTCACTCCTACCTCGTCGGTGATTCTCACTGTTCACTGTCCATCTCTGCCGAACAAAATATCTTATGGTTTCTACAGTCTCCACGTCCGCCAGTATACGCTAAATCCTCTGCCGAGGAACCCTGTTCTTTCTGTCCTTTTCCAGCGCCCTGAAAGCTAAGACTGCGAAGGTAGCAGCGAGCTGCCAAATCGAACGAGCTGCCCCCCACAAGTAGTAAATTTCTCATGCCAGGTGTCTCCAATGGACCGCCCTACCTCACCTCTACAAGGTAGAAGAGTGATCATTTCAACCAAATACAATAAAACTGACAAAAAGCTCAGTCGTCGCAGTCGACCAAATCGTTAAGCCTCTTTCAATGGAAGTTGATGTCAGTCGGGCAAGTCTCACCCGGTAACTAAAAGCTCAGTATCAAAGCCCCGACTAAATACACTCGGAAACTCGCACTGAGCCCGTCGAGGTGGGTTGGTCCACGTCCTGACGGGGGGATGCAGAGAGGGCTCTCAAGTATTCTTTTCTTTCACCAGACATTTTTTCTTCTCCCCATATATCATTCTCGTTCCTTTATTACATCCTTTCTCTTTTCTTCTCCCTCTTCTATTTCGCTGGCCCCCTCTGTATGCTGAACGCCCACCCATGTGTTTGCCGTGCATGGCGACCCGTGTCGGTGTGTGTCCTGGCGGTTGAGGAGTCTGTTTGTTTCCCCACTACTTACCTTGTGCTACGTTCTGCTTTGCACTTAGGGATACGTTGTCTACGTATTTTGGGGAACATTCCTTGTAGGCTTCAACACGCTTGCTTTGGCCTCGGACTCTTCTAGACGGGCGGTCGGGAGCTAACCCACTCCCGATCAATCGGCTTGGACTAGGTCTTGTACTGAACTCCAGGGTGAGCGGGGGGATCCACGGCGGTGCAGCGCTGTTGTAACCCCCCACTATATCCCCGTGGCAACCCTGGCACTCCGATGGAGTGTCCCCTTGTTGGGCTCCGTGGTGGGTGGTGACAACGGGGATGAATCTGATATCCTCTTAATGGATAAAAAACCTACCCCCCCGCCCTCTTCCATAAGGAAGAGGAGATTTGTTGGTGAAACAGAAAATCTTGAGAGTTTTTCTGTAATGAGTCAGACAGACCTACTTAAGCCCCGCTTTCTCGTCATGTCATTAAAAGAGAAAATGAATCTATGAAGAGTGTCAGCCCTATAAAACTTGCCAGGGAAATTGAAAAGTTTGGTATATTTCAGTCGGTGGTCCGTCAGAGAAATGGCACAATTCTTTTCGAATGTCGCTCTGACGAACAGATCAGCAAGATCCTTGACCTCAAAGAAATAGCCGGCCTCCAGGTGCATGTGTCCGCCCACCCGACCTTAAACCTCTGCAAGGGTGTGGTAAACCGCGAAGACTTCGCTACCGAATCGGAAGAAAAAATTTGAAAGCCTTCTTCGAGCCATATGGTGTGTCAGAGATCTATAGGATTCAGCGGAGAGTAAATGGGGTACTCACTCCTACCTCCACTCTAATACTGACTTTCGACCGTCCATCTCTACCAGAGACGATATCGTGTAGCTTCTACAATCTCCGTGTCAGGCAGTATGTTCCAAACCCTCTGCGCTGCTTTAAATGCCAGAGGTTTGGCCATACGCAACCTCGCTGCATGAGCGCCGCAGTCTGCGTGCACTGTGGAAGGGAGGTTTGTAATGACTCAAACTGCTCCGCCGAGGCAAAGTGCGTTAACTGTTGTGGAAAACATCCATCTAATTCCAACCAGTGTCCCATTTTCTTAAGGGAAAGAGAGATCCAGAAGATCAGGGTCTCTGAGAAAGTTTCCTTCCCGGAGGCACGACGCCGTTACCAAACGCGAAACCCCGTGGACATGGCCCGAAGTTTCGCTGACACCGTGGGTCAACATAACAGTCAGTTCGGAAACCCAAACGCCTAAAACCTCCACTTTGTGCGATGCTGCCTGCCAGGTGTCCTTTGATGACATCGGCGGAGATGCAAATCCTAAATCTCTTGTCCAGTCTGAAACAAAAGCGGAAACCAAAAGCATAAATATTTCAACAAACACTCAAACGCATCGAGAGAAGCCGAGGCCGACTATTGCTAGATCTAGGTCGCCTGCCTCAAAGGACCGTGGTGTCCCAATACATGTGGGACCGTGGTGACTCTGCAGGGAATGAGGAACTCCGCTTGGACCAACCCATTACTCTCCAACAGAGAAGGAAAAAGAAGGAAAAGAAACATAACCGACCCTAGAATCAAAAAAACCTAAGAAATAGAAACTATGGCTCTCCTCTCATGGAACTTAAATGGCTTTCGTACCCGGTTGGACGAATTTAAGTTAATGTCTATGCATAGACCCGTGGTTATCTGCCTGCAGGAAACACATCTCCGTTCTGAGCACTCCCTCTTTCTACACGGCTTTTGTTGCTATAGGCAAGACGTAGACGATGGCCTCCGCGCCCATGGCGGAGTTGCCACTTTTATCACAGACTCTCTGGTATCTAAAGAAATGGATATACGAACCACTCTCCAGATATCTTGCGTTCGTGTCAATTTCCGAACTATTTCTGTTACCATTTGCAACGTTTATATCCCGCCTGGACAAGTCGAGTCACAGAAAGAACTGGAAGATGTGCTCTCTCAGATCTGCCACCTGTGCCAAAAAGGGGGAGGGGGAATCCCCCCCCCCCCGACACATGCGACCATCTCATCAGTAGTCAGGATGAGTCTGCTGTGGAGGAGTACCACGAGAGTTCCTCTACCACCTTTCAGAAAGTGAGAAAGAAAATAAAAGATTCAAAAGGAATAATTCCCTGTCATGGAATTAAACGGCTTTCGTGCACATTCAGTAGAACTGAGATGGATAATATCCCGCCGTAGTCCATCTGTAGTCTGTCTTCAGGAAAATTCTTCCCCATCACTGTCTTCGCGGTTTTAGCACTTGTCGGTTAGATCATGATGACGGACTCCGAGCTCATGGTGGTGTCGTGGTAGTTTTAAAGTTCACAATCCCGCCTGAGGTGGCACAAGGACCAGACTGGAAAGGCCGCGTTTTGAATAGGCTATGTGCATTGATTGTCTAGAATTGAACACTGAAAAATCAATATCGTTAAAGATGATTACAGATATACACTTGCCACGGAATAGGACAGTATCATTCCTGTATCAAATCTTGACGAAGAAATTGTAACTGAAAATATTCTGTCCGTACCGCAACCCTCGCGATGTGTGTGCACCCATGCACACTTATTTCTCAGTGCAGTACTTACACCGACTCGGCACTTGCGATCCACTGTATGAAGTTGGGGCTTCAGAAACCACACAGTGGTTTACTACAAGGGAAGGGATAGCATCCCTTCAATGGCTTATAGCCCAGATTTTACTTCACAAAGAAAAAATTGAAAAAATCTTAAAACGAATTCTCAGGATACGATAATGATATATGAGAAAGGCAAAAACAAAATACCTAGCCACAATTGAAGTATTAACAGCCACAGTATAATTGAATTCAATGAGATACACTTTGAGGAAAACATACAAGACAAAAAAACAGAAACACATAATATCACTGTAAGAATATGAATCACCTCCCGCGCCGCAGGCCGCCGGGTTTGGCCGTTCGGCCGCGTCGAGGGAGGGCCCAGAAGGGGTCGGGTGAAGCAAGGGGAGCGGGAAGGGGGGGTCAGGTATTTTCCGAAATTTCAAATTACGCCGCTCCTATTCATCCGATTTGCATGATTGACACGGCGTTGGATTCAGGAAGCACGTCGTCATCGCGCTATAAGCCCACATTTTTTAATTTCTTCCCGGAACTATGAGAAAAAATTTTTAAAAAATTTGGAAATATTTTTTGAAAAAACGGCATTGTAGCGTAAATTCTATTTTAAAAGGTAGTCCAATGCCGTTTACAGATCGAAAATCCGACAATTTGTTCAGACGTTATCGGTCTAGTAAATTTTGCTTATTTTGGTGCTGCCACGTGGTGGCGACAAATGGAACTAGTGTCGGTACATTTAGCCTTAAGGTCTTCCTCCATTCTCTGGCGAGCTGCCATCTATCGTCACCGAAAGTACATTTTCTTGACGTTTTCTTAACTTTTCGGTAACTTAATAGTAGAACCGAAATATTACTTCAACAATATTAAAGAAGAGTAAAATCTCGTCCAAAATAGAAATTTTCATTGAAAATTTTGATGCCGTTTTTAAGAAAATGGCGATTAAGCATTACTGTAAATGCGACATTTGAAGCTTTTTCACAGGAATCTATTAAGTTTTCGAAAAATTTCATTTGAAGTTTCAAGTACATCCACTAACGAATGTAATAATGTATACAAATCGATGGAAATGTGGGTATTAACGGAGTGAGAGATTTTGAAAAAAATTCTCGCGAGTTCAACTCCGAAAACTAGAACATACGTTCAGGGCCAACGGCTATTCCCGAACTGCGAACAGACGTGCGCTGACCTGTGCTGCGGGCCACTCCGAGGGTTGCGGCAACCCCGAAGGTCGTGGCATCCTAGACGGACGTGGTGTCACCGAAGACGGCGGCAGCACCGAAGATCGACAGGCTGCTACGGACTCGGAGGAGAGTGGGAGAATACAATTAGCCGTGCTTCCTTACGTCCGCGGTGTCACCGACCGATTGGGAAAACTGCTTAGGAAAATTAACATCCGGACGGTTTACACAGCTCCTGACAAGCTGCACAACGCCCTGGTACGCATCAAAGACCCGTCACCACCTCTCCAGTCGGCTGGTGTCTACGAAGTTCTCTGCAGCTGTGGCAGGACGTACATCGGTGAGACCGGGCGCACTGTGTCGGAACGCCTTAGGGAGCACATCTCCCATTACAACAAGAACAACACCAACCGTTCCGCTATAGCGCACCACTCGGAGGTCTCGGGACATGCCATCGAGTTCGACAAGACTCGGCTCCTGCATAAGGAAAATAGGTACTGGCCCAGGCGCTTCAAAGAAGCTTTAGAAATCAATAGACGGCCGCAAAACATCAACGCGGACGGCGGGCTCAACCTTAACCCGGCCTGGAAATCGCTGCTCCCGCCAATCCGCGACTGCGAGGGAGCTGCCACACGCCGTCCGACCTCGAGGACGCCCGGCGCGAGGCGCGGGTTGGCACAGACCGCCAGCCAATCAGAGCGACCCCTCCGCCAATCACGGCGCACCCACCCCACCCGGCCGCCCAGACCGGACAATATTTAATACCCGACGCAGAACATCGCGATGTCAATGCCCTGATGAAGCCTGCGACATGTCAGGCGAAACGTCGGCCTCTCAGCCCACTACGCGGCGTCACCCGGACAGCAAAGAAGTTAAGAAGTCTACATGATGATGAAAGAACTATTTATGGGTAACAAATTTCTTATGAAGGAAACATCTTTCTCTTCAGTTTTATAGTTGTAGGAAGACCCCCAAAAATCCAAACTTTTGCAATATTTGAAAATTCAGAGTTAACCGTGAAAATGGAACCTACGCCGCTTTTATATGCGTCTTTTATTCTATTCTTACAAGAAATTTAAGGAAAATATTTGGAGCCGTTTTTTAGAAAATTTTGAAAATGTCCGGGGGTCTTCATGTAAAGTACCCCCAAATTTTAAAATTTTTTTTTCAAAATTTCAAAGCTTCAACTAGAGACGGATGGGCAGGGATTTCGTCAATTTGGAAAAGGTCGTACGTATGGTTTAGGCGCTAGATTTGTTCACATGGACGGACGTTTTGAAAGAAAGAAAAAAAAACTACTTTTTCGGTATCAGGGGACCTCAAAACGTGCATTGCCGTTGAAATCTCGAAATAGATTTTCCGCAGCAATACATAACTTTCTCTGTACTAAGTATATTACTCCCATATATACGTATGTATACGAGAAAGTAAAAAGGATGAGAAAGAGAAAAACGTAGGGGAGAGTTAGGTTAACTGGTCCACTTTTTTTAATTTGCTGTAAAATGTTCTTTACCAATACACGTTTAATTTCAGTGAGGCTTTCTCCTTTTATTGTGGGAACAAACATCATTGTACATACAGTTGTTGTCAAATACGGAATGTTTTATACATTTGCAATATGACCAGTTAAAGTAACCGGTAAGGTTTAGTGGACCGGAAATTTAAATAAACTGTGAAAATAACATTGACGTTTTAATGAAAAAATAACGTTCTTTTACACATTACTATAACCGTTTCTTTTACATACATGGAGGAAATACTTAGCGAAGATTATACTCTTCCAAATTCAAGTTAAAATAAATCATGTCTTTAAATATTTCCCTGCCGTTCTTCTGCAGGTATGGAAACTTTGTAACTATCTACTGTTGAAACAATTTTGATTGGCATTTTTTGAAATAATTTTGGTTGGTCCGGGAAAGATAGCTCAGGTCATCTACTGATGTCACTGTTAATATCAAATGTGTAAATAGTACTTTCGAAAAAAAATAAAGGGGGACCGGTCCACTTAATCCAACGTCCCGGTGGTCCAGTTAACCCCACAGCAAACATTTTCTTTATATACCCGAAAACATACCAGCTGCGACGTATTATTAAAAAGAAAACTCACTATTATAAACCAGAAATGCTAACAATTAATCTAGTGTGAATATTTTTTTGTAGTTCTATCACAACAAAATTGCAAATGAGATGAGTGGTAGAAAATACTTCTGATTTGGATTACAGGAGTATTGTATATGGATCAGCCGTTTCCTCCACTTTGCGATCCCTTACTTATATCCACCACTCCGGTGTCCGTATTGCTATATGTGCATACCGGACTAGCGGGATTGATTGCCTTGTAGTTGACGCCAGTGAGCAATCCTAAAAACGAAGGGAAATCCTATTGCATCTTTAGCTTCGAAAGTCCGGAGTATCTCGACCTGTAATCCAGTGTAGATAACGTACTTCGTTTGTTCTTCGAACATCGCTCCCCTAGCCTCCTCGTATTCAATTCTTAAATTTACTGCCAGATCTTGATATCTGCCTCCCTATCTCTAAGAAATCCTCCTCGCAAACGCCTTCAACCGAACATCGATTTCAGACTCTCCAACATTCCCAAACAGCGTCTCCTTGAATATCAGAGCCGTTTTTGTGATTATATACATGGGTCGAGTTGTGCCTCCATCATCAGGCCTTTAACAATATGTCAGCTAAAATATGAAATTAAATAAATAATATAAATAAAGATTAAACAAGTTATATTAAGATAAAATGGGCGTGTTTAACGTTATAAAGAATGTACATTACATTTAAGATTTTACATGAATACATACTTAACAAGGAAGTGGATGAGAGAACATTATAATATTGACCTTAATTGTTGGTATCATGTTGAAAACATATTTCTAATAAATTAACAATTACAATTAAAAATCTCGTTATAACACATCCAGCATTTTTATACTTAAAAATTAACATGCAAGTTTAGATATTCGTAATCTAAATTAATTGAAAATTGAAATTTAGAATTTTAAACGAATACATACATTTGATGAATTTAGAATGAAAGAAACATTACAAAATTCTCAATAGTTCTTGGTAACATGGTGAACTAAAATACCTAAAAAATTAGAACAACAATTATGATTGTGGTTAGACCAAATCCAAATTGTTTGTCTAGAAATTAAGATATAAGTTTAGAAATTCTTACTTTTAAATTAAATTATTAATAATGAGAAACGAGGCAAGTGCCCAGAAAGAGAAAAACCATGCTCACATGAATGATGTAGAGGATGAGAATTACCAAAAAACATACATCTGAGAGTTACTATCGAAGACTTTGAACGCTCCTAGTACGGAGAGTGTACTGACAAGTGTGTTCCTGGGTTTGATGAGTTCTAGGAGGGGTGGGGATGGATGGGAGGAGTGGGGGAAGGGGGACTGCTAGGAACGGCTTTATCAGAAAGACTGGCAGATCGACTTCTGAGGAAATATGGGCATGAAGAGATAGTAATAGGTTTTATATGTTGTAAGAGAGGAACTTGGATATCTGACACAGAGTAACAAATACTAGTTTGAATTCCATCGTTGAAATTATCTTGATGATTGAAATTGTCATGCTTTACTCTCTCAGAATCAGAGTGTTCAACGTGTTGTTTGTTAGTCTACTGAATTGTATTAGTATGGAACCATAACTTTTGGCAAAACTGTTGCAAACTGTCTACTGTTTTCTAATCTAGAATGTAAAATGTAAAGTGTAAAATCTTAAATGTAATGTGAATTCTTTATTACGTTAAACACACCCATTTTATCTTAATATAACTTGTTTAATCTTTATTTATATTAATTATTTAATTTCCTTTTTTTATCTGACACATTGTTAAAGGCATAATGATGGAGGCACAACTCGACCTCTGAAACGTTGCCAAGCTGTTCTTGTACAAGATACTACTTGGAATGTAACCATCATATGTGTTTTAATAAATGTAATTATGACTGTCTATAAAAAGAAATATTGGAACATTTATTAAGAAAAAACTTAGTAGCAGACAACCTATATTTCATCTTTAAATTGTTTATTATTTACAAAAGAAATGAATATATTTGTTTACAAAGAAAAATTATCACAGAAATAAAATTTACGCAATTCAATTGCTTTTTAGAATTTCTGTGTTACACTGTGCAAGGCACTGAAGTCCATCACAAGATTTGAGTTTTGTGGATGATTTTTTATTTTGAACGTGACTAAATTTAACTCGTGTGTACATATTATTGTGAATGTGGAATTTATTATGTTTTATGCATTTTATTGTGTGGAAAATTTTAATATTTCACCCTTTTCACAGTTCTTAAGAAAAATTTAATAGGAGCGTTAATGATCAAAAAGGTTTCCATGCCTTGACGCAGTCATGCAGGCGATGAATGGACTTTTTGTTTTGGGCTGAAAAGTACCTGAACGTGTGGTTTTATTTTTTACAGATATCGGGCGCGAAATCGGAAATGTGTAGTGAGGCCAGCCTCAGGATTTGGTAAAGTTACCGATTCTAATGTAGAAAACATACCGGAGTTCCATAATGCAGACAAGGTGTTTGTACAGACAGATGATTTACTTTACTCAGCAACAACACCGACAATTACTCCTGCTCCATTTGAGAATTCGGTTCTCAGAGAAGGTAAATGCCTGGATATTTTTGTTTGAATGTGTTGCATGATATTCCTTGTATGATGAGAAATCTTTTAATTTGATGTCTTTTTTGTTGCAAATTGAGTGTTATATTTTTTGCTATGTATGGTGATATATTTTAGCAAACTACACTTAATGGTGCACATACATTCCCGATTATTGCTAACATTTACATAAAGGGTGGACAGCGAATCTATAAATCATGGAAGAAAAAATACAGAGCATATTTTAAGAAGACTGTCAAACCGGAAATTAAGTTTGAAAGTCGTGATTTTTTTCATTTTTAGTTTCATTAACGACTGTTTGCTCATCCGTACGTCCAAGATTTCAGTCAAGTGCACGTTTCAGTTCAGTTTATGATAATGACGAGTGTTGAAAACAAGGTGAGTAAGAAACAAGTTATAGAGCGATTTTCCTAAGGATGAGCCAAAGTGACAGCTAGTGTTGGCAACATAACTGAAGGTTCTGTGGTCGTCGTGCCCTCGAGCCCAATAGACTCCCTTTCTGCATTTGTTCCTTTGAAATTGGCTAACTTGTAAATTGCTACGACGCTTCCTTTCGTGACGTCCTCGTCCGACAAAAATATTGTGCGCTGCGAGAAATAATTGAAATTAGGAAATGCTGTGTTATGTGCTCTTTTGTAAAAATTATTTTTACCTTTATATATTACATTGAATTTACTTTTTGTGTGATAAATATTCTGTTTATTTTAAAACCGAGACTTGAATGCGAGATGCGTACCTATGCACGTAGTTCCTGTGCTGTTGTGTGGCGAGCAGTGATTGAGAGCTTTCTCTTTACATTCGCAACAGTTTTCTTTTACAGGTTGTGAGAGTATGTTAAGAGATTTTCCACATATATAATTAAATTAATTATTTCCCGGACTCGCGTACGTGCATATACCTAAGCGAAACTCTTAGACTTCTGGATAGTGATGTCTTCTCAGGATCCATAACCAAACACTTTACGAAGTGGCTGAACAGCTGTCGCGGCGGAGGGATACTTCTCTGAAATAATGTGATGTTCACTTGTTTTCGCGAACTGTCACTTTGGCTCATCCTTAGGAAAATCGTTCTATATATGGATGCTTCAGATCTGCGAAGTCCTTGCGTCCCCTCAACTCAGGGGTAACACGACTTCATGTCCTGCCTGGTGCGAGGATACGTGGGCAGTAGGTAGCGCGTGTACGGAGCAAGAGACTCCCAGTTTCAGTTTTCGAGTGGCGACCAGTGTCAACTCTTCTCCTTTTGATCAGATTGGCGATGTAGCTTGCTGTTTTTCCGAGCAAAACGTCCGGGACGTTGTCCCGCCCGTAACCCTTGATCTATGGTATACAGATAGAATTTTACCTTATTTCTTAGAAGAGCACAGGCGAATCTCAAGCTCTATTTGCGCGTGTACTTAAGAGATAAGGAAGAAAATGGCTGAATTGTCAGGGAGCACGAAGGGAACGTAAGTGTATCGTCTATCAATACCGCTACATATGCGAAGTCAATTGCACCTTTTGGGTCTGCCGCCGCATTTGGAAACTTTTGGCGCTAACATTCCAAATCTTAGCACATTGTGTTCACTGCTCAGTCTGCTGCAAGTTCCCGTGATAATGTCATTCTCTCTGTGTTATCGAACAGCAGTTTAGATTGTAATTTCTGCCATACCATAAACTCAGTTGTAACTTGAACTAGTGATGCTACAACAGCACGTACTTTCTCGCGATATTGTTAATAGCTATGTAATATTATAATATCATTAATACTATATTTTATATATATATATATATATATATATATATATATATATATATATAATTCAATCAAACCTCAAATGGAATGTACATATAACAGAATTAATCACTAAATTAAGCTCATTATGTTATGCATTCAGAATTCTTTCTATTTCTGTCAGCCTTCATGCAGCTCGTTGCGTGTATTTTGCAAATGTATATTCCCGCCTGACATATGGCATAATATTCTGGAGAAGCTCATACTTTAGTGCCTAGACATTTAGATTGCAAAAGAAAACTATCCGAATAATGAAAAAATGCCATCCACGTGATCCCTGCAAGCCTCTTTTCATTGAGCTTGGAATCTTACCATTGCCTTGCCTACTTATTTACGAATCTGTAGTATTTGTCAAAACTTACTTAACGGTGGGAACATATTTTCATGTAATACTGATATTTATAGTTACAAGACTTGACGTAGAAATCATGTTCCAGTGTCAGTATCAACAGCTCACTACAAGAAATCCACATACAATACATGTACGTTACTTTACAATGCATTGTCAGATAAAATTAAACAATTAAAATTGGTACACAAATTTAAGTTAAAAGTAAAATCTTTTCTGCTGCAAAACTTTTCTATACAATTAGAGACTATACTGATCGTCAAAAAGAAAAATAATGTTTACTTTAACAAAACAATGATATAATATAATGGATGTTTATATTTGCATTGTATAATATTAAAAAAGACTTAAATGCCTGTAACAAGTAATGTACTTCAGCATGCGGATCAATGACCCCCATCTCGGTCGGGTTTTTGTCCAGTTTCCCTGATCCATTGAGCAAATGCTGAGATGGCCCACTTGATTTGCTTCTGGACGTGAATGTAGCTTCACTATGTTCACGTTTTGTTGAGCTTTCCTTTTGCTTGTAGTGGTAGTAAAGCTTAGGATGAGTTTCTATTTGTTAGCACTAGAGAAAAATTAAATATATTCGTTTACCGTTACAAATAAGTTTTCTATAATTCGACAACGAAAATATCTAGTTTTTGAAATGGTAATCTCTCGCTTTTTAAATTTATTGCTATTATTATTATTATTATTATTATTATTATTATTATTATTACTATTATTTTTTTCATCTTTCAAATATTAATACTTAAATTGTTGGGAAGGGATTCTGAAACTCAGGAACGCGTGCGCAGATGATTTTCTCCCCCATACGTCACATACAGTTTTTGACTAAATAAATAAATAACATGGCAATTTCTGCCTTACACTTCAATTATCATGAGAAAAATACATATATTTCTTAAATTCAAATGCTTAAACAAAAACAACTTTCTTTCTGTCATTGAATTCAGTGTATTGCCGTTCTATATAAATTTACCAACGATAAATACCAACGATGTGCCCGTCGAGGTGGGTTGGTCTACGTCCTGACGGGGGAATGCGGAGAGGGCTCTCAAGTATTCCTTTCTTCCACAAGTCATTTTTCTCCCCCCATTGTTCATTCTCACTCTTTTATAACATCCTATTTCTTTTCTTCTCCTCCTATTTCACTGGCTCCCTCCGTATGCTGAACGCCCACCAATGTGTTTGCCGTGCATGGCGACCCGTGTCGGAGGGAATGTGTGTCCTGGCGGTTGAGGGACCTGTCTGTTTCCCAACTACTCTCCTCCTGTTACTTTCTTCTATGCATCCAGGGATACGTGCTTTTACGAATTTTGGGGAATATTCCTTGTATGTCACAATAAACTTCTTTGGCTATGGACTCTTCTAGACGGTCGGGCGGGAGCTAACCCACTCCCGATCAATCGGCTCGGACTAGGTCCTGTACTGAACTCCAGGGTGAGCGGGGGGGTTCCACGGCGGTGCAGCGCTGTGGTACCCCCTCCCCGTGGCAACCCTGGCACTCCAATGGAGTGTCCCATTGTTGGGCTCCGTGGTGGGTGGGGACCCCGGGGATGAATCCGATATCCTCTTAATGGATAAAAAAGCCTTCCCCCTCCCTCTTCCGTAAGGAAGAGGAGACTTGTAGGTGAAACTGTTAATCTTGAGAGTTTTTTGTAAAGACTCTGATAGACATACTAAGCCCCGTTTTTCCGTCATGGTATGTAAAAATAACGAAACAATGAAGAGTGTCAGTCCGATCAAATTTCCCAGAAAAATCGAAAAATTTGGCAAATGTCAGGCGGTGGTTCGTCAAAGAAACGGCACAATCCTTTTCGAATGTCGCTCTGACGAACAGATCAGCAAAATCACTGATCTAAAAGAAATAGTCGGCCTCCAGGTGCATGTGTCCGCCCACTCGGCCTTAAACCTCTCCAAGGGTGTGGCGAACCATGAAGACTTTTCATCCGAATCGGAAGAAAACTTGAAATCTTTCTTCCCACCATAAGGTGTGTCGGACATTTACAGGATCCAGCGGAGAGTGAACGGGGTACTCACCCCTACCTCAATGCTGATAGTGACTATGACCGTCCATCTCTGTCAGAGAAAATAAGATGCAGTTTCTACAATCTCCGCGTGTGGGAGTATGTTCTCTCTGCGCTGCTTTAAATGCCAGAGGTTTGGCCATACGCAACCTTGTTGCATGAGCGCCGCACTCTGCGTGCACTGTGGGAGTCTTGTAACGACTCTTAACTGCTCCGCAGATGCAAAGTGCGTGAACTATTGTGGAAAGCACCCATCAAATTCTAACCAGTGCCCCATCTTCTTAAGGGAAAGGGAGATCCAGAAGATTAGGGTCTCTGAGAGTTTCCTTTCCGGAGGCACGACGTCGGTACCAGACGCGAAACACCGAGGACATGGCCCGAAGTTTCGCTGACACCGTGGGTCAACAGAAGAAAGTAAATTCTGAAACCCAAACACCTAAAGCCTCCTCTGTGCGCGATGCTATCAGGTATCCTTTGATGACATCGGCGGAGAGGCAAATCCCAATTATCTTGTCCAAACTGAAACAAAAATGGAAACCAAAAGCATAAATATTTCGACGAACACTGAAACGCATCAAGAGATACCGAGGCCGACAGGCTCTATTTGTAGATCTAGATCGCCTGTTTCAAGGGACCGTGGTCTTCCAACACATGCGACTCTCTAGCAGTAGTCAAGACGATTCTGCAGGGAACGAGGAATTCCGAACGAAGCAGCCTATTACTCTCTAACAGAAGAAAAAAACGATACATAACTCCCCTAGAAGCTAAGAAATCTAGGATCTAGAAACTATGGCTCTCCTTTCATAGAACTTAAAGGCTTTCATACCCCTTTGAACGAGTTAATGCTAATAATGTCTATGCATAGACCCGTGGTTATCTGCCTGCAGGAAACACATCTCCGTTCTGAGCACTTTCTGTCTCTCTCTCTCTCTCTCTCTCTCTCTCTCCCCCTCTCCCCCTCTCCCTGCGGTTTTTGTCGCTATTCTTGAAAATAGCGTTGATAGCCAAAACGTAATTCTTCTAAATACTGGCGAAAGCTCACACTTTTTCGTAGCTTCAAACACTTTCTCGTCCGTCGACCTAGTTCTCTGTAGTCCATCTGTTTCTACAATCTTCGAGTGGACTGACCTTGGCGACCTGCATGGCAGTGACCATTTCCCCATTGTGGTCAACCTCGATATTCCCGACGTGAACGTTGCCCGCCCTCGTTGGCTAATCCACCGAGCTTAGTGGCAAACATTTAAGAAAGAAATACGAATATCGGAAAACTACTTAACCGATGTCGATGCTATGGTTGCCCATTTTACTAACGACGACCTTCATGCGGCCTCATTTACCATCCCGAAGTCGTCGGGCCACCCACGACATTCTTCAGTGCCAAGGTGAATGCTGACAGTGCCACCGCCGTGCGTGTTCGGAAGCGGGCATTGGCAAAACTTGGTAGGTTCCCAACCATGGAAATCTTATAAATTATAAAAGATCCCGAGCCAGAGCTACATTAGCGAAACGGGAAAGTAAGTCTCCGTCCTGGATAGCTTACATCTCGTCACTCTCTTGCCGTACATCTCCTAAAGTAGTGTGGAGAAAGGTTCGACAGATCGGTGGAAGACTCCCTTCGCCGTCTATATCAGGGCTTCTGGTTCATGGCAATCTCTCTCCACAAGATATTGCCGAAGAAATGGCTTCTCACTATGAGCACATCTCCAGCTCCGTTCACTATCCTCCTGGCTTTCAAAAAAAAAAAACAAAGAAAAATGGAACACTGCAAATTAGACTTCTCGAGTCGCTTGGAGGAATATTACAATACTTTTTCTCCATGGACGAATTCTCATGTGCCCTCGCTTGTGCGAAAGATTCTGCTCCAGGACCAGACCAGATACATAATCAATTGTTGAAACACCTACCTAAAAACGCTCGTTACTTTCTCGGTATTTTCAACAAGATTTCGGCTGAACATGCCGTACCAAGGATTTGACGTGAAGTCATTTTTCTCCCAATCCCTATAGAAGGAAAAGACAGAACAACCCCCTCAAGTTACCGCCCAATCTCGGTCACAAGCTGTGAGTTCAGGCTTTTAGAGCGAATGGTAAATCTACGTCTGGTCATGCTCCTGGAACAAAAGAACCGTTTTCACCTCTCCAATGCGGCTTCAGGAAGCACAGGTCAACCAATGACCACTTAGTCATTCTTGTCACTCCGATTTCCACTTCTTTCGTGCTACGTCAGCACCTGGTAGCAATTTTCTTCGATATAGAGAAACCGTAGGACACCACCTGGAGGTAAGATATTCTCCGCACCTTGCATACTTGGGGCCTTAGGGGACGGCTCGCTTTGTTTCTAGAAGGTTTTTATTCAAGATCTTTCCGCGTCCGCCTTGGCGACGTGTTATCCTCTAGTCACCAGTTAGAAAACGGCGTTCCCCAGGAATCGATTTTGAGCGGATTTTGCCATTACGGGTTATCAGCTTCCATTTGTTGAATCCGCAACCTTCCTTGGGCTCACATTTGACAAGAGCTTAACCTGGCGAAAACATCCGTAATCTACAGAGCCGATGTGTGTGTCCTTCGCACTCTTACTGGTAGCTCTTGCGGCGCAGATCTTGTGTGTCTATTGCGTTTGTATAGAACCTTCATCCGCCCTATCTTGGATTATGGATGCATAGTGTATGGGTCGGCGTCTCCATCAACCTTCCGTCCATTAACTACTATGCACAATGTCAGTATAAGGATCAGTGCAGGCGCCTACTGCTCGAGTAGCATCGAATGCCCCTTGATCGAGGCTGCTCTCTGAGCTGAAGGCGAGATATTTTGATTGCTTCATATGGCGTGAAATTATCCACTGTGGATACTCTCTCACGTCAAGGAGTTTTCCACCCAACCCACTTGACTTCGTATGCACTTAGACCATCGTTACCCTATCCCCTGGGAATCCATCTCCGTACTCCTGTGACCCCCCCTCCAAACCTTGTTTTCCCTTGGAAACTACACCGGCACCTTATTGACTTTTGATTGTGTAACCTCCCTAAATCCTTAACTTCCCCTAGTACATTCCTATCGAGTATCCATGTAATATCAAGCGATAATTTGTACGTATCGTGGCCAATACTTCATTTACACAGATGGTTCCTCCCAAAACGGTAAAGTAGGATGTGTCCTTTACTGCCATTTTGCTACGCGAAGTTTTCGATTAGACTCTTCGTGCAGCGTCTATACTGCAGAAAAGAATCTAGGGCTCTAGAAGGCCCTTAAGTTTGCTGTATCGATGTCATTAAGGAAAGTGGTGATCTGCAGTGATTCCAAAAGCTCTCTTGAATCCATCTCCAGCGTGTCTTGTGACCCTCTGACAGTGACCATCGAACACCAGATGAATCATCTACTGGTTCGCCGCTTTATCTTAGTCTTTTGTTGGGTCCCTGGCCATGTGAGAATAAGAGGAAATGAAATAACTAACCCAAAATACTAACATTGTAGTCTCGACACTGCCTTTCTGGTACAACAGACCAACACTATGCAGCGAGGTTCAGAACGCAAACCAACAATTAAAACTGCAACTGAGAGAAACAAATGTCACACTTTTTGAAATTAATTTCCTCTCAGCAAAACACTTCACTCGGCATGGTCTTCATATGAACCTCGCTGGAAAACATGCAGTTGGTTACAAGCTTGCACAATACATCAACTCCAGTCCTACGCAGTCTCCTGCCAAAAATCCATCCCTTTCACCTTCCTTACGTTCTCCACCCCCCACCCTTATTTCGAACCCTGTTGCCTCTTCCTCTGAACCTACTCCCGTTTCTTCCATTCCCACTACCAAATCTTCTACCCCCGATGCGCCATTTTCCTCACAAACTGTCATTGCCGGGACACACTACATCCTTCGACCACGCACTCGAGGTAAAAATGGAGTAAATATATAGCAACAACAGTCAGATGCAGCAGAAAAACTTTCGTGTAGGTACTTGCAAAAGATGAACATTCTGCACCGTAATGTTCAATCCCTTTCAAATAAAACTGAGTTTATCGAGGCAGCTCTACAGAGCGATTTAAATCAAATGGATGTTCTTTGCTTTACAGAACATTGGTTATCTCCTAATAAACTTAACATTTTTCAAATTCCAAACTTTTACCTCGCAGGCTTTTATTGCACAGAGAGAGAATCGCTTAAAGGTCCTACATATGGGGGTTCCTGTATTTACCTTAGAAATATTGATTCTATCTCCTTGGCGGAATTAAATGTGTATTGCGTTGAAAATGTTTTCAAATTTTTCTGTTGTACATCTTACTTCGCTAAAAATATTACTTTGCATCTACAGACTTCCAACAAAGAGAGCTGCAGATTATATTTTGTTCTTAGAACACCTGTAGGTAACACTTAACAAAATCAGCAATCGCTCTTTTGAATCCATTGTTGTATGCGGAGATTTGAACATTGATTTTCTGGTCGAATCTTGCGAGAAAGAAAAGTTTCTCAATTTAATTAATTCCTTCAATTTAGACATTACAATTAATGTACCTACATGGATCACACAAAATTCGATGAAGGCAATTGATCAGATTATAATTAACAAAACGACTACTCGATATGAAGTTGAAACAAAAGATGTAGGATACAGTGACCATGATGCACAAATTCTTACCATTATAAGAAAAGCGAACACTGACACAATAAATAATACACGTATGACTAGATTGTTTACTAAAAGTAAAATAAAATTATTCATTGATTACTTGATGCAGGAGTCATGGGAAACGGTTTATAATACTGTTGATACAAACGACAAATATAATTCCTTTTTTCCAACTCTTTCATTTCATTTTAACACTTGCTTTCCTCTTCAAAAAAGAAAATTAAATACTTCACGGAAAAGCAATTCTTGGATGACACAAGGGATTAGGACAGCTTGTAAAAACAAGTGAATTCTTTCTTTCATTTCTAAACGTCATGATGTATCTCAAGATTTCCTCATCTACTTTAAAAAATAAACATCATTGTTAAGAAAAGTCATAAGGCAGGCTAAAATCATGAAAAACGATCAGGATATTTTGAACTCAAATAACAAAACGAAAGCAGTGTGGAATATAATAAAAAATACGACCAAATCAACTAGAAACCTTGGAGAGAATGTTTTAAAATATAACGATATAAATGTGAACGATCCGGCAACAGTGACTAGTCTCTTTAACCAACACTTTTTGAGAATTGCTGCCGATCTCACTAAGGGTCCTCAGCCACAAAATTCAATAACAGACATTTCACCCAAAATTTTTGACACGATGTTCGTTTCCGAAACTACTTTTTATGAAATTCTCAAAATAATTGGTAAACTAAAAAATAAATATTCGTCCGGTTTAGATGAACTCCCGGATTCTTTGTTCAAAACCTGTGCGTATGCCATTATACACCCGTTAACTCACATATTTAATGCATCCTTATGCACCGGAAGGTTTCCAGATATTTTCAAAACAGATAAAATTAAACCGCTCTTCAAAAAAGGCAAAAAAAAATGAAATTCAAAATTATCGGCCCATTTCTCTTCTATCAGGTTTTTCAAAAATATTAGAGACTTTGTTACGTAGTACGAATGGAAACCTTTGTCAGTAAACACGACGTGCTTTCAGATTGCTAACATGGATTTAGAAAATCAAAATCAACGGAAACAGCCATATTTTCTTTTCTTAAAGATGTCGCTTCATCATTGGATCAAAACGAGGCACCTGGTAGATTGTCATTGATCATGACATTTTACTTTCAAAATTACCTTCATGTGGAATCCGTGGTATTGTTCTAGATGGGTTATGTTTGTATCTTAAACCACGATCTCAGAGTGTAGAAATACCTTACTGGATTGATGGAACATTACGTACGCACCTTTCCGACTCTTTGCCCATTGCACGTGGAGTTCAAGGATCGATTTTAGGCCCTATTCTGTTTCTACTTTACGTAAACGGTATGCCCTCGACGATTCGAAACGGAAGAACGGTTCTCTTTGCGGATGATACGAACATCCTTTGCAATAAAGAAACCGTAAATAGTACAATATCAGATGTTACAAATTGGTTCCGAAATAACAAATTAATAGTAAACGAAAAGAAAACGGTTTTAATGCAGTTTTCCATTTCAAATAAACAATTCTGTGCTCCATTGAAAATGAACGGTGTACCATTGACTGATGTTAAGGCAAGAACATTTTTAGGTCTCTCAATTCAGTCAAACCTTAAATGGAACGTCCATTTAAATGAATTGAACACAAAATTAAGTTCATTATGCTACGCGTTCAGAATTCTTGCAAATTCAGTCAGCCTTCATACTGCTCGTTGTGTATATTTCGCGAATGTTCATTCCTGCCTGAGATATGGCATAATATTCTGGGGAAATACATCTTATAGCTCCTAGACTTTTAGATTACAAAAACGAATTGTACGAATAATAACCAAATCCCACCCAGATGATTCATGTAAGCCTCTCTTCATTAATCTAGGAATTTTAGCATTACCTTGTCTGTTCATTTACGAATCAGTGGTTTTTGTCAAAAATGACTTGCTTAAGGGTGGGAATATATTTTCAGAAAATGCCGAAGTCTATTACTATAACACTCGACGTAGAAATTATATTCATCAGGTGACAGTATCAACAGCTCATACAATACATGTACATTATTTTACAACACATTGCCAGATGACATTAAACGATGAAATCCGATAGAAAAGTTTAAATCCCAAGTGAAATCGTTTCTGCTGTATAACTGTTTCTATACAATTAGAGACTATACTGAGCATCACAAGAAAAGTAACATTAATTTTAACAAGATTTATAATGCATTATTTACCCTTTGGACTGTATAAATGTGTATAAACAACCTGTAACAAGTATTGTACTGCAGCCTCCGGGTCAATGACCCCCATCTCGATCAGGTTTTTTCGTCCAGTTTCCCTGATCTATTGAGCAAATGTTGAGATGGCCCCTTGTTTTGCTTTTGGACATAAATGTAACTTCATTATTTGTGCACGTCTTCTAGAATTCATTGGGAAATATAGTTATTCAAATTATCATTTCTATGTTTTTGCGGCAGGAAGTATTATTCCCTGACGAAGGATTACGTGGATAAGAGCCCAAAATGTATTGCTTATTTATCCTTGAAAATAGATTTTATTACATAAGCGCTTTTTTTTAATTTTCAAAATTCATGTAGTATATTACTTAGTGTAGGGATCACAGAATTTTGAAAATGTGCACAGAATTCACTTCTCCCCATAGCACGTCATACGCAGTTTCAACTGTTTTTTGACGTAAAATAAATAAATAGCTGACCAGGCAGCAAAATCCGTCACGAAGAAAAGAGGGACATCTTTACAGTCGCCACGGAAGACACTAAGCTCTTTATCAAACGCTCTATCATCAGTGAATGGCAGAGTGGCAGAACTTAGATTTTAAGCTCATGAGAATTGATTCCATAAATCCTTGGTCTTTCTATCTCGTGATGCTAGCCGCGAGGAGAACATTTTAACACGCCTTTGGATCGGCCACTGCCATTTCTCCCACGGATATCTCCTCCGCGGGGACCCACCCCCTATATGCGAATACTGCAAAATAGATCATGTTCTCTTGCACTGTAGTAAGATAGAGCCGCCGAAGGCATCACCTTGCTAACACCCTAGCGGAGATTCTTAGAAATGACGAATCTTCTCTCCGCAACCTTTTTATCTTTTCACGAGAGACTAACTTCTACACCCTTTTCTTACAAGATAATGCCAATTAATTGGCTTTTAGTCCGAAATTTTAAAGTAATTATCTACCTCTTTTCAGTCAAATCTTTTATTAGGACACGTTCCTTTTCAGTTTTACTTTGCTTTCCATTTATTTATTTTTTTAGCCTGGCCCTGCAACAGTGCCGGTCTTAAAATAATTTGACACGTGCGCCAGTGGCTTTAGCTGCTGAAGCGCGCTTAAACTCAGTCAATCCAAGAGCTTAATAGGAATTGTAAATACATAAGAATAATTGTTAAATTTTTGTTGAGTAAAGCTGATAATTTATATTTATTGTCGTCAATTCAATAATTGGTTTTAATCAATAGAACTTGTAGGAATCGTGATTTTGTATAGAATTACACGTCCATATGCAACAGGTAAGGGGTGAAATGTATGTCGAACTCCGTGATTAAATTGAAAGTAAAATTAGTAAATTAGTGTTAACTTTCAGAGAATGTGTGAGCGTAGCAGGGCAGCGGTAGCAATAACAATATTAATAACAGTGGAAATAATCTCCTTCAACGGATTGGTATAATTATTTGTAGATACATCGAGAGCTAATAATATTAAATATCATAGAAGGTATGGTTTTTCTCTAATTGCTAGCCCAACGCGGGGCATGAGACGAGGTAGTTCTCACAAGGGACGGTAAAATACATGGTGTTCGTTCCAATTTCGACGAACTCTCCGTATTTTCGAAATTGCAAAAACATTTACATGTCAAACTACAAAATTGAAGATAGCGGTTTTTGTCTTATAGTCTGTTGTAAAAAAATCATCTTTTTAGAAAAGGCCTTGTACAATGTCAACTCGTGTTCGAAACTCGTACCGTTTCCATTGCGTAGAGGTAGGGCTCGTGGCGAGTTGACGCGGAGGATGTGAGTGCGAGCCTCGTTGCGGAAAAAAATTGCTGGTTGAAACACTTTTGCATGTTTATTTTGTAATATAATACTGCGTAGCATTTACGAATAATGCGTATGTCAGGCTGACGTACCACTAGTTAGTCTTGAAACGTAGAAGGTAAAACTATTAAAGGGCTAGTGGAATTAAGCTCAGGCAAAAACAGAAAAGGCCAAGCCTCAGGCGGAAGTTCGCGAAAGAAATGGAACAGTCGTGAAAGCCGTGCTGACGAACAGATTGGAAAATTAATCCAAATCCAAATACAAGTAAACCTAATAGTCGGATTCGAGATACAGATATCCCCCCTCCCTACTTAAATATTCTGCAGGAGTGTGATGAATCATGAGGATTTCAGCTCCGAAATCGGGAAAGATCTAAAAACTCTTCAGTTGAGGGCGTCACTGATATCAACGGGATCCAGCTCAAGAAGAATTGAGAGGGTATCCTTAAAGCTGATCCTTATTTTCGATTGTTCTTCTGTTTTGCCAAGAGCATTTCACGTGTGTTTCCTAATCTGAATACGACAGTATGTGCCGAATCTTCTGTGCTGCTTTGTCACAAATTCAGCTACAGCCAATAATGCTGGTTGAGCAGTGAGGTCAGCGGGGATTCCGGGGAGGAAGTGTCATTTGTCCCAATGTCCAATTGGCCCGCAATGTGCCAACTGCTAGGGATCAGTCTTCGAATCAATGCTCCCATTTTAAAGGAAATAGAGATCCATAAAAAGCTGTATCCGAGGTGTCGCCTGAAGCGGAATGGTGAAAACAGTTCGGAAACCTGTTGGTCTTGCACCCTGAGGCAGCCAAAATGTACTACAGTTGCGAAACCGAAACAGAAGACAGCGAACTGTGTTCGACGCTGCTTGACAAGATTCCCCAGAAAGCTCCATTGCAGAGATAACTAGTGGTGCCACAACATCACATTCTCGCTTGGACGCTTTCACGCTTGGATTCAGACAGTTTCTGAGCTTCAGAATGTCATTCACGTTACCCCTACACTACTAGCCTCGCAGCAAAACTTATCCTTTCCGCTGCTTTACAACAAAGTTAACTTTGCATTTTAAATTGTAGAATATTCAGTGATTTTAATTGACATTATTTCAAGATATACTTTTAGATAACAGATTTCATTACGAAATAGTATTTTTTTCAGTATTGTAGTTGTAGGAAGACGAACAATTTTTAACGTTTGCAATTTTCGAAAGTATTGTAGAGAGTTGAATTAAAGTGGAAGCTACGCTCTACCTACACAAATGTGTAATCGTACCTCGCTCTATTCGAAGAACAAAAGAGAAAATAAAATTTGGAAGAGGCACAAGTTCACTTATTGCAACGTCTGGTAGCTTGATAGTATTTTTTGTAGTACATCTGGTAGTATTTTTATTAGTACAATTTCAATTTAACAGCTGTTATTGATGTCTGTTTAAAATGATTTTATTGTAACCTTGTTCCTGGAGTTTCTCTGTAAAATTAGCCGAAAACAAAGGCTATCAAATTTCACACAGAATTTGGGCGTCATTTGCTCAGATTAGCCCCACATAAATTTTTGTTTGTCCCCGCAAAAAGAGCACAAATCAGTTATCGAGCCCACCTCACAAAGAGCGGAAATTTCCATGTATATTAAATTTCTCTGATACTTCGACTTATGTATAATAGTCCTAATTGGAATAAAAATTGCACACTCGGAGAAATACTTTTTCACGGTACTTCAACCAATGTAAAAACAAATACCGCGATACTGAATATTATTAAAAAAGTGCCCTTGATTCCCGAAATTTAATCTTTGTGTTTAATATTTACAAGCGAAAGCGTGTGTTAGTGAGGGATTCCTGGCCACGCAGTCGCTGCAATGATCGGTCGGGCTACCTCTTCTGAAGGAAAAATTATGATATTAATGAATACTATTCTTTAAAAGTGTGTTTTTGTTTCCTCAAATAAAGTTTTCGTTTGGCCAGGCACAGTAATGGACGTACTTGCATTCATGGGGGAATTCGCAGAAAGCGTGCATTTATGGGGGGCGCGTGGGAGCGCAGTTGCTTCATTGATCCTGGAGGTTACGTTACAAGCAGACGGAATAATTGTGATGCTGTGAATAGTATTCGGTAAGAGAGTTTTCTTGTTTGCCCAAATAATATTTTTATTTGCCTAAGCACAGAAATGAATTTACAAACAGAAGGGTTAATTCATAGACGACTTCATGCAACACAGTCACAGGAATGATCGTCTATAATACTTTATAATCTGAAGGAAATATTATGGAACTTAGTGGTATTTGGTAAAAGTCTGTTCCATTTTTGCCAAATCAGATTTTTTCAGGCACATAAATAGATATACAAGCTGTAGCGTGTTTTTCATGAGAGGTCCCGTATTGTGCAGTCGGCAAAAATGTTCGATTTTGCTCTATTCTTCGCTGCTGTATGAAACTGTGAACGAAAACTGTAAATGAAATAAATGCATTATTGTTGCCATTTATTGAATAAATTTTGTAAAGCTGCATGAAATTTTGCTGCCATGACACTCATTAGTATACTTTATAATTAGAAAGTAATACTTCTCGAAAATTGATATTTCTCACTTGATATGACCGAGTGGGGAACAGGTTTATATTTTTAATGTTGGGGATACTTGATATGAAACCCTAACACCATTTTCAATAATTAAAAAAAATGCTTCAAATGTTTGCATTATCTTTTTCTCAAATGAAGTAAAGAACGGTTAGTAACATCTTGGGTCTTACTTTCGTTTTACACTGAATTCTACGTTTCTCGCTAATTCAAAACACCAATTATTTCTCAGTCGCACGTCGGTAAAGCTAGCACCCCCACTTTCGAAAAACTGAAAAATTTTTGCGCCATAATTTTGGGCTAATTTTGGGCTAATTTCAGCCCCCATTCAAAAATTTTGGGCTACCTCCCAATACCCCGAAATTAAAATTTCAAAATGAGGCTGGTAAAGCTAGCACCCCCACTTCTTCAAAATTCAAAACTTTTTGTACGGTCGAAACAAGTGAATTTTGGGCTCCTGAGAGCCACATTTCGAAATTCCAAAACTCACCCCTAAATAAGAAAACCAAAAACCAAAACCACCCCAAATTCTCAAAACTCAAAAATTCTTGCGCCATAGTTTTGGGCTAATTTTGGGCTCTTCAGGGATACCAAAAACATTATTTTTTGTATCTCACTACCCCCCAAAATGAAGGTTTCAAAATAAGGGTTGGTAAAGCTAGCACCCCCACTTCCTCAAAATTCAAATTTTTTTCTACGATCTGAATCAGTGAATTTTGGGCTCCCGTGCGCCACTTTTCGAAATTCCAAAACTCACCCCTAAATAAGAAAACCAAAAACCAAAACCACCTCAAATTCTCAAAACTCAAAAATTCTTGCGCCATAGTTTTGGGCTAATTTTGGGCTCTTCAGGGATACCAAAAACATTATTTTTTGTACCTCACTACCCCCCAAAATAAAGGTTTCAAAATAAGGGTTGGTAAAGCTAGCACCCCCACTTCCTCAAAATTCAAATTTTTTTCTACGGTCTGAATCAGTGAATTTTGGGCTCCCGTGCGCCACTTTTCGAAATTCCAAAACTCACCCCTAAATAAGAAAACCAAAAACCAAAACCACCTCAAATTCTCAAAACTCAAAAATTCTTGCGCCATAGTTTTGGGCTAATTTTGGGCTCTTCAGGGATACCAAAAACATTATTTTTTGTACCCCACTACACCCCGAAATGAAGGTTTCAAAATAAGGGTTGGTAAAGCTAGCACCCCCACTTCCTCAAAATTCAAATTTTTTTGTACGGTCTGAATCAGTGAATTTTGGGCTCCCGTGCGCCACTTTTTGAAATTCCGAAACTCACCCCTAAATAAGAAAACCAAAAATCAAAACCACCCCAAATTCTCAAAACTCAAAAATTCTTGCGCCATAATATTAGGGTAATTTTGGGCTCTTCAGTACCACCAAAAACATTATTTTTGATACCCTAAAACCTCCCAATTTAAGATTACAAAATAGGGGGAGGGTAAGTTACTACCCCGACTTACTCAAAATTCAAACTTTTTTGCGTGATCTAAACAATTGAATTCTGGTTTTTCTATGGCCCGCTACTCAAATTTTTGAAACTCATCCCTAACTACGAGAGAGAGAAATGAGAACCACCCGAATATTTCGTAACTAAAAAAATCATGCGCCATAATTTGGAGTCTTTAATGATACCGAAATCAATTTTGTTCACCCACACTACGAGTACAAACACCCAAATTCAACTTGGCAAAAAAGGGGATTGAAAAGCTCCTTTTCCTCCTCCTTTTGAGCCACAATTCCATCCATTATAAGCAATTGCAAAATTTTAGTTAATGAAAGATTTAATATAGATAATTTATCACATATTTTTTCACAATTTATCACATATTTTCTTTAATATTTAAATTGTTATAAAACCTAAACTACAAGACATTCTCTTCCAGGAATCGAATAATCTCTAAATTACATACACGTAAGTTCCACAAACTCCAAAACGTGCATACGATATTACAAACTTTCGAGCACTTTTCCATTGTTCAGAAATAAACACAAAAATAATGAACGTATACGAACAACACATTTTTGACAATTGTCTACATAATTCTAAATCACACGCGTTTCTCAAATAATTTTGGGCTAGTACAGTATTGATTAAAAAAATTAAAATTAATAAAAATAATCCCACAATTTACCAAATCTTTTTTCTTATTTTGTAATAAAACCTAAATTACACGACGTTCTATTCCAGTAATCAAATATATTCGAAAACACTTACAATGGAGTTTGAAAATGCTCAAAAATAATTTTGGGCTTCTCTCCTTTTCTTCCCAAAAACTCGATGATTCTCGTGCCTACGATATTTCGACCTTATGAGTTATTTCACATTACCTAGTAATAAACTGATAAATAATTAACGTATACGAACAAGACATTTTTTCACAATTGTCTGCATAATGGTTAATGAAACGAGATACTCAAATAAATTTGGGCTAGACTAATACGTATTAAAATAATTATAATTATTATTGAAAATTATAATTATTATATATATTAAAATTATATTATATTTCATTAAATATATAAAAATTATATTTATATTATTATGTTAAAAATTATATACGTATTAAGAATATTTATTATTATATATTATAATTATTATATTATTAAAATTAATTATAATTAAAAAATATATTAAATATATTACACCACCGCCGCCGCAATAAACCTCAGTCGTTTCCTTCAGTGAATATCTTACGTGGTTTTGGAGTATTAAGTGAGATACAGAATTTACAAACTTTATTTTCATTGTAGTGTAAAATGAGGAAAACGTAGTTGTACCCTTATAATTCTTAGACTATTTGGATAAAAGTGTATACTCATACTAAAGCGTCAATAGATCGGTCTATAAAATCCATACCGTCTATCGACGGTATGGGTTTTATTGTCCGAACCCGATTGCGGCGAAAGCAAATCGCGTAAATTTAATACTGTAAGTATACACATAGTTGTTTAAAGGGTTGTCACGACTTCATATTTATTTTAACTACTGATTACAGAAAATTATAATTATTTAACTATCAAACTAAATTATAAATGACTTTAATAGTTATTTTCGGTTGAAGACGATATCAATCCCATTTATGTTTCCAGTTAATTTGATAATACGGAAAAGTATATGGTTGCTACATTCTACTGTAGTACTCGCATAATTCTCCGATAGAGCTCACAAGGTAGAAGGGGGTGACAGACGGTCTGCGCTTCGCTTCCAGGGAGCCTAGACAAAATGTGCAACTGACCCTTACCGTTCACACCCCCGGAGCCTCTGCTGGGAGGACCCTGTTGGGTCACTAATATTTATGATCTGTTATTCGTCAATGTGTTCCCTAGTTGCAACATCTGTGGTCGAGGCGCGACCGTTTCGGCACTTCCTTTCTACTCGCCGGCTCTTTTATGACAGTACCTGGAACGAGGCCCAAGCTGTCCCGCGCTTCCTTGCGGCGTCGCGGGCAGTGCGAAGACTAGTGTCAGAATAGCATGTACTTTCCTAGTGGTTATGTATTACTGTATAAAGAGGAAAATTTAAGTAAAACATTCACAAAAATAATCCAGAGGTTTTGTAAAAAAATTCAATTTTTATGTAATAGTATTAATTATTAAAAAGGCCTAAATATTTAAATTAACTCAAACGTTTTTATAGTTACAGCATGTCTCTATAAATTCTTCTTTTTGTCAATTTGAATATCTGAGATATGTAATTGAGTTTTAAAAGGGTCGTTAAACTGGCTTGAGAGTATGAGGCGAAACATACAGTTAAAAAATTAATATTGTTTACATATACTTACACACGTACGTACAAGGAGACACTGTGTTGCAACATAATATTTCAATGAATTTCGAGTGTACATTAACTACTGATGTCAATTTTCTAAAACTCTCAAAAGACTATTAATAATAGATACAGTAAATCAAATGTGACAAATATTTTTGTTGAATTAAAAGAATTAACAAACAAGTCTTTCATCAATCTTCACAAAAGAAAAGCTTTGCATATTAAAGTGAAAGAAATAACAGTTTAATAATAAGAAATTAAAATAGGCATTGTCACCAAATCAGAAAAACATTACATATAATGTTCCATACTGTTTATTAAGTAAAATTGTTTAAACAGAGAGAAGAGAATAAAGAGAAGAAAGAAACAAGAGAATAACATCGCTTAAGTGTTACACAGTTATAGTATACTTAATAATAAAATATATGATTATCAAAATTGAGTCTGAAATCTTAGTGCTTAGTAAAGTTGAGAAATTCATTCAAGGTGAAAATCATTTGCAATCAACAGACAAATGGTTTTGGTTTAACATTCTTTACGGTGGTGGAGACGTGCTTGGAGTTCTTAGCGTGCGCAAACAGCCGCCACTTTAAATGGTTGTACCTTAAATAAAACTTCGGTACAATTAAATTTCTGTTGGAACAATCCGGTACAAAACCAGGTAAAAACGAATAGTAATGGTTTCACATGTTTCAAGAGGTATGGTGACGCGCTTGGTGGTATTTCTATTATTAGCCGTTCGACGCCACATTTAAATAGCTCTATCTTAATTACCATCCTTTGTACAAAAACAATTTGGGCAAAACAATCCGGTACATACCAGGTACAACAGAATGGTAATGTTTTAACATTTTTTACAGGGTATGGTGACGCGCTTGATCGTATGGCTATCGTTGGTTGCCCGCCGCCACCTAAAAATGAGGGTTTCTTATGTAATAATTTTTGGTACTGCCGAACATATTTTAGTTAACTGCTGAATAATCAAAAAGGGCTCGAAAGGTCGATTGATCGTCCGCACGAGAATCTTCAATCTTTTCGAAGGAAAGGAGAGAAGACCAAAATTATTTTTGAGCATGTCGACCACCCTTGTATGTGTTTTAGACAATGTTAGATTACTGGAAGAGACAGTCGTATAGTTTAGGTTTAATGGCAGTGTAAAGAATCGTGATCCGAAAAAGTATTGAATAATTGTTATACGTTTATAATTTTTTCAAAAAGTACTAGAGTAGCCCAAAATTATTTGGAAGTCTCGTTTTATTACCCGTTTCATAGGCTATTGTCAGAAAAAGTCCTGTTTCTACACGTTTTATTTTATTGATTTTTTCTGGGTAATGTGAAAGTGTTCGAAAGGTCGAAATATCGTACGCACGAAAAGTATCGATTTTTTGGAAGGAAAATAGAGAAGCCCAAAATTATTTTTTAACAATTTCGACCACCCTTGTATGAGTTTTAGACAATTTTCGATTACTAGAAGAGACAGTCCTGTAGTTTAGGTTTAATGGTAGTGTAAAGAATGGTGATACGAAAAAGTATGGGATAATTGTTATTGGTTTATAATTTTTTCAAAAAGTACTAAACTAGCCCAAAAATATTTGAATGTCTCGTTTTATTACGCTATCTATAGGCAATTGTCAGAAAAAGTCCTGTTTCTATACGTTCATTATTATTGATTTTTTCCAGGGTATTGTGAAAGTGCTCGTAAGGTTGAAATATCGTACGCACGAGAACTATCGATTTTTTGGAAGGAAAGTACAGAAGCCCAAAATTATTTTCGAACATTGTCGAACTCCCATGTATGTGTTTTAGGCAATATTTCATTACTGGAAGAGAATGTTGTGTAGTTTAGGTTTTATGACAATGTAAAAAAAGTGATCGGAAAAAGTTTGGGATAACTTTTATTAGTTTATAATTTTTTTAATACGTATTAGACTAGCCCAAAAGTATTTGAGTATCTCGTTTTATTACCCATTATGTGGATAATTGTGAAAAAATGTCATGTTTGTGTACGTTCATTATTTTTCAGTTTATTACTGGGTTATGTGAAATAACTCATAGGGTCGAAATATCGTAGGCACGAGATTTATAGATTTTTTGGAAAGAAAGAAGAGAAGCCCAAAATTATTTTTGAACATTTTCAATCTCCCTGGTATGTGTATTAAACAATATTTAATAACTGGAAGAGAATGTTGTGTAGTTAAGGTTTTATAACAATGTAAAAAAGAGTGATCGGAAAAAGTTTGGGATAACTTTTATTAGTTTATAATTTTTTTAATACTTACTAGACTAGCCCAAAATTATTTGAGTGTCTCGTTTCATTAACCATTATGCAGACAATTGTGAAAAAATGTCTTGTTTGAATACGTTCGTTATTTTTCAGTTTATTACTGGGTTATGTGAAATAACTCATAGGGTCGAAATACCGTACGCACGAGAACTATCGATTTTTTGGAAGGAAAGTACAGAAGCCCAAAATTATTTTCGAACATTGTCGAACTCCCATGTATGTGTTTTAGGCAATATTTCATTACTGGAAGAGAATGTTGTGTAGTTTAGGTTTTATGACAATGTAAAAAAAGTGATCGGAAAAAGTTTGGGATAACTTTTATTAGTTTATAATTTTTTTAATACGTACTAGACTAGCCCAAAATTATTTGAGTATCTCGTTTCATTACCATTATGCAGACAATTGTGAAAAAATGTCTTGTTTGTGTACGTTCATTATTTTTCAGTTTATTACTGGGTTATGTGAAATAACTCATAGGGTCGAAATATCGTAGCACGAGATTTATAGATTTTTTGGAAAGAAAGGAGAGAAGCCCAAAATTATTTCGGAACATTGTCAATCTCCCTTGTATGTGTATTAGACAATATTTAATTACTGGAAAAGAATGTTGTGTAGTTTAGGTTTTATAACAATGTAAAAAAAGTGATCGGAAAAAGTTTGGGATAACTTTTATTAGTTTATAATTTTTTTAATACGTACTAGACTAGCCCAAAATTATTTGAGTGTCTCGTTTCATTAACCATTATGCAGACAATTGTGAAAAAATGTCTTGTTTGAATACGTTCGTTATTTTTCAGTTTATTACTGGGTTATGTGAAATAACTCATAGGGTCGAAATACCGTACGCACGAGAACTATCGATTTTTTGGAAAGAAAGGAGAGAAGCCCAAAATTATTTTTCAACATTGTCAATCTCCTTGTATGTGTTTTAGACAATATTTAATTACTGGAAGAGAATGTTGTGTAGTTTAGGTTTTATAACAATGTAAAAAAAAGTGATCGGAAAAAGTTTGGAATAACTTTTATTAGTTTATAATTTTTTGAATACGTACTAGACTAGCCCAAAATTATTTGAGTGTCTCGTTTCATTAACCATTATGCAGACAATTGTGGAAAAATGTCTTGTTTGTATACGTTCATTATTTCTCAGTTTATAATGGGTTATGTGAAATAACTCATAGGGTCGAAATACCGTACGCACGAGAACTATCGATTTTTTGGAAAGAAAGGAGAGAAGCCCAAAATTATTTCGGAACATTGTCAATCTCCCTTGTATGTGTTTTCGATAATATTTAATTACTGGAAGAGAATGTCTTGTAGTTTAGGTTTTATAACAATGTAAAAAATATTGAACGGAAAGAGTTTGGGCTAACATTTATTAGTTTATAATTTTTTGAATACGTACTAGACTAGCCCAAAATTATTTGAGTGTCTCGTTTCATTAACCATTATGCAGACAATTGTGAAAAAATGTCTTGTTTGAATACGTTCATTATTTTTCAGTTTATTACTGGGTTATGTGAAATAACTCATAGGGTCGAAATACCGTACGCACGAGAACTATCGATTTTTTGGAAAGAAAGGAGAGAAGCCCAAAAATATTTCGGAACATTGTCAATCTCATGTATGTGTATTAGACAATATTTAATTACTGGAAGAGAATGTTGTGTAGTTTAGGTTTTATAACAAGGTAAAAAAAGTGATCGGAAAAAGTTTGTGATAACTTTTATTAGTTTATAATTTTTTGAATACGTACTAGACTACCCCAAAATTATTTGAGTGTCTCAATTCATTAACCATAATGCAGACAATTGTAGAAAAATTTCTTGTTTGAATACGTTCGTTATTTTTCAGTTTATTACTGGGTTATGTGAAATAACTCATAAGATCGAAATATCGTAGGCACGAGAACTATCAATTTTTTGGAAAGAAAAGAGAGAAGCCCAAAATTATTTTTCAACATTGTCAATCTCACTTGCATGTGTTTTAGGCAATATTTAATTAGTGGAAGCGAATGTCGTGTAGTTTAGGTGTTATATCAATGTAAAAAATGTTGAACGGAAAGAGTTTGGGCTAACTTTTATTAGTTTATAATTTTTTGAATACAAACTAGAATAGACCAAAATTATTTGAGTATGTTGGTTCAATAATCGTTATGTGGACAATTGTCAAAAAATGTCTTGTTTGTATACGTTAAATATTTTTCAGTTTATTACTGGGTTATGTGAAATAATTCATAAGATCGAAATATCGTATGCACGAGAATCATCGAGTTTTTGGAAAGGAAAGAAGAGAAGCCCAAAATTATTTTTGAACTTTGTCAGTCTCCCTTGTATGCGTTTTTGGCAATATTTAATTACTGAAAGAGAATGTTGTGTAGTTTAGGTTTTATAACAATGTAAAAAAAAGTGATCGGAAAATGTTTGGGCTAAATTTAATAATTTCTAATTATTGTAATACGTACTAGACTAGCCCAAAATTATTTCAGTGTCTCGTTTCATTAACCATTATGCAGACAATTGTGGAAAAATGTCTTGTTCGAATATGTTCATTATTTTTCTGTTTATTAGTATGTAATGTGAAAAAACTCCAAATATCGTAGGCACGTGATTTCGATTTTTTGAATGGAAAGTAGAGAAGCCCAAAATTATTTTCGAACATGGTCTAACTCTCTCGTATGTGTTTTAGACAATATTTGATTACTGCAGGAGAATGTCGTGTAGTTTAGGTTTTATAACATTGTAGGAATGGTGAATGGAAAGAGTTTGGGATAACTTTTATTAGTTTATAATTTTTTTAATACGTACTACACTAGCGCAAATTTATTTGTGTGTCTCGTTTCATTAACCATTATGCAGACAATTGTGAAAAAATGTCTTGTTCGTATACATTAATTATTTATCAGTTTATTACTAGGTAATGTGAAATAACTCATAAGGTCGAAATATCGTATGCACGAGAATCATCGAGTTTTTGGAAAGGAAAGAAGAGAAGCCCAAAATTATTTTTGAGCATTTTCAAACTCCATTGTAAGTGTTTTAGAATATATTTGATTACTGGAATAGAACGTCGTGTAATTTAGGTTTTATTACAAAATAAGAAAAAAGATTTGGTAAATTGTGGGAATATTTTTATTAATTTTAATTTTTTAATCAATACTATACTAGCCCAAAATTATTTGTGTAACGCGTGTGATTTAGAATTATGTGGACAATTGTCAAAAATGTGTTGTTCGTATACGTTCATTATTTTTGTGTTTATTTCTGAACAATGGAAAAGTGCTTGAAAGTTTGTAATATCGTATGCACGTTTTGGAGTTTGTGGAACTTATGTGTATGTAATTTAGAGATTATTCGATTCCTGGAAGAGAATGTCTTGTAGTTTAGGTTTTATAACAATTTAAATATTAAAGAAAATATGTGATAAATTATGAAAAAATATGTGATAAATTATCTATATTAAATCTTTCATTAACTAAAATTTTGCAATTGCTTAGAATGGATGGAATTGTGGCTCTAATTTCTTTGAACCGTAATATCGTGTGTGTGTGTGATTTCTTCTGATCTTCTAGTTCTGAGCATGTGGAGCTTTTCAATCCCCTTTTTTGCTAAGTTGAATATGGGTGTTTGTACTCGTATTATGGGTGAAAAAAATGATTTCGGTGTCATTAAAGACTACAAATTATGGCGCATGATTTTTTTAGTTACGAAATATTCGGGTGGTTCTCATTTCTCTCTCTCGTAGTTAGGGATGAGTTTCAAAAATTTGAGTAGCGGGCCATAGAAAAACCAGAATTCAATTGTTTAGATCACGCAAAAAAGTTTGAATTTTGAGTAAGTCGGTGTAGTAACTTAACCTCCCCCTATTTTGTAATCTTAAATTGGGAGGTTTTAGGGTATCAAAAATAATGTTTTTGGTGGTACTGAAGAGCCCAAAATTACCCTAATATTATGGCGCAAGAATTTTTGAGTTTTGAGAATTTGGGGTGGTTTTGATTTTTGGTTTTCTTATTTAGGGGTGAGTTTCGGAATTTCAAAAAGTGGCGCTTGGGAGCCCAAAATTCACTGATTCAGACCGTACAAAAAAATTTGAATTTTGAGGAAGTGGGGGTGCTAGCTTTACCAACCCTTATTTTGAAACCTTTATTTTGGGGGGTAGTGAGGTACAAAAAATAATGTTTTTGGTATCCCTGAAGAGCCCAAAATTAGCCCAAAACTATGGCGCAAGAATTTTTGAGTTTTGAGAATTTGGGGTGGTTTTGGTTTTTGGTTTTCTTATTTAAGAGTAAGTTTTGGAATTTCGAAAAGTGGCGCACGGGAGCCCAAAATTCACTGATTCAGACCGTAGAAAAAAATTTGAATTTTGAGGAAGTGGGGGTGCTAGCTTTACCAACCCTTATTTTGAAACCTTCATTTCGGGGTGTAGTGGGGTACAAAAAATAATGTTTTTGGTATCCCTGAAGAGCCCAAAATTAGCCCAAAACTATGGCGCAAGAATTTTTGAGTTTTGAGAATTTGGGGTGGTTTTGGTTTTAGGTTTTCTTATTTAGGGGTGAGTTTTGGAATTTCGAAATGTGGCTCTCAGGAGCCCAAAATTCACTTGTTTCGACCGTACAAAAAGTTTTGAATTTTGAGGAAGTGGGGGTGCTAGCTTTACCAACCCTTATTTTGAAACCTTCATTTCGGGGGGTAGTGAGGTACAAAAAATAATGTTTTTGGTATCCCTGAAGAGCCCAAAATTAGCCCAAAACTATGGCGCAAGAATTTTTGAGTTTTGAGAATTTGGGGTGGTTTTGGTTTTTGGTTTTCTTATTTAGGGGTGAGTTTTGGAATTTCGAAATGTGGCTCTCAGGAGCCCAAAATTCACTTGTTTCGACCGTACAAAAAGTTTTGAATTTTGAGGAAGTGGGGGTGCTAGCTTTACCAGCCTCATTTTGAAATTTTAATTTCGGGGTATTGGGAGGTAGCCCAAAATTTTTGAATGGGGGCTGAAATTAGCCCAAAATTATGGGGCAAAAATTTTTCAGTTTTTCGAAAGTGGGGGTGCTAGCTTTACCGACGTCTCAGTCGCTTCATTAGACTGCGCGAAATCGCGAATGAGCAACGCGGATGAGCATTCCATTATTTTCTAATAAATAACAAAACTGAAGTTTTCCCTTTCAGGAAATGAACATGTTGAATTGTTTACGAATTACTTCCACCACCATTAACTGACACGCTAACGTCAGTTGCCGATGTTCCGCTGCGCGCATATCAGTTGGGAAGAGGGAAGGGTAAAGGGCGCGGAGGAAGGGTGGATGGAGAGGGGGAGGGGAAGGGGGCATTGGGATCTACTCGCATTTAGCATTGTTAGGGAACAACCAAATTTTTTTCGTAGCCCTGAAGTGTTGCGTCGAAGCACGTTTTTCTCTCCCGATCATATATCTTAACATCTTTGCCACGGGCCTCCCTCTCCAAACCACGTACCGGGAGCTGAGCGGTAGCTCAGTGCATCAACTGATGTCACTGCAGCGCCTCTAACCGGTAGGTCCTAGGTTCGAGTCCTGACGGCGGCAGGATTTTCGACACTAGCTTTTCAGCTAGATCGAATTCAGCTGCTGTCTGGAGGAGAATTCTAGAGGCCGGCTGCTCAGATCGGTAGTTTTCCGTAGTTTCTCCGATCAATTCGAGGCGAATGCCGGAGCAGTACCCTAACAAACGGGCGACGGACCGCGCGCGATCTGTCCTTCCTCTCCCTTGTCCTATCCTCCCCTTGCACACACACTTACACTAACATGCACTACACTACCACATACTCCGGGAGACCGGTCGGGAGCTTAAAGCTTGTCCCGGCTGGGGTGGCGCCCCGCTGGTAGGAGAGTCCTGGTTAAGGGGAAACCCCACTAGCCGACGGTGGGTCGGCGCCGGATCTCGCCATCCAGCGAGGGAAGATCACCGCCATCTCCCGAGAAAAACATGCGCTACACTAACGGGACTAATGACCAAAGCAGTTGACGCGCCCGGAAACACGAAAAATCAATCAATCCAAACCACGTGGTTCAGGCAATAAATCCATTTAGCGGCTCGCGGTAAGTGTGGCCAGTCAATGCGGCCGCCCTTCAAGCATTTTGCTCTCTTGCCGGCTTAGTCTTACAGCAATACACAGACAGGGAAGAGGGAATTTAACCAGTAGTGACACAAAATCAGTCATCTTTAGTTGTGTTCCAAGACTCAATGGATTACATTCAACATAAAACATTGAGACACGGAGGAAACTGAAGGAGTGGGGCAACCGAGATGAGTTGGGTATATTCGCGGATACTGGATTCAATATTCCAAAATAGTTTCAAGTACATCATCTGTTTAAACTTAATAAACCATGTTAGTATTGGTCATTTTTCTTAGAGCGAATTTTGTTGCATCTGTTTCGTGTGTTGCATATTATTCCCGATCGTCCTAACTTTTATTTAATAAATGCGTTATGGCGGAACGAGAGTGACCATTTTATTAGAACGAGAGTGGCATTTATTTAATAAATGGCAAAAGTAATGAAGTTAATTTTGAGGTAATAGATTAATTATAAATGAGTATTTAATTATCCAATAGTTTTATTGACTTGTGACCGATCTTGTTTTCTTTTATACATACAGTTCTGGAATGGGATCTTAATTCCCCCCCCTTGTGTCATAACAATATTTCCTTAATAAACGGCCAATAGTAATAAATTTAATTAGAGGGTATTAATTCAAAAATAAATAGTTACTTAATTTTCAATTGCATTTATTGGATAGTGTCCGTTCCTATTTTCTATTGTACGCAATCGAACGACCGGCATGCCGTCGTAACATTTATTTTAAAAAAAACAGCAACAGTATCAAATTGAATCATCTGAGTAATAAAGTAGTACATGATTTTTCCAAATGGTGTCGTTTGATTCTGCTTGTTCCTACATTCTATTATACGTATTCATAATAATATAAGAAGCCGTAACTATCATTCCTGTGGAACCTTGCACGGATCCATTACCATGCACGGAATTCCCTATGAATACAGGCTTCTGCCTGTAAATCCTATTCTTTGCCTGGACAATATTCAGTATCAGGGTAGTATGCAGTATCGGATTTTTACATTTGTTGAAGTATCGTGACCGATTATTTCTCAGAGTGTACAATTTTTATTCTTATTTATTATACGAAAATCGAAGACGAAATATCAGGGTATTTTAATGTACATGGTATTTTTCGCTCTTTATGAGGTGGGCTCGATAACTTTTTTTATGGGTCAAACAGAAAATTATGTTGCGCTAATCTGAGCAAATGACGAGCAAATTATGTTCGAAATTTGGTAGAAATACCTACTATTTCGGCCATTTAGGTGTTTCTCGAAAATTGGTTTCGCGTCTAACTTGTTTGTGTTGGTGGGCAAATGGGTACAAAGTTTTGGTTGAAATACCTGAATTTTCGGGTCAGCGTGGAGTTGTCTCCAATTTTTTCCCCACAATTAATTTTTTATGGGGGATGGGCAAACAAGGACAAACGATGTGAAAAAGTTATACCAAGTTTCGTCAAAATACATGAATTTTTTCGACCAATCTGGTCTGTCCTGAAAATTTGTTTCGCATATATTTTTTTGCGTGGGTGGACAAACGAAAAGTTTTGGTGGATAAACTTGGGCAAACGATGTCCCAAGTTTGTTTAAAATCCCAGATTTTTTCCGACCAAATTCACGGACTTCCCGTCCCTGCTCCCGCCGCCGCCACCGCCACCGCCACCGCCACCGCCCTCGCCTTCGCCTTCGCCTTCGCCTTCGCCTTCGCCTTCGCCACCGCCCTCGCCTTCGCCTTCGCCTCCACCCTCGTCTCCACGCGGCACTCGCAACCCTTGTTATGCTTACATCTTCGCCCTCTTAGCGCTCTTGGTCCCATCTCCACCCTCGCTTCGCTCCACCCCTTACTCCACTCTCGCCCACTTTCTCCAAAATTCTCGCGCTTCATTTCTGTTCTTGAACATATCGTCAAATGATATCCTAGAAGCACTAGATTTTCAGGAGAGGTATTTTCATTAGAAAATTGTTTTCCCTGAAACATTAGCAAGCAGGGCAATGGAATAAATAAAGCAAAAGCGCCCCCGGAATATTTTTTTGGTTGGAAAAACTAATTAAAGTTGGAAAACAAGGTTTTCCACAGATTTAAATCACTTTTTTTCGGAGTACTTCGCACAAATGAAAGACACGAATAACTATTATTTCCTTTGTTTTTTTAAATATCTCATGCTGTGATACAGATCAATTAAAGGGCTAAATACAAATTGTATACCTATATATTCACTACAGTTTCCCAAAGTATGAAAATTCAGTCTTCAACTTCGACACACCAATGTCTATGAATCAGTAATTCAATAGTAATTCATTTTTTAAAAATGAGGACGCGTCTTAATAGCTTTCGCAGTTTATCTATTTCACTTTTAGTTGGATTCATTACAAAAGATAAATAATGTAAAATAAATTTGTAAGAGTCATATTGTAACAAATTGTAATTTCATTATTGTACTTTTACATTTCCGGCGATCTCTGACTCGGCCAAACTGTTAAATAACCCTGTGAACATCGGCTTGTCATGGGTAAAAAAAATGCCGTGTAAAAAATTATGATATGCCACTGGGGGGATCACGATGGCGTAGGTTGTCGTGGTCTCTGGTGGAGTATCGTAGACGACCACCCGGACCCTGAGTCTCGCGGCGCCGCTCACGTCGTTAGCCTGAAGGTGCAGGCAGTGAGAAGGCGATAGTAAGCTGGCAGTCGGGTTCGCCCGGCTACCCACCAGTTGGGCCTATGGCGCGTAGGGCAGACTGGTAGGGCGTCTTTGGGCAGGATAGGGTGAAGGATACTTTTCGGAGTACTCTGGGTCTCACTTTAAAGTCCGGCGTGAAATCCAGAAACCACGTCAAGTTACTCAGGTTCCGGCGTTACCCACGTCGATAGCTGGCGGTAAGAATTGGGGAGACGGGATGGGGACTTCCAGGTGCCCGGACTTTAGTTCAGGTGGCCCCCAGTTAGGCTCTCGGATTCATCGTGGCAATGGCCCGATACTCTGGGCATAGAGGAGGAAATTTGTTCCCGGCGCATGTGAGTGGCACATTGTTTTGACTCTGGTATTAGCCTGGAATGCTAGGAGCTCTGAGCTAGCACGGCGGCCCCTACCCAGGCATTGTATGAGGAGGTTGCCGCGAGGGCAAACTGGGTTTCGGCTGGACCCGGACGTCAGCCCGTCGGCGTATTGCGCGTCGGTGAGGGGCGAGGATAGAAGCCAAAAGGGCAAAGGTGCTCACCCCGGGGACTTGTCCCCTAGACCAAGCAAGAAATTGTGGTGTTGTAGACCAAATGGGGTTTCATGCTCCATACATACATACATACATGCCAACCACTGGGGGAGCTACATTAAGCTTTGTCCACGATTTTGATTTGCGATTTCCGACTTGCGTGACTTCGGCAAAACTTTTAAATTGCTATCATAATTTCGGCTTATCGTGGACCAAACGATGGTATGTTCAAAATTTCGAAATTACCTTGTGATTGAGCTACAGCAAGTTTGAAATCAGAATTTTGATTTGCGATTTTCTGCTTTGCTTGACTGCGGCAAAACATTTTAGAAATAGGACAAAAATGGGAAAACTCTGCGAAACGATAATGTATTCAAAAGTTGGATATTCACAAGTCGGGGTGCGAGTCATTTTAAATTCCAAAGTTTGATTTGCGATTTCCGGCGTTGTTTGACTTAGGCAAATTTTTTAATGGCTCTATGAAGTTGGGTTTATCGTGGACAAAACGGTGGTATGTTCGAAATTTCGAAATTCCTTTGTGGAGCTACAGCAAGTTAGAGTTCAAAATTTTCATTTTCGATTTCCGACGTTTTTGACTTGGAGAAAACTTTTTACAAATATGACTAAAATGGGCAAAACTTTGCTAAACGATGGTGTGTTCAAAAATTCGAAATTCGCAAATGAAGATGCGAGTCAAAAATTTGATTTGCGATTTGGGGCGTAGTGTGAGTGGGGCAAAACTATTTAAAGGTTGGGCAAAACTTTGTTGTATGACATTTTATTTTTCGGGAAAGTTGGGTTGCCAACTTCACACACCTCATTTTAACCCGTCTGCGTATCGGACACTGTCACTTTTCATGCTGTTTCCTCATTCGAGGTGAATCTCCTCCTACCTGTGATTCATACAGGACAGGTTTTTTTTTTTTTTTGTTTTTTGTTTTTTTGTGGAACACGTCTTCCTGCATTTTATGAAATTTATTGGCAGCCGACGAAGAAATGGTCTACGAGAGGTACTCGGCGATGACGATTCCGCGCTCTCAAAGCTTTCTTTGTTTTTTGAAAGAAAGCGGAATATGTGACTTTATTTGAGAGATAAGGGCAATGATGTTTTTGTTTCCTAGCCCCTTTACAGTCGGATTTACGTTTTTGAACCCTTTGTCTTATCTTCTTGTATATTTTATGCGTAATTGAAGTTTTCTTTTTAGGCTATGTATGTGCTTTAAATTAGCGGGTAAGTTGCATCTGCAACACTTTTACTAGATTTTTATTGTTTTGTTTTAAATGTAAAAAATACGTTGACACGGTCACCAATGACGTTAGTAGTTGCAGCGCCCTCTAAACCTAAGCAATCAATCAATCAAATGTGGAGTCAATGTGGGAGCTATTATAGCCCATGTCCCGGTTGTGGCAGACAATGCGCGGCTAAGAAAGGATCAACAGGAAGAAACAACTACAAATTGCATATTATTATTATTATTATTATTATTATTATTATTATTATTATTATTATTGTTGTTGTTGTTGTTGTTGTTGTTATTGTTATTTTTTTCAAATGTTAATGAATTATTACAGGATATCCACCAACGTCGCGAGCTATTCAGGTTCCAGCTCCTGTTGCTGCTGCTGTGGCGCGTCCTCCATTGGGTGTACCAATGCCTAGAGTTGGGTATGAATATCTTCCCTATACTGCGGCTTATCCTCTTGGTTCTCAGTCTGCATCGGTTTATCGAGCTTCACAGAGCCATCGTTTCCCTCAGACCCAAGGATCATTCACTCCTACTGTATACAAGTAAGTATATCATCTAATTCACTATAAAAAATAACTGCTGATATTACGATAATCTTAGCTCTTTGGTTATCCATTTCGTACAGGTGTAAATTTTTGTATATTTTTTCACTTCAGTATTTTCCTTTCTCTCCTAACCTTCAAGCACCATTGTTCGCACAGGATCCAATATCAACAAGATTGCAATCTTGTTACCTGTCAGCCAATCACATTGACCTATGATGGTTACCTCCTCTAGCATGTGTTTTATAGCCTTGCGTGGATGCAGATGCAAACTACTTTGATTGATGTTCGAAGATAATTATTGTGTAACTTTTGAAAGGTTGTGTGGAAATGAAGTCGGCAATGAACTTAACATTCCTATAAACCAGGGCTCTGTGGCCTACTGCTCACGGGCATATCAGGCCCGCGTAAGAATTTAGACTGGCCCAGCAAACATCCAAAATTTTAGATATACGTGTATACTTTTCAAACAAACAAAAAAACACACAAACATAGAAGATTATTTGGGCTTTAGAGAGCAGATGCGTTTCAAAGTGGATTTTCTGAAGGTTGTAAAGCAATGTTTGTCAATCTCAAAACTGAAACTTGCAAAACAGCGAAGATTAATCTGATCAAGAAAGCCAACAAAAATTAAATTCAAAGTCATTTGCCAATTTCTCTTTTGTTAGTTCTCTCAAAAATATCACAGACACTTTTCTACACAAATAGAAGCCTTACTCAGTAAATATGAAGTGTTTTCAGATTGCCAACATGGAGTTAGAAAATCAAAATTCCCAGATACTGCAATATTTTCTATTTTAAAAATCTTGCTTCTTCAATAGATCAAAATGAAGCGCTAATTGGAATATTTTTAGCACTTTCAAAATTTGACGTCATTGATCATAACATTTTATTTTCAATATTACTTTTCTATGAAAATCGTGATATTGCTCTAGATTGGCTATGTTGGACCCTTAAAGGGGCTGCATAAGAAATTACAGAAAAAAAGAAGGATAGGAAAAGCAGTGAAATGGCGGACAGAGGGTGCATTTTCTCTCGTTCTTGTATGCAAGAAAGGCTACACGACACTGCGCCCCCCAAAACTCCTTTGCATTAAAAACGTACTCGAGAAAGAGGCAACTCAATAATCTGGTAGTCGGTAACCTCTGTTATGAGTAGGTAATTTTGATGGGAACAATTCTTTCTGTGTGCGCTGTCATTTCGTTTCAGTGTCCCATTTGGTTCATGTCGTCCCAGATATCTGCAGTTGGGCTGTGTTATAAGGCTGCTGTTTGTCTGTCTCGTTGAACTCGGCACAAGCTTGTTCGTCACATTTGACCTAATGCCCGGTTGTGAAGCTTGGTAACAGTCAGTATTGAGTTGCAAATTCATTGAATTTCTCCTATCACATGCCATTCCTACCTTTCCTTGTTTCAGAAGAAGAAATTCTAGGTCCAACGCGTTTTCATTGTTGCATTTACAGCCCATCCCTCCACGTCCCATTTCCCTTCGTGGGTCAGCATCATTGACTTATCACCCTTCACCTTAGTGCGATGAATATTGATAGAGTAAGGAAAGGTAAACACCTAGCTGAAACTTTTGAGATAATTCAGTTGAGCGGTTACAATGGGATGTAGTTGTATCCTTCGTACAACATACTTCAGTACACAGAGATATGGGATTAAGATGAAAGATTTTACAGTTGTCAGATGTGATGAATTTTGTGAATTCCATCTGGTTGCATATTGTTGCATGCCATCACTTTAAGAACTTTCTTTCTGACATTGACAGTACCAGGACAGCAAAAATTTATAATTAATGAAATCAAATGCTTTTGAAAGATCTAAAAATATGCCATTAAAGTTGTGGTGTAGATTTTGAAATAATTCCATTGTTTTCACGATAACCAATCATGCCATTTTTAGTATATTGATGTGGACACAAGATATCTTCACAGCAATTGGCATCAATTATGGAGAATATAGTGGGAAATTAGAATCCTGCATATCATGTAGTGTTGCTTAGATGTGCACTTCTTTTGAGATCACCCTCATACATTGAATCAATTTCAAAAACAATTGTTAACTATCTTTGAAATGAAGAAAGTTTTAATATGATATGATTTATCAAAACGTGTGAGAAATGAATAATAAGCATATTTTTCTCCAGTGCGCCTCACAATCTGGTGCTGAACTCTGGTGGACAAATGTATGTGTCCCCTCCTCAGCCAAACTATGCTGCTTCTTCCCATGATCATAGAGCTATTGAACCCGGGGGGACTATTAGCTCTTCATGGGAGCATAATACCAAGCCAGTTTTTGTTAGTGGAACACTTCAACCTCCATGGATGTATTCATCTTCATGTGCAGTATCGAAGGTAAAAGTATAAAAGCAAGTATCATTTTTTCTCTCTCGTGAAGTATAATATTTAAAAATAAGGTATGACTGTGTTTTTCAGAAGGTGGCTTCAAAAAGCCTAGCAGCTCTTCAACAAAGGAAGCAAGAAATTATTACACAGTTGGAAAAGGTTGTTGGGAAGTCTGCAGCCTCTGCTATTTCAAGCTCCGCATGTTCTCAGGCAAGAGAAGTAAGCATGAAGTTGTTGTTGTTATTATTGTTATCATTATCATTATCTTTAACCATATACTTATTTAATGCCTCTTGAAGTTGGCATGTTGGTAAAGTAAAACATTAGCTAGTATTTTCATATAAATTCACTTTTTCGTATGGTAGGTTTTAATCCTTAAGCTTTATAACCCTTTAATAAACCAGAAGGTTTTATCCAAATTCAATAGATTTTTAGTGAGGTGAAATTAGTGTTAATTGTAACATTCACTAAATTTCATTATGAAGTACTATATTTCCGCCATGTTATAGTTATTTAACAGAACAAAGATTTATTTTGGACTGCTTAAAAACATTTGGTTCCATTACTTGAGACAATCGTGAAGAAAAAATGTGATTTCATATAAAAATGTATGTACTTATCTATCATGCACTATTGTATGAAATCACTTTTTTCTTTCCTTCTCTGTTTCTCTCTCTCTCTTTCTCTCTCTCTCTCTTTCTCTCTCTCTCTCTTTCTCTCTCTCTCTCTTTCTCTCTCTCTCTCTCTTTCTCTCTCTCTTTCTCTCTCTCTCTCTCTCTCTTTCTCTCTCTCTTTCTCTCTCTCTCTTTCTCTCTCTCTCTTTCTCTCTCTCTCTTTCTCTCTCTCTCTTTCTCTCTCTCTCTCTCTCTCTCTCTCTCTTTCTCTCTGCGTCTCTCTCTGTGTCTCTCTCTCGTTTTTTGTTCTTTTACTCTTTCTGTCTCTTTTTCAAGCTTTTTTTGTCTCTCTTCTTGTCAGTCTGTCTCTTTTTTTGTCAGTCTGCCTCTCTTTTTGTCGGTCTGCCTCCGCCTTTCTGTCTGCCTGTCTATCTGTCTGCCTGTCTATCTGTCTGCCTGTCTATCTGTCTGCCTGTCTATCTTTCTGTCTGTCTATGACTATATAACTGTTTCCGTCTTTCTCCCTCTCTGCCTTTCTCCTTGTCTCTATCTTTCTTTCTGTCTGTATGCGTTTTTCTGTGTCTGTCTTTCTGTCTGTCGCTTTCTTTCTTTTTGTCACTCTTTCTTTCTTTCTACTTACATATATAACTTTTTTTCCCGCCCTTTCGAATGAAAGACGAGAAAGTATTGTAATCAGCGCATTGTAACGAAAAAGTGGATAAATCTTGTTCCTATATATAGTAAATTACTTCCTCTAACATAGTGTAGTCAGAATCCATGTTTTGTGTGTCTTCGGCAAAGTCGACTGATAGGAAATCTTCCGTCCGTGGTTAATGCTAGTGTCTAGACCGTTCAACCAATTTTCTCCAAAATTAATATTCCCCGATCGATCTGAACGAACACGATTTTTGGGAGTTTCAAACGGATATTTTGATTTTTGAGGTTACTTTACATGAAACCTCATCATTTTCAAAAATTTCTAAAAAAATGGCATCAATTTTTTTTAACCTTTCTTCTTTGATAGCATAAAACATGCTTAAGTGAATGATGTTAATCTCGTGTTCGTTGAAATCCCTAATTTTTCGAAAATTGCAAAAGTGGAATTTTTTAGGAACTTCTTCCTCTAACTACCATATTGAAGATACATTTTCTCTAAAAGAAATCTGTTCTTTAAAGACATCTTGAAATAACATGTCATTCAATTTTTTTTTGAAAGATAAGTAGTTTTCCGCGAAATATAGGCAATCTATATATATATAAAAGAAAGTCGTGTTAGTTACACTATTTATAACTCAAGAACGGCTGTACCGATTTGGCTGAAAATTGGTGAGTCAGTTACACTATTTATAACTCAAGAACGGCTGTACCGATTTGGCTGAAAATTGGTGAGCAGGAAGCTTAGAGCCAGGAGACGGATGTAGGATACTGTTTATCCCGTTCGACAGCGTTCCTGTGTGAGAACGCACGTTTTCGCGTGATTTCGCATGTTTTCGCGTGAAGGTACTTAACTGAAAAGTGCAACCTATGCACCAATATACAGGAACAATAATGAATTATTAATCTACTTAATTTTTTTATTTGTATTTTCTAATAAACAATTTAACTTTATAAATTCCAAAATCTGCTTATTTATTGTCTTTAACAGCCGGTCCCTATGATTACAGCTTTGTATTTCTCTCTTAAACAAAAATCAATTCCAAAAAAAAAACGCTCTGCTACGTAATAGATTTTTTAATTATCTATTTAATATCAGAGCGTTTTTTTTAAATTCTTCTTTGTTAGAGAGAAAAACGCAAATCTGCAATTGCTTTATTATCACGAGTGCAACAAGGATAGTACAGTTTCTCACAGTGAGTGCGACGCGAGAAAAAGATGGGACCGGCTGTTAAGGCGGAACAGAGTTCGCCGGGTCAGCTAGTTAAAAATATTTTTAAAACCATTTTTTGCTCAAAAACCGCTCTATTTTTTTCTTTAAATTTTCTCTTCGTCTATATCAACGGACAGTAAAAAATATGGTGTTAGTCCTATATTCAGCTAACTCTCCGTATTTTCGAAAAGTGCTAAAAAGTTAACTTTACAAAAGTACCAAATTGAAGAAAGCGATTTTTGCCTCAAACAAAGTCAGTTGTAAACTAGTGTGTTGAAACAGTACATACTTGTTTGCCCTTCGTAACGGGTACGTAATACTATTCTACCACTATTTCTGTCCGAATTAACTTATCTGTCGTCATTTTTTGTGTAACTCATTACAAATTGAAGAACATTTGGTGCGAAAACCCAATATTTTCAAACAAATATCAATACGAATTCGACAGTATGTGTGTTTATTTGTGTAACTCAAAGTGCACATGGCTGAAAGCGTAGGCCTAGCCATGTAGTAAGGAAAACCGGTACCTGGGCACTAGCAGCAATGCCATTCTGATCTACTACTTAACAAATTCCCTTTACACAAATTCGACAGAGAGACTCCGTGTGGTCTACAACACCACACATACCTTGTTTTATCAGGGGTGCTATTAACCCCGTGGTGGGCACCTATGGCTTATTGCCTTTATCCCCCCCCCACTGATGCACAAGTACGCGACAGGCTAAGATCTGGATCCAGCCGGAACTGTTTGTCCTCGGGCAACCTCCCCATACAATGCCTGGGTAAGGGCCGCCCTTCTAGCTCAGAGCTCCTAGCTATCCAGACTAGTGCCGGAGACAAAACAATGTGCTACTCAAATGTGCCGGGAACAAGTCCCTCCTCTTTACACAGAGTACCGGGCCACCGCCACGGGTAATCTGAGAGCCCAACTGGGGGCCACCCGAACTAAGATCCGGGCGGCTTGGGCCCCCCATCCCGTCCCCCCACTGCCAACACCTTTAGGCTAACGACGTAGGTACCCCCCGAACCTAGACAACCTGACGAGAGGTATCAATTTCCCATCCAATCCTCCCCAAAGGTCAATGCTCCAGGGTCCCAACTGATGGGTAACTGGGATAGCCTGACTTCGCCTTCTCACTACCTTCACCTTTAAGCTAACAATGTGAGTGCTGCCACGAGACTGAGCGTCCAGGTGGTCGTCTACGACACTCCACCATAAACCACGACAACCTCCGCCATCATGATTCTCCTTGCGGGGATCCAAATTCGACAATTAGAACTGCGTTTCATGCAGCTAAGTCATGTCCCAATATTGGGACGGAATTTGAGGAAGTAAATAAAATCCACTTATCTTGTCGACGTTAAAAAATGACCTTAAATACCCATCGCTGCATTGTTGCCCAAGGCAAAGTACGGTGGTATTATAAAATTGAAGTAAAATAAAAGTTCGTACAAATTTATGGTACTCAATTTTTTTCATGTTCAATTTAAATTGTATCTTGAAGAGAGAAAACCTAATTAAGTAATTTCAATTATGGTTTGATGATTGCTTGAAAGGAAATACATCTATACATTGAGAATACAAATACATTCCTCGTAACACTGAGAAAATATATGGATTATCAAATTGGATTTAAATAATTTCTAAAATATTAATTTGTAAACACATTACTCCCCAAAAAAATTCGAAAAATTGAACATGACATTATTTGAAGTAGTTTTTAATAAACACATTTGATTATGAAATAAAAATTATCTTTATAACTATATTTGGTGGAAGTCGCCAAAAGATTTTGAAGGTTTGCAATTTTCAAAAAATCAGAATTTTCAACTAACATGACACCTGCATGATTCTCTGAAGCGTCCTGTACACTATACGAGGTCAAAATTTAATCAAAAAATTTTCATGTAATTTTGAGAAAAAAATGTTTAAACAAAATTAAAAATTGTCTCTATTTGATGCGAAACATACTCAATATTTCGAAAAATTGTACATGACCTTATTTCAAAATTTGTCTTCAAGGAACAGATTTCATTAAGGGAAAATGTGTATCTTTATTATTTTAGTTGTAGTAAGACTCCAAAAAAAATTTGAACTTTTACAATTTTCGAAAAATCAGGGTTTTTGACTAACATGAGATCTACACCATTCTCTTAAATGTCCCTCACACTATCCAACAATTAAATTTAATGAAAAACGATGGGGCCATTTTTTTTTTTTTTTTTTTGTTGTTGGAAATTTGGAAAATGTCTTCGTGACTTATAAAAAGTACTCTCAGAATTAAAATATCGGTTTCAAATTCGCAACATCAGCCAGATCCATTGGAGATTAGCAATTTCTGAGAAAATCTGCTGAACTGTTTATCCGCTAGAGTTGTTCACAAACGGACAGACAGGCGATTTAGCGTCAATCTATTTTTCGGTATGAAGGACCTACAAAACATGGATTCTGGCTACACCACGTGTTAGATGATTCTTTTTCTATTTTTAGCAAATGGATTTATCCACTTTTTTGTTATCAGAGCTTGGCAAGAGAGAGGGCCCGCAACACTACATAATTTTTTTATACTCGTTACCAGTAGCGAGAATGTAAAAATGTTTTAAAAAAGTTCATGTATAGTGTCAACCCGAGTTCAAAACTCACGCCGTTTGTGTAGCTAAGGCATATGACAAGTTAACTCGGAGAACCTGAGGTAGGGTCTTCATGCGGAAAAAATGTGGGTTGAAAACACTTTTCAAGGTTTGTGTGGTAGTATAATATAACTACGTTCAGAAATAATATGAGGAAGTGTGTACTGTTGTAACTCCTAGTTCTTTCTTTTTCTTTCTTTTCTTCTTTCTTTCTTTCTTTTTCTTTGTGATCGCCTACAATAGCGGCATGATTGCCGAAAATATTATAGATTGCAATAGTACATAAGCGAATTTAGTTTCTAGAAGAAAGGTTTTGAGGATGCTGTATTCTGCACTTTAAAAGGTAATTTTGAGTAAAATAGTATTTATTGAAAAGTTCATAGACAATTTTTCCCGATTTCTAAGGCAGTAGTGTCGTAGCGATCTTGGACCAAAGGCGGGTTCGAATTCCACCTCGGGCATGGTTGTATTTGTGATCGTCGTTTCACCCCTTATTGTTACCATAACGTTAACTCCAATAGTGGTCGCTAATGACCTAAATGTTGATGCGACCTTTAAATACAAAAGAAAGTTTTGTTTTTGAAAACCGGTCCAATTTATTCTTTCTTTACTCAGCCTTGGGTTCTCTTTGTGTGCAAGGAAGCCTGCATTGAAGAATAATAATAGGTATAGTGTTTTCATTGTGGCTGAATTCAATGAAGTTGCTGCTATAAATTCGTGTCTCAGTGCAAATTCACATCTGCATAGTCTGAATGATGTTAGGCATCGGAGACCAATTTAAGTACCTTGTGGGAAAACGTGAATTTATCTAAGGAGAATGTTCGTTTTTGCATTTTCACATGCCACAAGCTAGATGAAAAAGCTAAGGAAATCCATGGTAACTGAGTTGCAGTTTATGGGGACCACGTGTGTTCATTTAACACCTTGCCAGATGCATTCGATCTTTTGAGAGTGGGAGGGAAAACTTGAAACACGTTCTTCGCTTTTCACGTGCAATCTCTTTCGAATCCGGCGTTTCCAAGCCAGGCAGCTGATGCGTGTTTCAGATTATACTTCAGAACAATTAGATGCTATGCTAAATAATTTTTTGTTAATGTAACACTTTAGTTTTCTATACAATCCAGGTCTTAATTATTTTAATTTATAACAGTGTAGCACCTAAGTGGGTCGCGCTTTAGCATCATCTATGTCAATGTTTGCGTCCTCAGCGAGTCTGAAGTGGTCACTTGGATAATTCAAGTGCATATTCGTTTGCCGATCTGTTAGTGGCAATGGTCTTTTAGAGCAAGATAAATTAACGAAGATGACTTCCCTATATTTAAATATAACTAAATATACTCTCTGTAGGTCGAACATTTTTAAGACGAAATGTTTAGGCAATGCTTCTGTACTAAAAAAATTGGGAATAGAGTACTTCATATTCACCTTCTGTCCCACGCCAGCAGTGGCGGCTGCTTCTTAAGGGCTCTAGGGCGGTGCTCTCCCTAGAAGAATTCAGCGTAGAAAAAGTTGCAGAAAATATTAAACTTGCAATAAATCGTCTTGTTTAATTTGTGCATACCACCAGTGCAATTTTTTAGGACGAATTTAGTTCTAAGTGCCTGATTAAGGGAAAGATAAATGCTTTTCGATGGGCCGTATCGTGGACTATTGCGAGTACGTCCGTAGCTTGTTCATGCAAGGCAATGGAAGCTTGAGGAAGAATGGGGTTACTGGGTAGTTTTTTTACTATAGTTTCTTTACTGTAGTTTCTTTACTGTAGTTTCGTTACCGTAGTTTCTTTGCTGTAGTTTCTTGACTAAAGTTTCTTTACTATAGTTTTTCTCATTCAAGAAATATTTTGAAGAGGTAAAATGTATGTGATTGTTCGGTCATACATGTCGCCCTTCCCAATTTCGCTACCCACCGGCCGCCACTACCTGCCAGGCCTATTATCAGCAGTTCCGTGGTCACCGTTCAGCAAAGAAATTAACTTCGGAGTATTGAGAAAATAATACAGCATACACAATACTGAATGCAAAAACCAAATGATGTAATTACTAGTCTCTCTTACAGTTACCGTTTAAATATGTTGAGTGTGCATGTTGTGCATATATGTGTGTAAATATGTGAGTTAAATATGTTGTGCATGAGTAAAAAAAAAAAAGAAAAAAAATCATGTGTATGTAGGGGCGTAGAAAGGCTGGTGTGACCAGTACGCGGCATCGGGAACTCCAAAGTCAAAAATCCGGAACTAGGATCTCCACGAACTCCCAACAAAGATGGGATTCCTTTCAATATTTTTAAGTTCTTGAAGAAAGTTCGAAGTATAAGTACATTAACAAATTACTTGTCAACCGGGTATTTAATTAAAGTTATTTCTTATTGTTGTGTGTGAGAAGCATTCGTTTTTTTGTAGATTTTTAGCATGTAAAAGATCCTCAAGCCTAAATGAAACCTCTGAGCAAAATTCAAAATGCCTGTTTCATCACCCGAGTGACTCCTCCTTTCTCTGTCAGTCGGTGAAAGGAGCGTAGTGGAATTTGCGTGGACAGGTGGAAGAGCAGGCCTCATGGCCTGAGCCTCGCCACGGAAATAAGGCATTACTTGAATTGAATTTCCATTGTATTTGATTATCTTGTTTTAACTTTAAAATGTAACGACTACGTTTTCCGTGACCCCACTACCTTTCAATTCATACTTTTATCCTTTCACTTTGATGCAAAGCTGTGTATTTTCTATGTTGAAGTATATTTTTATTTTAACATATTTTTTACTTATTTTAGTTCAAAGTTTTCTCATCTGATTATTGAATGTATTTTACACATATTCTAATGAATGTCACCAAAATTTGTAATTTGTTTCCAGACTCAACAGTATAAATATTTTTTTATCCTGATGAAGTGTAAAATAATTACACGAAACGTTGCGAGGCGTATTTGTGTGATAAAACATTCTTCTGAAATTATATTAGTATTGATTGTTGAAAAAGAAAAGAATCGCTCAGTCAACTTGTGTATAATGTTAGATAATCATACTCGACTGAAATAAATATATTTCAGATACTAAATACTTGACTGAAATAAAAATATTTCTATTTTTCTGGAACGTTTGCTTTTCTTTCTCACCAACGCTAATCCCATATCTTTTGAACAACATATTATATGAGCAGTGGTGTCTCCTCAATGTGAAGTCAGTGATGCAACAGCCAGTGTCACATCAGAGACATCAGAGGTACTTGAGGGACATATTTCAATAAAATAAAAATAAAAAAGAAGTTCAAAATAGCCGAATAATTTGGGGATGCGACACATCATTTGCAACCATTGAGCATACGCCACTGCATATGAGAGAGAAATATTGTTACTTGGTTCTTCATATTATGGACAAACTTCTTCCGAGAGTTCAAGTGATAAGTATTAGTAAATATGAATATAAATTAAATTTGAACAATTCAGAATTTTGTGAATGAAACAGGAACAAGTCAGCATGCGAATTTCTTTTTACTTTCTTGCACTTACTTCGTAGGAAGAGAAAGTTATGTATTCGTGCGCCAGAAAACTGATTTTTCGGCAGAGAAACTCTTGATGACGGGCTCTGGTAACGAAAAAGTGGATAAATCCTGTTGCTATATAAAGTATGTTACTTCCTCCAACTTGTGATATAGCCAGAATCCATGTTTTGTGTGTCCTTGATAAATCGATTGACAGCAAAATGTATCTGTCTGTCCATCTGTGGTCAACGTTAGTGTCAAAACGGTTCAGTCGATTGTTTTTTAAAATTGACATTCCACAATGGATCTGGACAAACTCTAAGCTTTGAGAGTTTCAACCGGATATTTTGATTTTTTAGGGTTCTTGAGTCTTGAAAACATTTTCAAAATTTTCTCAAAAGTAGCTCAAAACTTTGTCCTTGGATAGCGTAAAGGAAATCCTAGTTTCTTTCGAAAATTGTAAAAGTGCATTTTTTCGGTGTCTTCCTACGACCATAATATTGAAGATAACATTTTTTCCTGAACCCGTTATGACTTCCTTTTCTTTTTTTTTTTTCCCAAGAAAATCAAAGGAATGTGATTGGGTTTCTATTAAGAAACTTTATTTAGCACACAAAATGTGGTTTTTATTAATTTCCAAAAAATATTTTTTGAAATACAGCGTGTGACCATATGGTCTTTATACAAATAAAATCGGTAATCTTTGAAAGAGCAAAATTATTGAATTTTCAGTCATATAAATGTGAAATATCAAGCGCAAATACATGTAACAAACACTATAAGTATAACAATACATGAAAGTGGTGAAAATAATAAATATTATACAGTAAACAAATATAAAAAAGATTAGCTCAGAGAATGATAATTTTCAAAACAAGGTATACAGAAACCAACTTGGCATATTTTGCACTGTGTTCTACCAACTGAGGTACAATTGTCCCCAGCACAACACTTTCTTTTTCCATTGGGGACTGGTTCAACATAGTGATCTACCGTGTCATAGCAAACACCTAAAAGTACTCTTCCACTTGACTTTATTCCCCTAAAGCAGCGGGACGTCCTGCCGCTTTAGGGGAATTTTTTTTAATGAGTAAAGTATGTGTGAACTATTTCTCTCCTGAAAGTTAATTGGGAAATTCTGGACCCCTTGTTTCTCATTATCCACACACTATGAACACATATTTCCACTAACCAAGTAAATATGGGCCACCACCACTTTTTTCCTCTTATTCCTTTCCTGTAGGGTCAAACATTGGTGTCCATTTGATCTGTACCAGCCATAAAATTGTTGCATTTTGCTATGTTATTTGGGCAATCCACTTTTATAATTTTTCTTTGTCATCTCCAATTATGTTTAACAGGTATGGATGGACATTTCAACATTGATTTTCTGGTTGAATCTTGTGAGAAAAAACAATTTCTAATTCTTTCAGTTTAGTTATTACAATAAATGTTCCTACACGAATCACACTAAATTCAACGAAGGCAATCCATCAAATTATTATTAACAAAACCGCTACTCGATATTTAGTTGAAACAAAAGATTTAGGATACAGTGACCACGATACACAAATTCTTACCATTATAAGAAATGCGATCACTGACACAATAAATAATACACGTATGACTAGATTGTTTACTAAAAGTAAAATAAAATTGATTACTTGATCCAGGAGTCACGGGATGCGGTTTATAATACTGTTGATACAAACGATAAATATAATTTTTTCTTTCGTTTTTCTTTCTTCTTCAATGCTTTCTTTTCACTTTAACACTTGCTTTCCTCTTCAACACTTGCTTTCCTCTTCAAAAAAGAAAATTAAATATTTCACGGAAAAGCAATTCTTGGATAACACAAGGGATTAGGACATCATATAAAAACAAGCGGAGTTGTTCTTGCATTTCTAATCATCATAACGTATCTCAAGATTACCTCCTATAAAATACAAAGCATTGTTAAGAAAAGTCCTAAGGCAGACTAAATTCATGAAACACGTTCAGCATATTTTGAAATCAAATACCAAAACAAAAGCAATGCGGAATATAGTGAAAAACATACGACCAAATCACCTAGAAACAATGTTGAGAATGTTGTTTTAAAATATAACGATAGAAATGTGACCGACCCGGCAACAGCGACTAGTCTGTGTAACCAATACTTTTCGAGAATTGCTGCCGATATCTCTCAGGGTCTTCAGCCACAAAATTCAATATCAGACATTTCCCCATAAATTTTAGACACGATGTTCGTTTCCGAAACTTCTTCCTATGAAATTCTCAAAATAATCGATAACCTAAAAAATAAATATTCGACCGGTTTAGATGAATTCCCGAATTCTTTGTTGAAGACCTGTGCGCCTGCCATTATACACCCGTTAACTCACATATTTAATGCATCCTTATCCACCGGAACTTTTCCATATATTTTTAAAACAGCTAAGATTAAGCTGCCTTTCAAAAAAAAGCAACAAAAATGAAATTGAATATTATTGGCCTATTCCTCTTGTCAGTTTTTTCAAAAATATTAGAGACATTTTACGTACGAATGGAAATCTTTCTCGGTAAACACGACACGCTTTCAGATTGCCAACATGGATTTAGGAAATCAAAATCTACGGAAACAGCCATATTCTCTTTACTTAAAGATGTCGCCTCATTATTGGAGCAAAACTAAGCACCCATTGGATTATTTTTAGATCTTCTAAAGGTTGTGACGTCATTGATCATGATGTTTTACTTTCAAAATTACCGTTATATTGAATCCGTGGTATTGCCCTAGATTGGTCATGTTCGTATCTTAAACAACGATCTGAGAGAGTAGAAATACCTTACTGGAATGATGGAACATTATGTACACACCTTTCTGACTATGACAGTTGCACGTGGAGTCCCTCTGGGATCGATTTTAGGTTATATTCTCGTCCTACTATACGTAAACGATATGCCCTCGACGATTCGAAACGGAAGAACAGTTCTCTTTGAGGATGTTACGAATATTCTTTGCAATAAAGAAACCGTAAATAGTACAGTGACAGATGTTTCAAATTGGTTTCGAAATAACAAATTAAATGTAAATAAAACGGTTTTAATGCAGTTTTCCATTTCAAATAAACAATTATGTGCTCCATTGAAAAGGAACGGTGTACCATTGACTGATGTTAAGGCAACAAAATTTTTAGGTCTCTCAATTCAGTCATACCTCAGATGGAACGTCCATTTAAATGAATTGAACACAAAATGAAGTTCATTATGCCGCGCGTTCAGACTTTTTTCAAATCCAGTCAGCCTTCTTACTGCTCGTGTATATTTCGGGAATGTTCATTCACGCCTGAGATACGGCATAATATTATGGGAAAATACATCTTATAGGTCCCACACTTTTAGATTACAAAAAATAATTGTACGAATAATAACTAAATCCCACCCACGTGATTCTTGTAAGCCTCTCTTTATCTAGGAATTACCATGCCATTACCATGTCTTGATTTGCGAATCAGTGTTTTTTGTCAAAAATGATTTGCTTAAGGGTGGGAATATATTTTCAGAAACGCCGATGTCTATAACTATAACACTCGACGTAGTAATGATATTCGTCAGGTGACGGTATTAACAGCTCATTACAAAAAATTCACACCATTTTACAACACTTATGCCAAAGGACAAACGATTAAATTCTATAGAAAAGTTTAAATCCCAAGTAAAATCTTTTCTGCTGCATTACTGTTTCTGTACAATTAGAGACTATACTGAACATCAAATGTTCATTAATTTTAACAGTGATATTTAATGTATTATTTAGCATTTCGACTGTATAATTCTAAACAACCTGTAACTAGTGTTGTACTGCAGTTTCCGGGTCAATGACTCCCATTTCCATTAGGTTTTTCGTCCAGTTTCCCTGATCCTTTGAGTAAATGCTGAGATGGCTCCATTTTGTTTCTGAACATAATTGTAACTTCATTTTCTCTGCATGTCTTCCAGAATTCAGGAATTCAAATTATCGTTTTCCATGTTGTCAGGGCAGGAAGTATTATTCCTTGACGAAGGACATGATGAGGGATAAGAGCAATGGCGGCTTGTAGGGTAGTGCCAGTGTGCCATGGCACCTCGAACAAAAAGGAAGGAAAGGAAATTTTCACCACATATGTGTGTATAAAATATCGCTTCTTCAATATATTCTTCTTTGTAGTAACGAGCGAGTAGTCATTCAATGCTCTATCAATATTCTCTTGAAACGCACAGGGCGTAATGCTATCTGCCGTCTTCCTCCTGAACCTCTGAGCCACCTACGAACTGGCGCCATGACTGCCCATTTAACTCTGCATAAAGAACGCTGAATTGGTTTCTATGCGGCTCTTATGTATCAGACGGTGCCAGGGAAAAGTGGCACAGCAGTTCACGTTCTGCTCCACAGAGTGCGCCAATAGCTCTATCTTCATCGAGCAGATCTCTCGCTCACGATGACCCTAATGTCCTGGTGTTTCGCACACGAAGAAGCGGCGTACGCCGTGGGCGTAACGCAAACTCAGGAAGCTGTGACTTCTTGATATTACTGTGGGCGCTGAGGCTTTCAGGTTGAGAATTTTTATTTGCTCTCCCCTTTTTTAGTTTAATCTTCATTATAAATTAATAAACACGGTCACTGAAAATTAGATTTTGTTGCCCATAAATTTTATTTGAGAGATTACTAAACCACTTTTAAAACATGGCATCGATGTTTAAAAACATAGGTGGTTTTTGATCGATTGAGATTGAGTAAAAACATAGGTGGGTTTTGAGATTAACATCGATGTTTTCATTTTGAATATCGATAATTGGCAACATCGATGTTTTGTTATCGATGTCGCATTACTATCTGGCACCACCAAAATAATTCCGTATCGGCCGCCACTGGATAAGAGACCATATTTGTTGCTGTTTTACCCTATAAATAGATTTTATTACATTGGAGCTAATATTTTGTTAACAATCATTGCATTTTCATTCTGTATTCAAAATTCAAGTAGTATATGACTTAGGGTAGGAATCGCAGAATTATGAAAACGTGCACAGAATTCACTTCTCCCCATAGCACGCCACACAGTTTTTAACGAAAAATAAATAAATAAATGAATTTCCTTCAATGTCAGCGACCTGAAATTCGAAAAGAGCAAAAATAACCTAACATTGTCACGTACTTAGCGTGACTATATGGTCACAGCAGAATTTAACTTTTAATTTCTCCCTATGTAAACCGATTTATCATTTGAAGTTTTGATATTTCATGACCCATACGTTCAATTGAAGGAATAATATGGAAGAATTGAAACATTTTTATTTCGTAGAAAAAACGCTTACGTATTACGCGCCATCTTCTCGGCTCCTCACTTAGAATACCGCGTTTTCACGCGGTATTCTACGCACTTAAACAAATGAAAGTCGACATAAACACAATAATACCAATATTGATAAGTAAAATAAAGTTTTAGATGACGATTATTTCACTTTTTAGTTTATTTAAAGTATGTCGGAAACATCAGAAGCCAATACGCTGCACGTTGTATAGCGTGATCATATGGTCATCGATTTCGAGATCAACGAAAATACCATATGGTCACGATAGGTCATAATGGATTGATGAAATCTGTTCCTTAAAGATAGATCGTGGAATAAGGCTACGTACAAAATTTTTTTTTTTCGCGTACTTGTGCGCGAAATATAGGTAAGTTTTAATTTTTTGGAACAATTTTTCTCCAAATCCGCACTATTTTTTGTTATTTTCTCCTCCTATGTATCAAGAGACTGTAACAAATGTGGTGTTAGTTCCTTTTTCGGTGAACTCTGTATTTTCGAAAACTGCATAGTTAACGTTTCAAAACTACAAAATTGAAAATAGTGATTTGTCTTAGACAAAGTTTCTGTTCCGAATTATCAGTTTTTTAAAAAGCTTATTTTTAAAAAGGTTTAAAAAAAAACTAGTAGTTTTCGCTATTTTGAGCTTTAAAGGAATGCTATTTTCTCAAAACCCGCTCCAAATTTTTTGTCCCAATTTTTTCCACGGATAGAAGGGACGTTTAAAAGAATCTCGGTTCTCATTTTCGTTGAACTCTCTGAAATTTCGAAAATTGCAATTTTAGAACTAGTGCGAAAAAGTATGTGCTTTTGCATCTCTTGTTTCCCTTTGATTTGGCCTAGAGGCCAACGAGAAAAAGTTACAACAGAGTTTGTATTGATGAGGTAGATGGGATCTTCATATACCAGCCTTGTTGATAGGTTCGCATTTGTGTAAGTTGGAAAAGCGTTTCAAGTCAGCGGATGAAGGATCTGAACGTTTTTTGTTATGTAATGGGCGGGGTATTATTACTTTTACTTTCTCGTGAATGTACGTATATACGAAGTAATACACGTAGTATAGAGGAAGTTATGTAATGCTGCGGAAAATCGATTTCGAGATCAACGAAAATACACTTTTTCGTGTCCACTGATACCGAAAAATTGTTTTTTCAAAATGTCTGTCCGTCCGTCCGTCCGTCTGTCCGTCCGTCCGTGAACACCTCTAGCGACTAAACCATGCATAGGATTTTTTTCTTCAAATTTAAGACTGTCCATCAGGTTCTAGTCGAAGCTTTGATATTTTGAAAAACTTTCTTCAAAATTTGGGAGTACTTTACATGAAGTCTCGCCGGACATTTTCAAAATTTTGTAAAAAACACGCTCCAAATTTTTTCTTTTAGTTTTTTTGTGAAAATAGAGTAAAACACGCTTATAAAAGGGGCATAGGTCCAATTTTCAGGGTTAACTCTGAATTTTCGAAAATTTCAAAAGTTTGAATTATTACCTTCCTACAACTACAAAATTGAAGATAGAAATTTTTCCTTCAAAAGAAATTTGTTGCTCATAATCAGTTCTTTCAATAAGGTCATGTAAATTTTTTCAAAAATATAAATAGGTTTTGACGAACGTGTGCAATGTATGCAATTTTAAAAAAAGTAAAAAAAACAACAGATTTTCTCAAAAACGGCTCCAATTTTTTTTATTTAACTTTTGAGAGGCACAATGCTAAATGCTTTCTATAAGATGGCATAATTGTCATATTGCTCTTTTTTGTTTTTTAAATTACAAAAATTAATTTTTTACTTGTGTCTCACGCCATTAATATTTACATTGACGATAATTTGTTCATATTATTTCAATTATGAGTACATATGCTTTAAATAATGTGATATAATGTTTCTTTTAAACAAGAGTTTTTCTATTAAAATGAGCTCAAAACTCATTTCAGAAAGCTCAAACGCCATTTTCTCAAAAATGGCTCCAAATTTTTTCTTCAAACTTTTTGCACTGATAGTGTTAATTATACTGTTTAATATGGTATAAAGTTAATTTTGCTGTACTCTGTTCTTCTTTCAAAATTATGCAAATGAATTTTTTCGAAATATCCCCCACGCAGTCAATACGCACTCTACCAGTAATTTGTGTATAATAATTGCATTTGGGAATTAATGTGCTTTAAATTACTTCTAATGAAGTTTATCAAAAGCTCAAAAAATTTCTGTGGAAAGAGTTTCAAATTTCTCATTTACAGTATTGCTTAAATGCCATTTTCTTAAAACTTGCTCCAAATTTTTCAATGAAAAATGTCTTTTACGACGAGGTTTTATGTATCACAAATATCATATTCGATAATTATTATCACTTTGTATGTTCACTGTTGATAAACGATGGTGATTAACAAGTATTGGCCATAATATTTGTTTTGTGTTAACGATGTATTTATTATCGTAAACAATATCATTCTCATTCATCCCCCCCCCCTTAAATTCATTGAGGCATTAAGATATATTTAATTACATTTAATCATAATCATAAGCATAATCATGATCATAATCATGATCACAATCACTGAGTCAATTGAGTGATTAAAATGTTATTTAGGCCTTTGGAACATTCAAAGCCCTACTCCCCTTGCGCCCCAAAGCAGTGAAAATCAGACAACACTATTGGCCATGGGGTATGGTTGAATCGCTTTATAGTGGTGCTGCAGGGGCTAGTATTTTCTTGCATTATTTGTAATGACCCTCAAAATTATGCAAAAACTACTCTTATTTTCAAAAAGGGTTAAATTAATTATTTAAATATTTTATAGAAGAATGATTTTATTAACAAACAAAACTCTTTCCTCAATATTATACTTGTAGAACATACATCGAACCTGCACTTACTGAAAAAGCCTTTGGTATTGACTTATGTCCTTAACGTTTGGTGCACCATGAATCATCAAGGAAGCAAACTACAATTAATCACGCTGGACGAATAACAGGATTCGTTATTACTAGACTCCAGAACTTAATGCACTTAAAATGTTAAAAATAAGCATGCATTCATGCATTCATGCACTTAAAATTCACAATATATGCACTAAAAATAGCCAATATATGCGCTTGAAACTAAAAATATGTGTTAAATGATAACTGTTGCTAACTACATTTTTGTTTATGTGTAGTTAATCTTCATTTTGCTCTGTTGTACAAAACACGCACAATAAAAATATATTTTCAAAGATTATAATAAAAACAATGTTAAGTGAGAGAAGTAAATAGCTTTCTTATAAGATGCCGTAACATTAAGCCCAGGTCACTAAGTTCTTGCACACGAATAAGGTTTCAGGATATAAATCGATTCAAGCGAAAACAATCCTAGCAGAAGATTATCGGAAATATTATTTTGGTTTTGTAGCACTAGCATGGATTAATTGACTTTTCTTTTCAAAGAAATACACAAAAATACCTGACTTCGACCCACTTCTACATAAAACCCTGTAATATATGTTCTTAAATATGCCGCATACATTAAAATATGCAGTTAGAGGAAAAAAATCTAAGAAATATGCAAATATGCAAAATAAAAATTGAATAGACTTGTTTTATTTTTGTTGATGGGTAAAGGTGTATATACATTTCCTTTCGATATGTGCAATCAATAAAAATATGCTATTGCATAAAGTTCCGCGGTTTAATTATTACCAAGTAGTTATGGCTGCATTGTCATTTCACTTAAAGTGCTTTTATTTGTAATCAATTATGCCTAATCTAGTGAGACACAATATAAACGAAGGCGGTGATGTCAGTGAACCTTGATGTGCTCTGGGAGAAGTCTAGTGATTTTCCTCTCTACTGACATTCTTAAAAAACATGGTTTGTGAATTAAAAGGAAACAAGCCTCGCATTTCTAGGATCAAGATGCGATCACTGCCACTGCGTGTAAAGCAATGAATGCAGGGCAATTTGCATCGCAAATAGTTCGTAAAAGTGAGTAGGAGAGTCTGATGCGATCTTTGTCACGAGGTTTCCCAAGGGGAAAATAGCTTTAATTGTCGTAAATAACTGCTTTTTGAAATACGTAATTTTGCTCGGCAAATGTAATAGCATGACTGGTTTAGAAGGGAAGTTGAAGTTAACAAAATATTTATAATTAGCCGCAAATGTTGCTGTTCATTTTGTGAATGATCTGCGAAAATCCAGGTAGATTTTTTACTTTTGTATAAGTCATGTTTTCTAATACAATGCTATTCATCTTTGTAATTTTAGAATCTCTGCTTTATCGTTGCAGATTAGTTTTTATATTTGCTTTTATATTGATTTCAGGCTACTGTGTTTCCTTCTACTGAAAAGGAAATATGCACCTCAACGTATTCTATTTGGACTTCTGGAGGAATATTACATACGGGTAGAGGAAGTGGTTCCCAAGTGAGTCATTTAGCATCTGCCGGTCATCCAGCAGCTCTTTATAGGTAATTTGTTGCTCATAATACCAAAATGTCACAAATTTTATGATAGTCATTCTACTTGGTTTGTAATATTTGGTATTTAGAACATTACTTGAAAATTTCAAGCCCAGGATATAATGCGTTTCATAGGAATGAACATTCTAAATTCGGTCGCCCTTAGTTTCACATTCAAAGCAGGATGTCTCAATTCATACTTTTATTCCTTTTCTTCCTTTGTCTATTACTTTTATTTCTTTTTCAATTTTTAAAAAAATTAATTCTTATTTATAAAAAGACAGATATTTCATTTTTAACTCGATTAACCCTGATACACCTGAAGACATCGGGAAAGCATGTTCTGAAACCGAAAGAAAATTATGGGAAAAACTTTTTATCGATCCTGACCTACACCATTATAGGAGCTAGACTTTTTCTAATGATGTAAGTATTCTAATGATGCGGCAAAACAGATGATTTATCAACCAAAAAAATCGTTTTGGAACCCTGATCCTGACCAATAAAGTGGATAAATCTTTTTAATGTGCAATTAGGGTTACCAGAAATGTGTTCAAGAAATAGTGAGCCGGGTGGAAGAGGAGGGGTTTTTTGGATAGTAAAGATGCATTCTCTTTATTTTTAAAACACAGCCAAGTATGAAGTTAAATTTGGTTTTTGCGTAAAATGGAATAAATTTTTTATACAGTCTTCAAATAAAATTCTGTGGCTGCATGAGGGCCAGCACTCATCAGGAGTTCGTCAAAGTGGTATAGGCATGAAAGGCGTTTATGAAACACACTGTTAGCTTACATTTGCAGCACTTGTGCAAGGATTATTTCCTCTTACTTAGCTGGCTTAATGGCTGAAAAGAATAGTTCGTGAAAAAATGGATAGCACACCATAAAACACTCCGCACTGATCGACTACTCCTACAAAATTGAGCAGACAGAGCGGTCTCGACTACTCTGCTCAAGAAATTTTTGAGCTCTCCTCTTCCATCAGAAAAAAAAATATATCCCTGCTGTGGGTTCCCTCGGGAGCCAATGGCAAGATTCAGTTCCTGCTCTTTTCTTGCGAATTTTTCATTGGCCACCGTGTGTTTCACTCCACTTGACCGATGCCGATGTCAGGCGATGACGTTTTTTTGTTTAAATTACGTGCTTCTGCTCACGTCTTGATGAGGGTACAGGGAAGGGCGTCAATCTATTTCTTACGCCTGTCATATTTCTACCCTTTCAAGAATCATTTCCATTGTTTCACATGTGTGCCATGCATGGCTACCTATGTGGGAGGGAATTAGTGTCCTGGCAGTTCAAGGGTATCTTTGTTTTCCTTCACTCTTCATCACCTTCATTTGTTAATTTGTTCTAAAGTATCAGAGTTCAGAAATGCATTGAAATTACATGAAAAATAATTGTTGTTTTAATTTTAATTTACTATTGAAAAGCCTAATCTGAATTCTATTCTTACTCTGTTCTACAATTTGTATTCTCAAATTTTGTGTAATTTTTTTCAACCAATCCGAAAACCTTAATTGAAATTAGACCATTTAGGTTTTCTCTCTTAAAAATTCGATTTAAATGTAATGTGAAAAGAAGAAAAAAAAAGAAAAAAGAAAAAAAAATGAAAAAAAAATAGTACAATAATTTTGGATGAACTTTTGTATAATTTGATATTACCACCATATACGTCATTGCCATAAAATGCTGCGATAGGCAGTTAGAGAAGTTATTCCGAGACTTGTTAGGGACAGAATCGTGGTTAACCCTAGAACACCAACTCTTGCTCTTTTACAATGCATGCCAGGTTCTTACAAGTATTGTAATTTTTCTGAACATTATGGCAGCCTTAAACAGAAAATTGCATCTAATTTATATCATACTGTTCCTTTATTTCAATCACTTATTATAATTTACAAAAACTTTGGAGGCAAACGTGAACTAAATTTACTTATTACATTTGTTGCATATTCTTATAACTTAAGAATGTTCATTACAGTCATATTGTGTACATTCAACACACAAAGCTATTTGCTTTCTACTAAGTTTTGGATTGCATAAATAACATCTTTTCTTTTCTGCTCATTCCATATGAGAGTTGGAGATGCTTTGGATTTCCTCATGAAGAATGGTCAGCATTGACTGAATAATTGTCTTACGGAGTCCTTGCTTTGACTTTCTTTCTATTTGTGGCACAGTAAGTTCTGACAAGATAGTAGGAAATTTATGCCGCTTCGTTTTCTTCTAGCTTATTTTCCATTCAGAATGCTTCGTTAAAAATAGCACAAATGCTGAAATACCTACTATATCAGTACAATTCACAAAAAGAGCCAGTAGCCATCTCCTCATTTTTCTTTTGCAGCTGTAAGTTTGAACCATTTGATCAAGTGTGTCCATACCCTCCCCTTTAGTGCAATATTATTTGTGGCTTTGTTTTCTTCGACAACAATATGATCTGTATGTGCATTGTTGAATGTAGTACAACACTTTTCGTTGTCTTTGGTACATATGATACTAAAGAATGATCTCCCATAAAGCCAAAGAGAGAGCTTTCAGTTTATCTGCTCTTGCCGGGTTGAAATTCCCTTGGAATAAATGACTTGTTTTGGCGCACTGTACCAACCAATATCAGACCATTTTTCAACAAGTTCTCAACAAAAAATCTTTTGAAGTGAAAAAATTATCAAAAGTGATATTACGATGGGTGCCATGAAAATCAGAAGAAAGGATTTCTACAATATTGAAGCTAATATTTGTACTTCTCACATTTCCTTCTTTACCTAGGTATGGCAACCCTTTCAAATGCATAAAGTTTTTGGAGTCACATGTCCAGAATAATTTTATGCCACATTGAACCAGTTTTGATCCCATTTATCGGCAAAAATTACAGCATCCTGGGAAAGGTACGAGCTGTTCATCGACAGTCAGATTTTCTCCTGGAATGTGGTACCTGCCAATATTGCTGCTAATGAGTTCCCATATTTCATGAAAAGGAGCGAATTAATCTTTTGCTCTACGAGCACTTCTTGTCAACATATCATGAAAGCCCACGAAGAGTAACAGATCTTCGAACCTTTTTCGATTCATTGTTGCTCGGAATATTGTTGAGCCTTATTTGTTATTCCACAAAACCCGAACAATGGTATAGTTCATTTTTATGTGTCCCACTGTCAGCAATAAATCAATAAATGCCTAAATTTCAATGATGTCATACTGTTGCCATGCACTCAGCAAATGTTTGTCCTAGTAAACTCTTTCTTCTTCCAAATAGGTGTAGCAATTGTCCAATATTTCTAGTGAAAAATATAAACCAAAAGCTTGCTCTGGAGTTCCTATCATCTTCATATGAGGTAGCTTCAAAGCATTCAACTTTGTTTTTATGTTTATGTACCTTGCTTGCTGCTGGTGGAGTTTTGTACCATATAAAATAAATTTAACTACAAATTATTAGCCTTTCTTCTGCTGAAGGTCACTATTATTACATACTGAAGAATAGAGGTCATCTTGTCCCTGCACGTGGAGCACTTCACTTGTTACACTTTGTCTGCTTTCCTCACTGCCATCTTCTTCGCTGTCATTAGGCAAGTAATCTGAGTTCTCATCACTTATGTCCATATCACTTGTGCTTTCTTCCTCTTCAAAAATGTTAGTTATATCAAACTGACTTAGCTTTCCTTTAGACATGATGAAGAATATTCATAATAACCAGATGTAATGCTGGTTTGAATACTTCAAAGAAAAGATCAGCAGTCACATTCCCTCTATTTACATCAGTAATACAATTGATATAATAATAATAATAATAATAATAATAATAATAATAATAATAATAGTAATAATAATAATAATAATAGTAATAATAATAGTAAAAATAATAGTAATAATAATAGTAATAATAATAATAATAATAATAATAATAATAATAATAATAATAATAATAATAATAATAATAATAATAATAATAATAATAATAGTAATAATAACAATTCTAATAATAGTAATATCAATTATAATAGTAACAATACTAATAATAAAATACTATTCATTCAGAAATGATTTAATGATATTAATGATGCCTAGTGCATTTAGCAAATTCAGGATGAAGGAAATAGAATTTTGGTTTGGCATTCTCCTTCTACATCAGTCCAACTGCAATTTAACACAGGCAGGATGGGATATGCCAGTTCTTTTTTCTTTGCTTCAACTTGAACAGTCAACATGAAACAGAGAATCAGTGGGATTAGAATTTTTATTTTTGTTTTTTAAGGGAGGTAGTGGTGTGATTTGTGTATTCCTTCACACTGTAGAACATGTTGTTAAGCAGGAAAGCTTTCAATTTACTTTTAAATCTATGTATTGTATTCATATCTTTAATATCATGGCTCAATTTGTTGTAAAGTGTAATGCCCTCTATTAGGGTACTTTTTTGATAAAGTGTAGTTTCAGAATGGGGAACATGTAGGTTATCCTTTTGTCGAGTGTTATAGTTGTGTACACCTGAATTTAGAGTGAAAGTGTCTTTGTTTTCCATGAGAATCTTCTTTGTGAAGACAACTATTTCAAATATGTACATGCACGGTAGTGGAAGAATCCTTAATTTTTTGAACAAGGGTTTGCAAGACTCCAGCTTATGAGTGCTAGTCATTGTTCGCAGTATTCTTTTTTGGATAATAAATGTACGAGTGCTTTCAGGGGCATTTCCCCAAAATATTAATCCATATTTCAAGTGTGAGTGCACATTTGCATAATACATTGTCCTAAGAGTCTCAATGTTGGAGCTTGACCTGAGGGTGTATAGGGCATAACAAGATTTGGTAAGCTTCTTATTAAGATTTGAAATGTGAGCATTCCATTTTAGGTTTTCTTGGATTGTTAGTCCAAGGAAGGTGGTTTCCTGTGATACTTTTACAGGATTATTATTTATGAGCAAATGCTGGGAGTTTTTCTTTGGATCGGGGATTCATGAAATTTAGAGACTGTCTTGCTGGTGTTTATGATAAGTTTGTTGTCTTGAAACCATTTTACTAGTGCATGCAACGTTTCTTGAGTTTCTTTTTCTAATAATTGTTGCGTTTTTGCTTTTATGATTATGTTTGTGTCATCTGCAAACAAAATTGTTTTGTTATTTTTTAAAGCCAAAGGCATGTCATTTATGTATATAAGGAATAATATTGGCCCTAGGACGGATCCTTGCGGGACTCCACAATTTATCATCTGAGGGTTGGAGTAGTACGAGGAGATTTTGTTATCTTTAGTGTGCTGGAGGGTAACTACTTGGCTACGGTTTGATAAATATGATTTAATCCACTGGCCTGCAATGCCTCGGATCCCTAGCATTTCTAGTTTTGTTAGAAGTATGTGATGATCAATAATGTCAAAGGCTTTTGACAAATCTAAGAAAAGGCCAATGGGAATTTCCTTCTAATTTAGTGCAATAAGTATGTCATTTAAAAAGGAGAAAATGGCTGTCTCTGTTGATCTATTACACCTGAAACCATGTTGTGCATTTGTAAGGATATTATTTGCATTGAGAAAGTGTTTGAGTCTATCATTGAAAAGCTTTTCCAGAATTTTTGAAAATCCTGATAGCAGGGAGATAGGTCTGTAGTTCATTGGATCATAACTATTGCCCTTTTTAAACAACGGTTTAATTTTTGCCATTTTGAATACATTTGGGAATATGCCTGTTTTTAGAGAGTAATTGCAAATATGAGACAGCGGTTGCACTATATATGGAGCACTGTGTTTGATAAGAAAATCTGGAATGTTGTCCAGGCCTGCTGAGAATTTATTCTCCATTTGTCCAATGATTTTAAAAATTTCAGAGGGGGTGGTTTCATATAAATATATGGAATTTGCAATTTGTGAAACATTAGTGTTTGTCTGGTGTGTTTTATTGTTTAGGGAATGTTGAGATATTAACTTTTTACCAATTTGTGAAAAGTGTTCATTGAATATGTCAGCAATTTCTTGTGGGTCTTGTAGAGTTTGGTTTTTGAAGTGGAGCTCTATATTTTTTCTGTTATTGTTAGTTGGTGCTGTTGTCTTTTTAATAATGTCCCACGTAGCTTTTGTTTTGTTACGTGCATTTGCAATGTACTTGTCATTTGTCATAATTTTCGCTTGTTTGATTACTTTTTTTAGGATTGAATTGTATGTTTTGTAGTATGAAATGAAGCTGGGGTTACATTTGTTCAGTGCTAGTATTTTATACATGTTGCGTTTTCTTTCACAAGACACTTTGATGCCTTTAGTAATCCACGTTTTGTTTTTATTATTTTGAATCTTTCTGAGTTTTTGAGGAAACGTGTCATTAAAATGTCTTAAGTATATATTTATGAATGAGTTAAACTTATCGTTTGTGTCAGTTGCCTTAAATACTTCATTCCAATTTTGTAATCTGAGTAAGTTTTAAAATTTTATTATGTTTCCTTGGGAATAGTTTCGAGTTTCTTGGTAAGTTGTCTGTTCTGTGATTTTTGTTTCTATTTGAAGTGTTAGAATCTGGGCAGTGTGGTCACTGAAGCTGGTAATAAATGTAGCAACAGAAAAACTATTATTATTTGATCTATTGCAGTGCTACTATAGTTAGCTAAAATAGTTAAAATAGATGACTAATTTTTATCTTTCTGAATGTATTAAATGAAATGGATGTGACAAAGGAACTAAATAATATTATCGGTGTACTGATACAGGCCTTTATTTTTTATAACAATATACTTTTCTCAGTACACTAGTAACATACAACCAAAGAAAGCATGTCCAATATTGGACATAAGCTTTATTCAACAAGTGATGACATAAATACTAACGCACAGTTTCAATGCAACACTATGTGCCCAACTTCAATAACATTAGCCTTTAATAACGTTTCAATCAAAATTAATATTCATTTATTTCATTATTTCATATTCATATTTTATCATTTAACATAAAAATCTGCCAGTGAAATTAGACATTTGGTCCATAGAAAACTGATGCTAAAATCATGCAGCACATTGGATTTGTAGTTCAGAAAAAAATTTGAAACGCAAAGAGAAACAGAAGGCACTTTTGGGACCACTTGGAAGCAAAAGTAATGTTGGAATGATGAACTTAAAATGTAATATCAAGAACTCCAATTACAGTTTATATTGATGTTTGACATTAAAAAAAGACATACATTAAATAACAGGGAAAACAAAAATTCTACCAAGCAACTATTTCATCTCAAGAGAGAGCAAATCTCTTAAATTCTCTTCTTCCGTTAAAAAAAAAAGAGGAAAGGAAGAAAGAAAAGAATAATGCATAAACAAATTCATGATAACTAATTCCTCCTCCTCTAAATTTCAATGGGATTTCAAATAAAACAGTTGTGCTTAAGTGCTCTCTGATTCCATATTATCAGTATTTTATATAATTTACATTTTTCCTTATACAATAGGACATTAAAAATGTATATACAAATAAAAAAAACACTTGGCTTTTAGGAATACATTTTACACTTACATGCACACCTACAGATACTTAGTTACAAGAGAAACAAAAATACTGCATATGCTGGTCTTTCAACAAATACTTTAAACAAAAAAATTATAGAATAACACTTATGATGGACATTAAAATAATAATGGAATATTTCCAGTGCAAGGGTGTTAAAGCCATTAATAATTGTTCAGAACCAAAAACTCTGCTAATGATGGGTACTTCTCCAAACTTTACTGACAGGAAAGTTAATTGGCTTAAGATAAGATTCATAAATTGAGTACATGATATTTTCAAAATATTAGAAAATTAATGTGAAAAATAATTAAGTTTTCAACATTTTTAAATTTTAATTCATCACATTGTACAATGCTAAGAGTATGGTGTGTTGACAATTAAATTGAAATTCAAAAAAAAAATTGAGAAGAAAAAAAAAACAACCTTTTCACTTTTCTATGCAAATGAAAAAACTTCAGATCAACTCTCTTCTGGGATACCATAGTTTCTCTTTAATACAATGTACCTAACATGACCCCTCTAGTGCAGTAGGAGCAAATAAGATAACCTGAATCAATAGTTTGATACACAAAATAGGTTTCAATAAATTCACAAATTTGTGTTTTGTATTTTTACAAAATATTTTAATAACATAACTTTATATTTTATTGTTTAAGACAACACAATATTAAGTGCAACAAATTACAGAATAAATCTTTAGCAGAAGTTTTTAAAATATGAAATTGTGCTATTACATTACATGAACACACAACAATTCCATCTTGGAATATTTGCACTCTATTACATAGCAAAAATACATATTTGTCCAAAGAATATTTATGATTGTTAAGTCTTTTAAGGTTACTACTAAAATTTCAAAAATTTTCTTTGTAGACAACGGAACTTTTTATAATTTAAGCAATGTTTCAAATGCAAATACCCTCACTTCATGAACACCAAATTTACACTGCAATTCTGTGTAACTCATTGTGCCCATGGAATTCAATAAACAAAAATACTCTTGCTTCTAGAAATACAATTATCCTATTGTCAAGTTAACAATGATTGCATGCATCACAAACAGTTATCATTCTGTGCATTCCTATTCAAAAAACAATTATACACACAAGCTCAAAATGGCATTTTGCATTTACATATTTTGCTTGGTGAAGACTCTTTACACACAACATATTTACAAAATGTCAGAAAACAGCAAAGGCCATCTCTACAGAAGACAGAAACATCAAGATACACATTTCATACAATTATTATCTGTGGCCTAGTAATAACTATTATAAGTAGAGATGAACCTTAATTTTTTTTAATGAAAATATTACATGTCAATGCAAATTGGTGTGTTTCTGTTAATTAATTAAAAATTCTGAAATATCACAAAAATATTGGCACACAAAATCTTGCAAAACATGACTACTCGAACTGCAATTAAGAGAGAAACATGATTGAAAATAATTTTGGGAAATTGGAAAGTATACTTAATATATATACTCACTGAATGAAATGAATAACCGACAACGTAGCAATTAAAATGGTACCAGACATGTGTTTTTGATGACTATGTTGTATCTTGGCATGCCTTTTTAATGCCCATGCTAAGCGTTTATAAAAATTTAAAAACAAAAATGGATCTTCAATGGTTCTCATAATTAAGGCATGTGATTTCAATTCAGTTCAGATGAAGAAAGGTGAAATAATACAATTATACTCGGATAAGAATTTGAGACAACTACCAATACCTATTCCAATACATACAATTCCAGTGTAAATGAAGACCAAGATCCTTCCAATACAAACGTCTTTGTGCTCTTAGAGGACATAAAAAAGTACCAAGGAGATAATATCCATGAAAAATTAATATTGTTGAATATACATCATTTATTGACATTGCTGAGCTAAATATGAAAAATAGATTTATCTGTTTTATATACATATACAAAAATATTTGCAGTAGCTTACAAGAAAACATTTCAAATAAGACAAAATAAACAAGAACTTACTTAACATTAGTGTACTGGAAAATTTAATCATCTTAATATTTTGTGTCAACTGGATTGCTACTGCTTTGATCTGACATGCATATTTTATTAGTACTTACATTGTTCAATTTAGATCCATTTTATGAGCAATATGAAAGAAAATTTCTGGATAGTTATCACGGTAATTTTGTACTATTTACAGTCAAGAATCTTCAAAACATATGTTTTCAAAGAATGCAAAGAATTTTGATAAAGAATCACAAAAAAAAAGTCAGTACAAATCAGTACTTATAACAAATTATATTATTATTATTATTATTGTAATCTATTAATTACAACTTACTGAAAACATAAATCAACATTTGAATAAACTGCATCTCATTTGCATGCTGACCAAAAACAAATATTTGTGTCCATCTTTTGATCGATCTTTTAAATTTTAGAAATGCAACACTGATTGAATAATAAAAAATTGAAACAAATTCTTTGACATTTTAGACTACAAATGTGTATAACTAGCAATATCCAGTAACCTGAATTATTTTTAACAGCATTTTATTATTCCATGCTATTTTACAACAAAATATTCAAGTGTAAAATTTGATAGGCAGGTTTTCAATTTGGGCTGGTACTCTTAACAAGACGAGATGCATAACTTGCATAACGAACTATACAATTCACACAAATGTACAGTTAAGTACACACCTGCTAAACAAAATTAATTTACAACATGAACTTACATTAATATTAACAAGAAAATTCTTCCACCAGACATTCACACACTTTTTTTAATATTTTATATTTTTAATATTCATTCAGAAATGAATACTTAATAAATTACAAAGATAACAAGAACAAAAACAGATAATTTTATCCTCAAACCTGCATGAATGTCAATACACACAACCTTAAACTAGAAGATATTTCCCTACAAGATACACAAAATAAATATCACTGGCAAAAACCAAAATATGAATTTGATACTTCCAAATTGTTTTTTTAAACAAAATAATTGTGTTACAGACATAAAATGTGTCAATTTGTGAATGGCAAGAAAAGTATTTGGCACTTTTGTTACATATGCAAAAGAAATAATTTCCATGTATATCAAAATCAGAATCCTTTGTATTAGGGAATATGAACTTTTCAATGCGATACAAAGTTAATCATAAATGATGCTTCGAGACAGAATATATATTTTTTTGTTTACTATATTTAACATAATACACTGTTTTAGTAATAACAGTTTGTTCAGGTAGCAATGAATCATTTAGATTATATCAAATCTTTCTTTCATGTTTAAAAAGATGATAAATGCAAAAAATTCAATTCCTGCATGTCCATCACATCATTTCTAGTTTCCTTCTTTTTTCTTTCTATCCTACGTTCTGTTCTGATGAAATAATTCCTGTGATCTTATTAAAATCACAATTTAATTTATCTTTTATTCTGAACACAGTAGTAATAAAAATATTCTTTTCACAGTGAATATTTTACTTATCAAAATTGTGGTCTCCCATGATAATTTTTAAATTAAAGATATTTACATGTGTCTTCAACAAGCACCACCTTCCAATGAAACCAAGCAGGCATGTAAATAACACAAAGTAACCCAAGAATTTAATAACAAACACTTCCATTCATGAAGTTGAATAGCATTTTGAGCCACATTTCATCATTTGGCCATCAGAAGCACATTTAAAATTATAACTTGATATAAAACTAGAAAGTACAGATGTTTTTTTTCGTTCTGTTACACAGTTTACATTTCAATAAACAGATGTGTAAGTAAATAGAGGTAGGATTATTCTTTCCTTGAAATTAAAACCTCAAGACCTACAAAGACACTGAAGGAAGTTTTTAACAGAAGCAACATACGTTCAAGTGTTTTGATGCTCAGCCACATCAGAATATCGAAAGGAATCTGAATAATAACAACTTATTATTAAACTTCAATTATCATTTTGGTAGTGGGTAGAATTAAGATTTTTTTGCCATTGCAATGCCATCTCCATGAACCTCATGTTTGTTAAACCTTATGTAAATACACATGATGCGCATATATTTTTTCCCAGAATACCAATGTAAGATTGATTAACCACACAAATAACAATGGTAAATTTACGAAGTATTGGTACAAATTTTTATTCCTGATCCCTTATATTTTATATAAAAATAAAGAAAATAACTAAATAACATAACTAACCATTTACATGTGTTTTTACATTCTAGCAATTTATATTATCTGCAACCAAAAAATTATACCAGCACCCAGGCTAGAAGTATTAAAAACAAAACACAATTTGGTTTTGGTAGACTCATTTATAATTACATTCGCAGAGTTCAAGAGTTGATGATAATGAAATTATTTGATCATTAAATGTATTGACTTATAGCAAAATATATTAGTCACATTGAATCTTGATTTCAAGACACCAAATGTGCCAAATATTGATTGCCATACTGAAAATATGTGAGAGCTGATAGTAAGCCATCATTAGAATACATTTATGATATGAATCAATTTCCTGCATTCTAAATACCTGGATCCTAAATACAATGTGGCTGTAAACATCCAACATCTTTTTGGACCATTCTAAATCAGATTGAGTAGTCACGCATCTATGAACTCAAAACAAAAATAAATAAAAGGGTATTTAAAAAAATAATTATAATTATTGTCAATATGTACTCATAACTCACTTAAAAAGACATTATACAAACAAACAAACAAGAAAGCTTTAAAAATTGGTCCATAAAATTACATTTCTAATGTTTCAAATCAAAGTTTTCATTTCAAATTGAAAATATCAGTTATTTCATTATTTCAAAAATATGCATTCTATATTAACTAAAAGAAAAGAAAAGAAAAAAAAATCCCTTTGGGGATCACCAAAATTAATCTCCAAAAACATAAAAATACAGAAATTAAAGAGAAACAAAATTAATATAAGATCATTTTACTCCAATGAGAATTTTCTCAAAAAGAAAAAGGAAAAAAAAAGAGAGAAAAAAGAAAGAATCTTTTCTATTTTGCTGAAAAGAAAATACCAGAAAAGCTACAAGAACAGAATATGACAAATAGATCAATTTGACAGAACATAATATTAACATTAGATCCTTTTTTGTAACTTCTATTTTTCTCCATTTCCCCTCTGCTTGTCTAAATGTAGATTCTTTCACACAAGTCAAACAAGTAACAAAGAAATATCATGAAGACATG